>JAMPIV010020408.1:0-41992 GCA_024509875.1 Oreohelix idahoensis
CAATTACCTAGTTTCCTTAATGCGTATTCTATCCATCGCCAGCGTCTTCTTCTAATTGTTGTTCCATTTTTTAAAGGCTTAACATTTTTACTGGATTAAGTAAGCTGGTTCCATGCCCAGCCTTCCTTAGTAGCCTTTTGCGACATTGCTAGCTAGGTTACAGGGTGGCTGTTCTTTGCTTCCCTTTCGGAGCACGATAACACACACGTAATAAATAATCCACGCGGCTAGGGCGGAAACAATAAAGTTCAGTGTGTTCGTAAGTATTTGAACCCGCCACTTCCAACAGCTAACGTCGCCTAGATATTTAAAAAACAAAAACGCCACGCCATCAGTCCATTTCTCATGGGATGTTATATGAAAATCAGATCGCCATTTAGACAGTGTTATTTAATTATAAAATGAACGCATTTTCTTCGTGTGACATTATTAATGGCAATTAAAAATAGCTTACAGAAAGTGGGGGAATACTGTCACAGCAGGTCAAGGTTAAATTAGGCAGTAAACGACACCGCACGCGCATACATTTAACATCCTTGCTTTATTTGTTGTTTTATTAGTCTTGATAACCTGTCTACGTCAGGGTTTCTTAAACTTTTTTGTTCTATGGGCCACTTTGATAATCCAATGAAGGTTGTGGATCCATTTGATTGTTCGATGAAAGCTATGGACCCCTTTGATTGTCCGATGAAGTCTATGAACCACTTTGGCTGTCCGATGAAGTCTATGGATTCCTTTGATTGTCCGATGAAGTCTATGGATTCCTTTGATTGTCCGATGACGTCTATGGACCCCTTTGATTGTCCGATGAAGTCTATAGACTCCTTTGATTGTCCGATGAAGTCTATGGACCCCTTTGATTGTCCGATGAAGTCTATTGACCCTTTCTTGAAAACAAAAGGTACTTAAAAGTATAATAAAGAACTTTACATTTTAAATTTTAGGTATTTGTATACAGACCCCTAGAATCCATTAACAGACTTTAGTCCCGAGGGGTCCATGGACCACAAGTTAAGAAATCCTGGTCTACGTTTATACTATCGCTCATAACCTCTTTTGTAGTTCAGTAGACCAACTTGCTGTGATTATGTAATATGTGTGGCTGCCTTGTCTACAGTGGTTAAATCTACAGTTCGTTGAGTTACGGGGAGGGGGGACATGGTTGCACATCAGAGCATAACTGCTGTTACCTTCTCACACATACACGAAATTAAAGAGAGTCCGTGTAGTTCGTGTGTAGTTTATAAGTGACTAAAGAGAGTTACATAAGTATATAAGTAATTAAAGAGAGTTAATGTGTGTAGTTTATAAGTAACTGAAGAGAGTTAGTGCGTGCAGTTTATACGTAACTAAAGAGAGTTTGTGTGTGTAGTTTATAAGTAACTAAAGAGAGTTCGTGTGTAGTTTATAAGTAACTAAAGAGAGTTTGCGTGTAGTATATTTTTTTTTTTTTTTTTTAACCAGCGGCACTTGGGCTTTCAGCCCTTCGGCCCAATGACATGTCATTGCGAGGCTGGGGAACCTGAGGACTTTCCTTCCAACCCGGTCAGGAGCTTCGCTCCTTCCCATCCACAGAGGGTTTATCACAGGAGCCGTTCAGGTTATTCAGTCAAATTTCCGGCCGTAAACATTTCTTCAAACGCTGTCGCCCGGGTTTGAACCATGAACACCTGGTCGCCAGTACAACGCCGAAGCCATTACACCAGTGTAGTTTATAAGTAACTAAAGAGAGTTTGTGTGCAGTTTATAAGTAACTAAAGAAAGTTAGTTTGTGTAGTTTATAAGTAACTAAAGAGAGTTAGTTTGTGTAGTTTAAGTGACTAAAGAGAGTTAGTTTGTGTAGTTTATAAGTAGCGAAAGAGAAGTAGTGCGTGTAATTTAGTTAGAGAGTTAGCTCGTGTAATTAATAAGTAACTAAAGAGAGGTAATGTGTGTAGTTTTGGTAGTTTATTATTAACTAAAGAGAATTTGAATGTGTAGTTAATAAGTAACTAAAGTTAATTAGTGTGTCTAGTTTATAAGTAACCAAAGTTAATTAGTGTGTCTAGTTTATAAGTAATTAAAGTTAATTAGGGTGTGTAGTTTATAAGTAACTAAAGATAATTAGAATGTGTAGTTTATAAGTAACTAAAGATAATTAGAGTATGTAGTTTATAAGTAACTAAAGATAATTAAAGTGTGTAGTTTATTATAAGTATCTAAAGAGAATTAGAATGTGTAGTTTATAAGTAACTAAAGAGAATTAGAATGTGTAGTTTATAAGTAACTAAAGATAATTAGAATGTGTAGTTTATAAGTAAATAAAGATAATTAGAATGTGTAGTTTATAAGTAACTAAAGAGAATTAGAATGTGTAGTTTATAAGTAACTACAGAGAATTAGAGTGTGTAGTTTATAAGTAACTATTAGAGTGTGTAGTTTATAAGCAACTAAATAGAGGTAGTGCGTCTAGTTTATAAGTAACTAAAGAGGTGTAGTTTATAAGTAACTAAAGAGGTGTAGTGCCTGTAGTTTATAAGTAACTAAAGAGGTGTAGTGCCTGTAGTTGATAAGTAACTAGAGAGGTAGTGCGTGTAGTTTATAAGTAACTAAAGAGAGGTAGGCCTGTAGTATATAAGTAACTAAAGAGAGGTAGTGCCTGTAGTTTATAAGTAACTAAAGAGGTGTAGTGCGTGTAGTTTATAAGTAACTAAAGAGTGGTAGTGCATGTAGTTTGTAAGTAACTAAAGAGAGGTAATGCCTGTAGTTTATAAGTAACTAAATAGGTGTAGTGGCTGTAGTTTATAAGTAACTAAAGAGAGGTAGTGGCTGTAGTTTATAAGTAACTAAAGAGGTGTAGTGCCTGTAGTTTATAAGTAACTAAAGAGAGGTAGTGCCTGTAGTTTATAAGTAACCAAAGAGGTGTAGTGCCTGTAGTTTATAAGTAACTAAAGAGAGGTAGTGGCTGTAGTTTATAAGTAACTAAAGAGGTGTAGTGCCTGTAGTTTATAAGTAACTAAAGAGAGGTAGTGCCTGTAGTTTATAACTAAAGAGGCGTAGTGCCTGTAGTTTATAAGTAACTAAAGAGAGGTAGTGCCTGTAGTTTATAAGTAACTAAAGAGGTGTAGTGCCTGTAGTTTATAAGTAACTAAAGAGAGGTAGTGCCTGTAGTTTATAAGTAACTAAAGAGGTGTAGTGCCTGTAGTTTATAAGTAACTAAAGAGAGGTAGTGGCTGTAGTTTATAAGTAACTAAAGAGAGGTAGTGGCTGTAGTTTATAAGTAACTAAAGAGAGGTAGTGCATGTAGTTTATAATTAAGGTAATTAAGGGGAATTAGAATGTATAGTTTATAAGTAACTGGTAGGTAGGTTTGATAAGATCTGGGAAGCTGAAACGAAAGCGCTGTGTGTTAAAGAATGTGGGTTACCACAGTCTGATGATTAAACTGGTGTCTTTAGTGACACAGTCACTGTTAAAGTTACCTGGTTCCGGATGCAAAACAAGGTAGCGTCACGCTCACCCAGCTGTAAATGGATACTTGATCTTGAGTAAGGGAATGAAAAGGCAGCGAGGAAGGGAACGTGTCACTCCGGCTCATATAGCAATTCCTAGTTTTTAAAAAAAGTGTTTAAAATTTAACCCTGCTACCGCAGTACCTGCTATGCGACAACAGTTACCGTTACCTAGTCACTGTTATGAATCAAAGTGCTCCTTAGACGGACACATTATGGCATTATTATATTTAACTAGTGTAAAAGCCTGTCATAAGACGGGAATTAAATTCAAAAGCACCAATACATAACGGCAACAAAAGCATTAAAAAAAACCCACTGTGCATCACCACAGTTCACGAACTACGTAGCAGCAGCGAGGATCTCAATGTGTGTATACGGGATCACACATTCTATAAATATTTCTGTGCACACCGTCATTTGTGCATTCTTCTTTGGTAAGTGTTATTATTTTCAGGAGAGTACATATAAGGGAAACAATACAATTAATGTCTAACTTTCAACCAAAGTTGCTTATCGTAGCGTTATGTACTGACAGAGAAAGCTGGGATTTTATACATAGGATAAATAAATTGTTTTGGAATGAAGTAAAATCCCGCCCGGGGGGGGGGGGGGGGGGGGGGGGGGGGGAGGGGGGGGAAGTCTCTCTCTCTCTGAGGAGAAAAAAAAAACAAAAACAAAAATACTATTACCTCGCGTTTGACATAAGAGTGATTAATATAAATCTGGCAACATCAACATGTATAACAAATTACTACAGAAAAAACGCTGCATTAGCACATGAAATCGTTAGCCCAGGCTTCCTGCAAGGGAAGGCTAGCTGCTGTTGTTACTCTATGCTCTGTACCTTTGGGGGTGCGAGAAGCACCTCCTGGGGATGTGAGACGTTATGATTTAAAAAATATCACCGTTGTACATCAATTCTTATTTCTTTTTCATTTACTTCTTATTATTCATCTTCTGCTTCATCTTCTTCTTCTTCTCTCAGATGTCTACTTGAATGATTTCAAAGAAAGCATGGCCAGTTTGAGGCTATTTGAATCTCCGTAGAGTTTTTCCACGAATGGTACGAATTCCTATTTCGACAGTGATGAAAGCATAATTTTCGTTCTTCATTGTGAATAAAAAATTAGATATTTTTTCATCGGGTTGCGAGAACATATTTTGAGAATTTAAGGGGTGCCGGCAGCCGAAAAGGTTAAGAACCACTGTTCTATACAGAGCGAAAATAGAAACGTTTATGATATTTAATAATTGCGTCATTATGTTTTTTAACCAAAAAAAAAAGTTAGTAGCTTATCCTTTACAGGACGTGGCAATCAACTCCAGCTTTTATTGGCTGTTTGTGATTTTTCTAGGCAATTTTTTCATTCAGTAGTTTGCCATTGCTTTCTGAACGGTACGGCGCTTATACCATTGTTAAAAATCCACACAAAGCGATCTGCTACCAAACCGCCTGCAGCAGGTTTAGAACCTGGTATATCTGGATTATGAAACTGCGTTCATATCCATTAGGCCACAGACGTTTTTAACAAGGAAGCGGAAATCACCGTGCACAGTTCTCACATTGTAATGTGCGACTGATAGAAAATATTTACACTCGAGCAAGTAACTCGTCAAAACGTGAGCAGGTGGGAAAATAATGACTGTAAGTTGTGCTTGTTTTTTTTGCTGAATGCCCTGATGACGACACTACTTCTCCCCTGGTCATTTCATTCGCTGTCATTCCATTTCACTTCATTGAATCCTTTTTAGTCAAACGCATTGCAACTTATTGGCAATGGTCAATGCCACTCACGTCTGTTGTTTTTCTGTTGTCTAAGTGTTCTACTTCTTTATTTCTTACGAGTGCCTGAAAACATACCTTTATGTTTGTCTAATATTAATTCAATGCACTGATAGACTAGCTTCAAAAGCACCTATAGTAGGCGCATTGGATAATGACAACGGAGAGATACTGAGGAAAATTAATGATCGCCTATTAGACAATGACACTGGAATCGATGAATCATTAAGGCTAAGATTGCTGGAGTTTGGCATTAGGCGTTAGACTGGCAGGGATAAACGTATGAGAGGATGCATCCAGCGTATATACAACCAGCGCGCAACAGGAACAATTAGCATTCATACCCTGCGACGTTTTCTAAGGGAGACTGAGCACCTAGGGGTTTGCCCGGTGTGCAATGATGTCGATTCTGAACAACAATAACAATAAAAGTGCAACACGAAAAAAAAATTGAAAAGCGTGTTTGCTATTTTAATGAGTGTTCAGTTCAGCGTCACGGTGCAGTGCGCACTTTTACCGCATTTTTCCTAAAAGCTGACGGGATTTTTTCATTGTTTGTTAAAGGATCTTTCAGTTACGAAATTCTCGAATAAGGGAAGCTGCGGATTTCACGTGTAACCTCAGTGTTATCACATCACCCCTTGTGTGCCGATGGTCAAGAAAATATGGGCCTAACACCATATTCCCAATGTGCCTCAATGGGTGTATAACGGGGATCCCATAGTGTTAGCACTTCAATCGACGCTCAGCGCGCATTATTATGGTGCGCACCAAACGCAGGTCCGGTGATCTATAGTGCGTTTCACAATGTTTGCCGCTGTTTAATATTCAATATCTCTGCAACCACTTGATTGTAATTGTTGCAACTTTGCATATGACCTAATGATCGCTATGTCCCGAGGGGGACATTTTTTTCCTCGTTAACAAACTTATGGTTTTAAATTTTCTTTATTTAAAGTATACGAAATCGACCAACTCCTAGTCCAACCGTGTATTTACAGGGCTTACCCCTTCATGTTTGTGAGCTATTTCGATTTAACATCTTGAACGTATTGCAAGTGATTTTCCACGTGTTTCAGCACACTATCGCACTGTTTTGAACATTACATTGATCCTTTCGGTGTGTTCAGTTACCGTTCATAGGCGTATCTTGCGGTATTCTAGGTCTGTAATACAATGGGTATGAAAGTCGAGTTCCTTACACTGCATACAATGGCAGTGAAGATGTATAAATATTTCTGCAGAGAAGCTAAACGTTGTAAACTGTATCGGAGTCTCTCAAATCCTGAAAAGAGAACTATTCACGCTTTGTGTTTAAGTAATCAGTTAACAAACCCCTCTAACATTCGAATTGTATAGACGCCTATGCCGAAAATATGCAACTTCCGTCATTTACGGTAAATTATTTTCTTCCATGACAAAATTATTACTTCGTTAAAAAAGATCAAAGGAATTAGCCGTTGCAAGAAAAAAAACACTACCTGCAACATTGAATTTTATAAAAACTTTGGGACATTGAAAAAATAAGACCACATGCAAAATATCATGTTTATCAGTGCAAGGAATATGGAGATATTTGAAGTCAATCGTTGACCGATCTTTTTGAAACGCACTATAACAGCTGTATTAATTTAAACACCACAGTTTATCATACTTGAACATACGCACTAATATAACCGACGAACCATATGTTTAGGTTGAACGAGGCATCGCTTATACGACGCAAAACTAAAAATTAAATTTAAGAAATCGAAAAAAAAACAACCAAAATTAATAATGCACTTCATTTGTTTCGCGTTTTAAAGTAAAAAGATAACCCCAGTGCAGATACTGCTGTCGTTGACTGGTGTTCGAGACTTCATTATACTAGGTCTAGTTTTATGAGATGGGGGGGGGGGGGGAGAGACCTGTTTCCTCCCTCGCTGCCTTTGCCGTATCAATTTATCTTGTTACAGCGACTATTTTCTCGTCCATGCAAATAATCACTTACAGAGGGTTGAATGCATCAGTATATGAACAACTGCCTCGATGGAAGTGATTTGTCAATACAATTTTCTATATCAGTTTCAACTATTATGAGGAACGGAATGTTTTCCCACACAATTTAATGTTTTACATTTTATCGCTAATTATTATCCGATTTAATGCAACGGTTTTGTCTTATTATCTCCCTTGTTGTTAGAAGTCAAATTTCCCGCAATAAAAAAGGTCTTAAAATTCGAGCATAATAGCACCTGCATAATTAATCTAAGCCGGGGAGGGAAAATGAGCCGGGTATTGTGACAGGTCAATAAACACTTATTTGAGCCTGTATGTAGGTATTTATTAATTACCTCATGCTTTCATCACACACAAAAAAGTAATTAAAATTACACAGTTGTGCGTATCCACGACAAGCATGGGAAATTAAGAGCCAGGGATCGAGACATCCAGGACGACCCAGAGTCCAAAGGAAGGACAACATTAAACAATCTTTGAAGGACCGAGGACTAGAATGGAACCAGGCCAGGAGGAAAACAGCCGATAGGATAGTATGGCGCTCTCTCTTCCAAACCTCGCGGTAGAAGAGGTACGGCTAAGTAAGTAAGTTGTGCGTATAGTTAGCTAAATTACACAGTTTGTCAAACATCCAAGTTCTAAAGATATAATTAGTTAAATTACACATTTTAAAATAAACTTCCAAGGTTCTAAAGACATGGTTAAATTACACAGTTTTAAAGTAAATTTCCAAGATCCTGAAGGTATAGTTAGTTAAATTACTCAGTTTTATATTAAACATCCAATGTTCTACGGATATATTTAGTTAAATTAAAAACTTCCACTTCTAATTATATACTTAATGATATACTTAATAAACTAAATTACACAATTTTAAAATAAATTTCCAAGGTTCTAAAGATGTAGTTAAATTACACAGTTTTAAAATAAACTTCCAAGGTTCTAAAGGTATAATTAGTTAAAATACACAATTTTTAATAAATTGTTACGGCTTTTAAGACATAGTTTAACTGCACAGTTTTAAAGTAAATTTCCAATTTTGTGAATGTATAGTTAGTTAAAGTACTCAGTTTTAGAGTAAACGTCCAAGTTTCTAAAGGTATAGTTTGTTAAATTACTGTTTTAAAGAAATAAATAAAGAGAATAAGGGAAGGTAAAGCACAAGAAGAAGGAAACGAAGAAAAGAATACGCCTAGCTGGCAGAGAGGATAGTAACGATTCGCTCCCGTGGCTGAGTGGTGAGGTCGTTCGGAATATCTTGTGTTCGATTCCCGATAAGCCCATCACTTCTGTTGTCTTTCTGTTGTCTAATCTTCTACTTTTTTATTTCTCAAGAGTATCTGAAACATACCCTTGTGTATTATTTATATACTAGCAACAACCCGCCAAAATTGGCAGGTTTTTAATTAAAGTGTGGTGTTTCTGTTACATGTATTACATTGCTGCTTCTTCTATAGTCTCGCTTGCTCGCTGTGAATGACACGATCGTCTCTTTCTTTTAGCCATCTTATCATTTTGATCCATAATAATAAGTCTGCAATACTTTAAACTAAAATTTTGTCTTGAAGAAACAATCAGAAACTTACATTTTAAGATTATTTTTAAGAAAAATGATGAGTTAAATCCGTTTCCCGAATGAAACTGGACAGAAGAGTATCTCGATTGTCTGTTGATTTAATGCACAAAGTCACACTTTTTCTATTTTCGGGAGAGTACATATAAGGGGAAACAATACAATGTTATTGTCTAACAATACAACCACAGTTGCACCCCTTTAGCTGTGCTTGAAAGTTAATGCACTCTCTCGAAAATAGAAAAAGGTGCGCAAACGACGGTGTGCAAAGTGTGACAGACCGACTGTGGTGAAGTGGGATGTTATAAATATTTATAGGGGACTTAGTGTACTGACTGAGATCAGCTGTGAAGGTATCTATATCTATTAAGAGTAGTGTATTATAGATAACCTTACTTGCTACCACATATCTATATATCTCAGTCAGAATTATTCTGGAATAGTGTGATGCTACGTTATGTGTCTAGGGTATGAGTATGGTGAAGTGTAAGTCACAACAACAGACAGATAAACAATTTAATTTAATCCACTACTCTTGACAACACTGTGACACTCACATACATATAACACTCTATGAGAATATCTTACAGGAGACACTCGTAACTTTTCAAATAACAATATGTATTCATTACTGGCATGAATGAATATGTGTCCTGATTCAACTACAAGGGAACCAGGAATCACAATCAATTTAAATTACAAATTATATGTACAGAATTTACCAATATGAATATAGTAGTGACATATATTCTTACAAATATCCTATTTGTGTCAGTTGTGTAGTGGTAAAATGAGGTAATACTGGTTTTGTTTTGTTCAAGCTCTGTTGGTATTTGTCATCATGACTTCAATAGTTTGTCTTTAGGGACTAGTATTGGAGATGTTCTCAGTTCCTGATATTAAGACAATTAAATTCCCCTCTTAAGGTGATTTTTACAAAGTCATTTCAAGATGTGGGGACATAATGTTGAGCTCAGCTGGCCAATTCGCTTATCTGGCGTGATGGCGGCAGGAAAGGACTCCTCTGCTCGAATTCTCCTCTGGGTTCAGGAGACACCTCACTGATAGCTAAAAAGACCAAGGAGTATGCTGTCCGACTCAGGATTCAGCAAAGCTCTGACTAGGTGCTGCTCACTACCATCAAGACCACGGTCCCTGAAATCAAGAAGGATGTACCTTCTACTTCATAACTAACTTATAATTTCTTTTTACACTGATCACAACACAGCACAAACATTGAGTTCAGAGCGTTAGGCCAACTGTCAGCTTCATTTGAAATACTTTATTCCAGTATTACCCTTCTTAATGGTTACTACGCCTCTGCACTTCCAGCATTATTTCTTTCTAGTCAATCATCCAGGTGTCAGTGTACTGTTTGGCCATTCCATGCCGTTTGACTTTCCTCCGACACCCTCTGTTCAGGCTGGAGCATTATAGGCTTTACCTCACGTTTGCCACTGAACTACACATATATATATATACAGGCATAAATCAACAATTCACATTCAATTTTCATTAAAAGATATTGAATGGTTCAAGCTTACCACAATTCCTAGGAATAAACACAGATACGTTGATTAGCAATGAATTCTGGCACAAACTGGCACAAATTCCCATCTGCCTATGTTCCAGGCTTTTATTTAGCAAAATATAAGCTGGCTTCAACGCACTGATGCTTTATCAAGCTTATTTAAACAAGTGGTTTCGAACTAACGCTCCCAAGTGTGTATATCAGCGAGACTGGCCAATGAGCCACGTTTCGACAAGTGTTTGAAAAAATGTTACCCTTCCCCGTCTCCCTTGACAACGAAAGATAGTATTTATAGTCCGACCAATCGTGGTTAGGCTTTCATTTGTTGCGCTCCAATCAATTTGGAGTTTACATGGTAGACTATTTCTGTAACGTAAATTTTTTTCAAACACGTTATAAAAAAAATCTTATGAGCAGAAATGATTTTATGCTGTCAGGCATCCCCAATATTTTATTTTGGTTATAATTTATTAATTCCTGGACTATTTGCGTAACGTTTTACATATTCTTTGTCAGCAAGCCCTAAGGAACCCAAAAATACAAATTTAAAGGAGCTACGTGGCTGCGTTCAAAATATGCAATTTCTTCTACCTTCTGTTTCGAAGATGTGCTGTCTGGGTACTGTTATGTTTTCAAACGTAAACCCATCTATTGTTATCTTTCTAATAAGAGTTTTTTATGATTTTAAAACCTAACTCTGGGATGGTTAATATATTTTATCACTGTCCGTCTGAAAAAAAGTTAGTGCATGGCCTTACACGCGTGATGGCAGCATTTGTGTATCGCGCGACGCGTGTTTAGTGTTCGAAATCTGCCTCTCCCTTCTCGCTATCCTTTTCTACTTGAGTCCATCTGTTCGTTCGTTTTGGTAACGTAATATAATTAATGTTAGGATTAATTTAGGTCATTACGCAGGGCCTCTCAATGTTTTTCTTAGAAATGCAGCACACGTTTCATTGAAGAAAGCGGGTAATAATACAGTAAGCTTTTACTATCAACGTGAAAGCGTTACAATTTGCAGACGTAGCAGAAAACAAGGGGGATTTCTAGTACATTCTTTGTGACAGCACTGTTATTTTACCATTGCTCTTCTCTTTATTAATTTTATTTGTTAGGCTTCATATTTACCTAATAATTTATATATGTGGATTAGAATATTCCACGACACCGACCGACCGACCGAAGTATTTACGGCGGTAATTATGTATTTTGATTGATGATATTGTATACAGGCCTCGTGTTTCTCTTCCTTGTTTGTTTTAAATTTAACTTCTAAAGGTCTGCAGCTAAGCAGTAAAAGAAATTCAAGACTCTTGGGGAATTTTCGTTGCTGCATATTTTTTTTTCCATTAGTTATATTGTTACTACCGCTATTTTTGTGGTAATTCATTTTGGAACTGCGAATATAATTATTACAGATAACATTATATCGTTAAGATGGGCACGCTTCGTGCTCTACCAGGTGTAGTTAAGTTTATGATAAGTCATTATGCACAAGTGTTCTCGGTTTAACTATCAGCGATGCAATGTTGAGATGGCCGTGTCTTTGAAATTCCGATAATATTGTTAGTTTAAATCTGAATTGTGATACCTTAGAAAATCATTTTCATCTCGCTCAGGACTACTAGCGTTGAGGCTAAAAAAACTGAGATTCCCTATTCAAAATGAGATATGAAATGAATATACGAGTTTGAAAACACATATTGATATTTTTTTTTTAATTGAATAGTAGTAATAGCCTCCTTCAGTCATAACTAACTGTGGGAATGCTGCTTTTTTCCCCCCCTTAACCAGCTGCACTTGGGCTTTCAGCCATTCAGCCCAATAACATGAGACAAATTTCATGGCATTGCGGAGGCTGGGGAGCCTATGGACTTTCCTTCCAACCCGGTCAGGAGCTTCGCTCCTTCCCATCCACAGAGGGTTTGTGCTCAGGAGCCGCTCGGGTTATTCCAATCGCCTGGTCGAAGGCACAACTTCAAATGTCTTCGCCAGGACTCGAATTAAGTGAGATTTCTTTTTGAACCGCAAACGGCTCCGGGGTCGAACCAGCCTCATGAATTGGGTACCAGAGCAATTCTGGGAAGATTAAGGCGGCCGGCGTGATGCTGACCACATACCCCTAGTACACCGATGGTCAAAAAAATATGGGCCTAACACCATATTCCCGATATACCTCAATGGGAGTGTAACGGGATCCTTTAACTTTTTTCACAAAGAACTCTGATGATTGGTAATTAAGTAAATCAGCGTCAGGCAACCCAGAATCAACTTTAAAAACACTGACCTTGATAAAAATCGTGTTTGTTTTAGGGTTTCAAAGGTTTTTTGAATTTTGAGCAAGTGAACCATATACGTAATTTTTATGTCTACCCATCTGCTTCATGTAATTGCATTAACAGAACGGTGGGAAAATAAAAGTGAATGATATTTTACCATTAATTTCAACTTCATTTCAAAGAAAAGATGGCGTTCCTATATCATGTTTATTCACAATTAAATTGAATATTTGTAAGCTCGTTCGTTTTCAATGGGGACGCGGAAGAGGCGCATATAATATTGAAGATACCACACTTTACACACAAACACACACAGAAGGACATCGGGGAAAGGCTAATCCGAAATTTATTTAGCTTAAAAATCTCTTCCATTGTTGCCCCTTTTATCACCAACAGATCTGCCAGATCATCACTTGTGATCTACCGGTAGCGCGGGATCGAGAGATCGCCGACCCCTACTGTATGCCTAACAGAGAGTTTTAGCCAGCAAAGCATCTTTTTTTGGGGATGCCTAGCTGGCCGTGGGGTCAGTGTGATTCGCTTGATAGCTAGGCGGAGTTGTCGTACGGAAGGTACGGGGTTCGAACCCTGGGTAAGCCACTCACGTCTGTTGTTTGTCTGTTGTCCAAGTGTTCTACTTCTTTATTTCTTACGAGTGCCTGAAAACATACCTTTATGTTTGTCTAATATTAATTCACTGTTTATATATTACTGTATATGTCCTCTGAGGCTTCACCTTACCTCCCGTGGTTCCCCCCAGAAGTCTCAGAGGAAACAGAAATAAGAAAACCGGTGCTTCCTTGGGAATCATGTAAGACAAGATTGTTGTTGCTTGAATAATGTACAATGACATATATATTCCTGATCTGTAGTTTACAAAAATTCCGTAGTTTTTCACTGAATGGATAAAATAAATGGGGTGACACAGCATAGCATTTCGCTAACTTCTGTCTATCTTCTCGAAATAAGCTCGTTGGTTATAAATATTTATAGTTGCTGATAATTGCCAAAATATATTCTTAAGGACTCACAGGATCTGACCTAGATTTTTAAGGGTTTCTAATATACTTTCGTTTTGAGTGACCTTGACTAAACATTAGTGTAGCTATAAAGCACCTGTAACTATATACATTTAGCGCGTCCTATTGGCAGATGGGTTAGAGAGCTGGCGTCTCGTGGCGAAGGTATCCGTTCCAAACACGGTGACGTCACGCTCCAGTCTGTCCAGCTGTAAATGGGTACTTGACTGTGCTCTTGAGTTAAAGACGGTTAAGTCAGCGTGTAAGGGAACTGGGCACCTCGACCTCTGGAAGCTGAACCTAATATAGTGAAGTCTTCACTCCCCTACGGCAGCACCTGCTAAGGGACAACGTTTACCTAACTAGATTTAACATCAGGCAAGACACGGAAGGCTAATCCAGATACATACTGCGTTTAAAGTTAACATTAGCAATGCTTTATTATACAACTTGACGAACTGACAAGACCGTGTTAAAATTACACGTCTTATTAGAATGGGTTAAATGTTATTCAGTTAAATTACAGTACAAAGAGTTGGGTATTTTTATTTATTGTTGAGCAATGTCTTGTCATTCTTCACAGTGTTGAGAATTCTTAAGTTATGTGGAATTCCTAAGTTATATTACAAAATGATTGGGGCATTTTAATTTACAAGATATTGAAATAAGTGCTGGACACTTTTAAATATTGTTGAGTAATGGTAAGTAGTACTTCATAATGTTGAGAATTCTTAAGTTTTATGGAGTTTCTTTGAGAATTCTTAAGTCATATGGATTTTCTGAGTCATATTACAATTTATTGTAACGTTTTAATTTATACAATATTACGCCAAGCGTTTGGTATTTTGATATATTGTTGAGTAAAATATCCAGTAATACTTCACAGTGTTGAAAATTATTAAGTCATATGGAATTCTTAAGTCATATCACAGTTTATTGTGAAATTTTAATTTATGAGATATTATAATAAACGTTGGACATGTTTACATATTGTTGAGTGATGTCCAGTAATACTTCACTGTGTTGAGAATTCTTAAGTTGTGTGGAGTTCCTAAGTCATATTACAAATTATGGTTTTTAATTAATAAGACATACAGTAGACAATCATTCATTTATAAAGCGAATAGTGTTGGCAACTGAGAAGTCATATATGCACGTTATGTTTAGCAGAGGCTGACAGGTTGGCAAAGGATGGTTGAAAGCTACCTCAACTTGACACAAGCATAACTTATGAAGAGGCCAAGCGCGGCTACAAGAGCAAGTGGGAAGCAGAACATTCAGTCGCGGCCCCCCCCCCCCCCCCCCCCCCCCCCAATGATGCGTATATTACGACTAATAGTTTTTAATTCATAGTCCTATAAAGTAACGTTAATAACAAAGCACGTATTTTAATGGAAAAAAAGCAGAACAACGAAGCCATATTAGATGATATACAGCGTGTACTTAAATCTACGCTTGTTAACTGCTCTGATAAATTATAGTCTTATTTTGTTCAAGACTAGCATTTTTTTTATTTCTAACCTGATTTAAGCGCTGATGTGTGCTACATAATTTAGGGTCGTACAAGCCAGATAGTTTTTTTTTTTTTGTATACTATGTATATCTAAAAACAAAAGAGACTATACACTCTCTTAGTATCATAGTTATTACACTTTAAAAAGGACAAATGAAGAGTATACTGTAGCAGTTGCTTATGAAGTTTGTTGTTAAAAGTTTTTTACGGGATGGGGTAAACCAGCTCCATGCCCAACCCTCCTTGGTCGCTTTTTACGACATGCATGGTAGGGTACAGTGTTACTATTCTTTGCTCCCCCTTTTGGGCCCTGGTAACACACGGGTTATGCAGGTTATGTAAATAATCCAAGTAATGAAAATTTTACAGAGAGCTATTAACATATAAGGAAAAAGGTAAAGGATCCCCTTACACGCCCATTGAGGCATATTGGGAATATGGTGTTAGGCCCATATTTTCTTGACCATCGGCACATTAGGGGTGGTGTGGTCAGCATCACATATAAGATGTTTAACATATAAGATGTTTAAAAATTATATTAAAAGTATAGAAAATAATGAATTAGAACCAATTAATGAATGTATAAAAACATAAACCACCCCTACAAGAGGTACATTCATACATGTACATACACGTCAATATAGACACGGTTGGAGGGACAAACAATGACATCAAAATAAGAATACAAAAGGCTTGAGTAACTTTCATTGCAAATTGGGAAATAACGGAGATCACAAGAAATCAAGATCAACATAGAAATCAGAATCTTCATTTCTGATGTCAAGTCAGTCCTATTGTATGGCTCTGAAACATGGAAAATAACCAACAACAAAAAACACAACAATCAAACAGCTATAGTCTTTTATGAACGCGTACTTGCGTGGAGTCGAAGAATTGAAGTGCTTTGACAAAGTAACTAATGTGGAATTGATGACAAGAACTACACAGGAGCAAGAAACAAGAAGGGGACGCTGGCGATGAATAAGACATAACATTGAGAGAACCTATTGATAGCATTACCAGGCAGTCATTTTGTCTGGAACCTCCAGGTAAAGAGAGATAGAGGGAGACCAAAGAACGCATGGAGAAGATTTATTTTTATTTTTTTAATTAAAAAAAAAAAAAAAAAAAAATTACCCTCGTTTTGGCCAGGCGCGTCCCGTTCAACATAGTCGGTTATATTAGGGCGCATGTCCAAATATAAAAAACCTTTGGGTCTGGAAAATGGATTTGCATGGAGAAGAGAACTGGAGACGAACACAAAAAAGAGAGTAAGATAACATGGTAATACCTTCAGCTCATGACACGGATCATGAAGTCTTGGCGTTACGTTTATTGAAGGCCTATGCTCCGTGGGGAACTAAAGGTAATGAGAAAGAAAGATAGGATAGTCTTTTTCTATTAGATAACCTGTATGTAAGTGTACATAGAGGCAGGATTGTGTAGCGTTCAGGTAATGCTTGTATAAAACTGAATTCGTATTTTCATGACGGTCAAATTCCTGGGATCCGTTAATCGTACCTGGTGCATTACTGTAAGGGTTTGTCTTGTTCATTATTGGAGGCTGGCTAGACGAGATTGTTATTTGCTTAATTAATTAATTAGTTGAATCAGTCAGTCAATTAGTCAGTAAATCTATCTATCTATCTATCTATCTATCTATCTATCTATCTATCTATCTATCTATCTATCTATCTATCTATCTATCTATCTATCTATCTATCTATCTATCTATCTATCTATCTATCTATCTATCTATCTATCTATCTATCTATCTATCTATCTATCTCTCTCTCTCTCTCTCTCTCTCTCTATCTATCTATCTATCTATCTATCTATCTATCTATCTATCTATCTATCTATCTATCTATCTATCTATCTATCTATCTATCTATCTATCTATCTATCTATCTATCTATCTATCTATCTATCTATCTGCCCGCCCGCCCATCCATCCATCCATCCATCCATCCATCTATCTATCTACTGTCTGTCTGTCTGTCTGTCTGTCTGTCTATCTATCTATCTATCTATCTATCTATCTATCTATCTATCTATCTATCTATCTATCTGTCTGCTTAGCTCAAAAGACATACCAGCTGGCCAAAATAAAACACTTCTTAGACGCAGACACTAGACTATTGTTCTACACCTCACATATACAGACACATCTAGATTACTGCTCTACACTATGGGATGGTTGCTCTGCTTCCACCTCAAAGAGACTGCACTCCCTGCATAAGAGAGCAATACGTCTGATTACCGATAATCGCACGATACTACACGCAAGGACACGAAAAGAACCCAAAATACTGTCCCTAAAAAAACGTCTCCTCTACAACAAAGCCAAGCTGACTCACGCAATTCTATCAAACAATGCCCCGCCGTACCTACGACCATTGTTTCAAACCAGTAGAAGAGAGGGACTACAATTACATCAGTTACGTCTGCACAAACCTAGGATCGACCTGTTCAAAAAGAGTCTAGCCTACTCTGGAGCCTACTTGTGGAACAGCCTTCCACACCACATAAAAAACCAACATACAGAATACTCATTCAACAAAGCACTTTTTAAACACATGATCAACACCGATTATCTACCCCCAATAGAAGCAGCCATTGTCAGTCCACATCTTATCTATGTGTCAACCTTTCTTTTCCTCTTCCGCTCGTTATTGTCTATGTGAAAAATGTGTTTTATATCCACGTAGTATTGCTATATAATGTAATGTATGTGAGAATGTACCTGCATAGCACTGTACTTTTGAAATATGTAATTGTATTTTGTTTGCTTAAATGTGATGATGTGTATGAGAATGAGCAGATATACATTTTTACAGCTCGAAGATGTGTCCTGCTACAGAAGTGCGTAAGAAATTATTATTATTATTTCATTTTCCCTCAAGAATATACAGATATAAGCGAGAATATATTTATGTAATTTGTGTATTGATGTTTAATGACACTTTCAAAAATGCAGATTAATTGCTGATGAACACATGAGTGAGTGTCGGGATACAGAATGAAAGATAAAGGGCTGGATGGTCGGACAGACCTGGGTCCCCAATTCTTTACCCTTTTACATAATGTTATTTCCATCTATCTCTCCTACTGATTCTGCTCTTGGGTTAAGGAGGGCAAAGAAATAACATCAAGTCTCACCTCCTTCAATAGCAGACTGTCAAATACTTCATGAGTTCTGATACCATGCCACCTAATCTGATTATGCTTGAAATCATAATTTACTGTACGTTTTTTTTTTTTGGTTAAATTTAATTTAATTTAATTTTTTAAAATAATATTTGTTTAATTAACAATTCTTAATTTTGATTATGACTGCATACTGTAAACGTACACTGTTATATTACCTTTATAATGTTGCATGCCATCATATTAATGCTTTAAGTAACATGTGGGAATGAAAGGATATAGTATGTAAGATAAATGAGAGTGGAAGGGCAAAATGTTAGATGAGCCTGCGCGCCCAATTCTTAACCCTTCGAAAATAAAGTTTGTTCGTTCGTTCGTTCGTTCGGTCTGTCTGTCTGTTTGTCTATCAGCCCCAATTCTGTGTGCAGCATTTTTGTCTTTACTCCGTTTCATGACTGAAATAATCTATTACTTCATTGATGTTATTTCTCTCTCTCTCTCCCCCCCCCCCATATGCTTGTTTCTTCTGTCCCGAATAAAATGTCTACTAATACTAAGTTGCATATACTTCTGGCAGCCTCATCAGGTAAACTAAATTGTTACCGAAACAACAGCTGCAAGATCACATGATAGGCTTCCTGTGTTCCGTTGTTATGTGGGGAACAAAAGGGGAAACCGTGTGATGATAAATACTACCTATTCACTATCCTTTTTAGCGGTCATGTGCCTGGAAAGTAGATATCATATTAGAATCTGACTTCAATCACACCTAAAGGTCTTTTATATTTGGAGATGCGCCCTAATGTAACCGACTAGGTTGAACAGAACGCGCCTCACTAAAACTTTATATTAAAAAATCATATTAGAGGCATGTGGTTGCAGTAGACTGCGCTACAATGAAATAGGGATTCCTCTGTCTCTGTGTGTTACTGTGTTAGATATAAACAAGCTGTACAATGAAAGAAAGAGGAAACAAGATGTACAATGGGGATAAAATAAGAGGAAATAAGATGTACAATGGAAAAATAACAGGAAATAAGATGTAAAGTGGAACAACGAAAGGAGATAAGATGTACAATAAACAATAAGGGAGATAAGATGTACAATTTAAAAAAGGGGGAGATAAGATGTACAATAAGCAATAAGATGAAATAAGATGTACAATAAAAAATAAGTGGAAATAAGATGTAGAATAAAAAAAATAAGGGGAGATAAAATGTACAATAAAAAATAAGGGGAGATAAGATGTACTTCTTCTTCTTCTTGCGATCGCATCTTTGATGATTACACCGTCAGACGAGTTCTCATGATGAATTCGACTGTTGTTTGAAGTTCCTCTTTAACTCCATATAGCTTTGAGTTTAGTGTTGAGTCATTGGGCCAGTATATCTTTCTTAACTGGTCATACAGAGGACAGTCCTGTAGAACATGCTCAGCAGTTTGTTCGTTTAATCCACATGTGCACAGTGGTGAAGCAGACAATCGTAGCTTGTGCATGTGTTTATTCAGTTTGTTATGCCCTGTCCTGAGTCGAAAAATAGTTATCTGTCCCTGCCGGTCGAGAGTGTGATAGTCGTCTTTGGGTTGGTTCTGTTCTCTTCGATAGTCTGGATAGCTCTCTTTTTCTCAAAGTATGTGACTTCATTATCTTCTTGTTCACATTCTCCTCCCTTTTTTGCAAGTTTATCTGCCTTTTCATTTCCGGGTACACCACAATGAGATGGTACCCACTGAAGTATGGTTCTCTTTTTGGCAGCTACCTTGTTTAGTTCATTTCTCAGATGCGGGAGTTTACCACCCTTGAGAGCTTGCAGGACAGACAGTGCATCTGTGAGGATGACTACCTGGTGGCAGTCAGAGTTGGTGTTATAAATCATATTTGCAGCTTGCTTTAGAGCTTGAACCTCAGCTGTATAGTTGGAACAGAATTTACCAGTGGGAATGTGCCTAGTCTCATAGTGGTTGTCAGGATATGAGATAAAGATACCGGCACCTCCATTCCTAACAGCATTAGTTGCTGATCCATCTGTATAGGCATGTATCCATGATTGATCGGGATAGCTTTCTTGGATCATACTCAATGTAGCAGTTCGTTTTTGCAGATCATTATACTCACATCCACTTGTGAGACCACTGACTGTTGTATTAATTTGGAGGGCACTGCTGGCCTGCTCCCATGGTACAGGGTATAGGGTGGCTTCAGTGGTGTTGTCTTCATGGATAGGTCTTCTTGATGCTGTCTTATAAGTCTTTTCCCCCGATGCACAAAGCTGCTACGCTTTAGACGTCCCAATGCCAGATCATCTAGTCTTGCCTTCATTGGGTGCATTGGCATACTGTTGTACTTTTCCATCTGGATCATGGTTTTTGTGTCTCTTCTATGGGACAATGTCTGTAATCCAGCAACCTTCTGCATCTCTGTTATTGGTGTAGTTTTCATGGCTCCTGTAATGAGCCTGAGAGCTTGATTTTGCACCTTGTCCAAAGACTGCAGATGTGAGTTAGCAGCTGATGACCATGCTGCTGAGCTAAACTCTAAGTGTGGTCTTATTACTCCATTATAAATCTTCTTTAGATTTCGTTCATTTGCTCCCCAGTTGGTACCTGCTAATTTTCTGAGTATGCCTAGTCGTCTTCGGGCCTTTCCTTCTGCATTTTCAATATGCTTATTCCATGTAAGCCTTTGGTCAAATGTCACCCCCAAGATAGGTGGGGTAGCTTTCTTCCTTGATCACGGTTGTCCCTAGGTGTATGTTAGCTGATTTGTCCTTGGGGGCGAGGGAGAACAGTGTTGTGGAGGTTTTGTCTGTGTTTATTGTGATAAGCCATTTCTCTGCCCATGACACTAGCATGTCTGCTGCCCGCTGCATTCTATAATTTGCTGTGGTGACATTTTCATCAGCGCACCAGAGTACTAGGTCATCTGCATATAAGGCAGCTTTAACTCCTGCAGGGAGATCTTTCACCAGGTCATTGATGTAAACAAGGAAGAGTGTTGGGGAAATTACTCCTCCTTGAGGTACCCCCTGATGGAGCAACACTTTTCTGCTCTGCAGACCGTCAAGAGTGACTCTAGTTCTCCTGTTATGCAAGTATGACTGGATCCATTTCATCATGTTGCCTTGGATTCCACTTCTCCTAAGTTTTGCAATGAGGCCATCTTTCCACACCTTGTCAAAGGCCTGCTTGAAGTCGACCCAGATCGTTAGGACCTTTTTCTTCTCCTGGAAGGCATCTTCTATTGCTTGAGACAAGTAAGTAACTTGGTCTTCTATACTGTAGCATTCTCTAAATCCAGCTTGTTCCGGCACCAGGATCTGCTCAGACTCTAAATACCATTTCAATCTGTGGTTGACTATTCGCTCCATAGTCTTCCCAACACAGCTTGTGAGACTGATTGGCCGGTAACTTGCAGCCTCGGTCTTACATTTCCCTTTCTTTAGTATGGGTATTGTGATGGCTTCTCTCCATACTTGGGGTACCGTTCCTTTCAACCAGCTGTGGTTGAATATCTCAAGCAGTTTTGTCTTTGCTGCTGAGCTCAGATTTACTAGCATTTCGTTGCTGATTTTGTCTGGGCCGGGTGACTTTTGAAACTTAAGCTTGGAAATAGCCTTCTGTAGTTCTCCTAGTGTGATGGGTTCCCTCATTGGGGCAGGAGTATCTGTCTGTCCCATGGTTGCCAGTATTTCTTTTCTTATCTCTCTCTGATGGTCTATGTTAATGGGTAAGTTGCTTTCTGAACTGTATCTTCTAGCAAACAAGTCTGCAGCTTGTTTTCCTCTGAAAAGTTTGCCACCTTCATCCAATGTGATAGTCTGCCTTGGTGAGGAATGCTCTTCATTTAGAGACTTGACTAATCTCCAAAGTTTCCTGCCGTCTTTCTCAAGGTTCAGCGATGCCGTTTTAGTTCTCCAGCTTTTCCGCTTTTCTTCTAGCTTTGTTCTCTGAAACTCTGCTACAGCCTTTTTTCCATTTGTTGTGAGTTTCAAGTGAAGGCTGAGACTCTGCGTCCTTTCTAGCCTTGTCCATAGCTTCCTGACGTTCTTGGAGTGTGCTGGACCAGTATGGTATGTAGTTACGCCGGCATCCTTTGGGAATGGTTTCTTTTGCAGCTTGTAGTATGCATCTGTTGAAGTCTTTTACCACTTCATTAATGTCTCTGTTCTGTACCTTGAGGGTAGACAGCAGCGTGTTCACCTGATGCCTGAATAAACCCCAGTTGGCTTTTTTGTAGTTCCATCTTGTAATGGCTGGGCCTGTACTGAGAGTTGCACTCTGGACAGTAAGAAAGATTGGGCGATGGTCGCTTCCCCCTAGTTGGTCTCCTACTTCTCTACTAATAGATCCAGCTATATCTGGTGTGGAGAAGGCAAGATCTGGTGTTGAGGTTGTGTGCCATCCTCTGGAGTAGAAGGTAGGAGTATCTGTGGCATTATTGACTAGGATTAGGGAGTGATCATCTTGCCAAGTTTCAACCTCTTCACCTCTGTGATCCAGATGGTTATAGCCCCAGCTCTGGGAGTGGCTATTAAAGTCTCCAACTGCTATAAAGTTGGTGGCTGGTACCTGTATAGAGCTGAGACTCAGGGGTTTGTTGTTCGGACAGTAATAGTTCAGGAGTTCTATTTCCATCTTGTCTACCTTTATCTGCAGCAGCTGATATTCTGCTCCATCCATGAAGGTTTTCCTTTCGTGTGCAGGAATGTTATTCCTTACAAGAGTAAGTACTCCTCCTTTTCGTCTATCTTGTCTGTCGGATCTGAAGCATTGATATCCCCTTATTTTAAAGGTTTGATCTGCTTTCAAGTGAGTCTCTTGGATACAGCAAACACTGACTTGCTTCTCATACAAGATGTTTTCCAGCTCTGTCTTTTTGCTGTATCCAGCCTGCTTGCTGTTCACTCCCTCTGCATTCCAGTGCATCATGACAAGTGGCACTCTGGGTTTCTCTTTTTCTGTTTTGTTTTGGTCAGTAGTTCTCCTCCGCCGTCTGTTGACTCCACAAGACGGTCTAGAGGGTCCTCCAGTAGCTGAGGGTGGGCTCTGTCGAGGCTCAGAGCCCGGCACTGCACCTGCCTGGTGGAGCTCCACAGGGCGAGCACCAGAACGAGATTTATTTGACGGTGTACTCTCCATAGAAAAAAAAAAAGCGAGTTGCATGATACTGTGGTTTCCGGTGCGCCTTCTGGCCCAGTATCTACGACTTTAGCACCTGTTCAACGGGAGAGTGGGCTCATCCCTAATCTGTTTATGTTCCCAGTAGTAGACTATTCGCAAGCAGCCTGGGGGTGTCACTGCTCTGCGCGGACCTTGTTTACCGAGGCGGCGTCCGAGCTCGTATGGTGAAAATATGGTTGCGTTATCTTCAAAATAGCCCTGTCTTTCCCGTGGCTTTTCTGCCATCCTGCAACTTTGAGTTAGGGAGTTCTGAGCTCCAGTCTCTTTCCCAGGCATTTTATCCTGGCCTGGCACGCATACAGAGGACCCCACTTCTGGTTCTAAGTTAGCAGTTGGGGATAGGTGGGGTAGCACACTGTGCATTCCCCGTCATCCAGGGGGCTCTCCAACTATGCAGAGCTTGCACAATGCTGTGCTCTGGTTCGGGGCTCTCCCAAGGAATCCTCACGTCCTGCACAGAGCCACTTCCCGATACCCACCACCTGCCAACCCTCCATTGTAGAAATCTCCTGCATGCGGCCATCCAGTCAAGAGCCAGTATTAAGTCTGGTGCCCAAGTGATCCCCCCAAGCTCAGTGTGCAATGCTGGGTTCTCATCATGCTGCAACACAGGAGGGATTGTGATGCTCAGCCATCTCTCTCAATTCTGCACCGATAAGTGACATCGGGGACTTAACTTTGCCTCAGTACTGGGAGGCCCCGTTTCCGGGTACACCACACACAGCCAATTGAGGCAACGGTCGCCATGGGCGTGATAGACGACAAACAGTGAAGAATGAGGCAAGAAAGCATTTAACCCATGAAGTGGGGGTGGATTGGTGCAGACCAGAGCATGTACCACTCGCCGGTGGGTTCTGCATCTACACCTATAGGGTTCCACCCACTCCTCAGCCCATTTAGTCTGGCCCCTCACCCAGGACCTGTCCGGCTTGGGTGACCCTGCCAGGAGTAAAACTCCCGCCGGCATAGCTCCCGGGATCATTGAGGCGCTCAAGCTCTCCAACCACGGCAAGGTAGGCTTATAGCACAATTAATTATAAGAATGTTTGTTAACTGTTTACATATCGACCATCGTTGTGTATACAAAGTCGATATAGTATGTTTTGATTATCTTTTACATATATCGCATGTTAAAGCGAAAATATATTTTCATGCATTTTGTTGGGCTGCTCTCTGGAAGTGTATTAAAATCTACGTTATTTTTATTTATTATAGTATGTTTTTAATTAGTTATACAGTAAGTAGATATTTTTAAAAAAAGAGTAATTGATTCACTGATTTTTAATTAGGTATGCAGTAAATAGATAGGAAAAAAAGGTTGACTCTAGGCAAGAGTATACGAAATTCTTAGTTGGAAGAAAGAATTAAGACTCTGGAGAGGGATGCATCGCTTGATAAGAGAAGAAAACGAATTAAGAGGCCATACACGGCTGTTTGTGCCCTATACCAGAGCGCTCTTTTAGTTTCGGTGACCGGAATTCTGACACCGGGTATAAAATTTTCGTGTGCACCGTAACAGACTATTTAAAATTTTGGCGGGGAAAATCAGTTGATGTTTGTGTAAAATCAGTAAAATATAAATCATTACACACTCGTTCTGGATAAACACAGCACTAAAATTCTTTTGTGTACTATAACTTTGTTCTCTGCTCTATTTTTGATTGCATTTTTATTTGTTGGAAATTAGTTTTGACGGAGTTACAGACTTTTGAAAACAACGTCATCATTTGAGGAAATTCATAAAATAAGTAATCTTTTTATTAATTTAATATCTAAAAATCGGCCCATTCGTTTGAGTTTATAATTATAAAGACTTCTCGAAGGGAAGCTAAAGATTATTTCCACATACTTTTTTTTTTTTTTGGTTTCATATCTTGAGAATGTGTGGTAGTCAGTTTTGTGAGTTTGGCATTACAAGAACAAGCATATTGTCACCAGATTTTATAACATTTAAATCACTGTAAACGCATTCCTGATACTCACAAATCTTAAATAAGGTTGTAAAAAAAAATAACTTTTTGTAAAGCACCATCTGTTTTTGCATTTTCATTCATTTATAATGATATTTAGCTACGTATATAAGCGTCAGAAAACATGTAAAGCTATAGATAGATTACTTCCACATACTTTGATCTATCTTTCAAGTCTTGTTAATCTTGTATTTATAATATGAATTTTTTTTAAAATTGTGTGTGAGATAAGGACTGTTCCATTAGTGTTCTTTGGTAGACAATCCTGTGCACACGACGGCTGCCAAAGAATTCTAAGTAACTGTTTGTATATCTTCTTTCATTCAAAGATAAAGCATTCTACATCCTGGTGTTAGGCTTGATAGTCCCAAATATTCCTTTATCTTTATACATACACAAGTAAACTATACTACATAACAACGAAATGGAACATACTGTTTTGCATCATATGAATTGTGCCAGTGCACTGTGCAGAGCCTGTGGCAAGAGAGCATTAACTTCCAAAACAACACGTTCAATTCAGAAAGCACTGAACTGTTCTAATTACGTTAATGATCTGTTCTTTGTGTTTGGAATTAACGTATCAGATGATAAACCCACACAGCATTCGACTATATTTTGTAAGAAGTGTTACTTACGAATACAAAACTCAAAAAGGAGGCATAATGAGAAGTGTCTTGAAACAGCCAAGTTACTATCGGAAAACAGTCAGCACATCTGGAAAGACTATGACCATAATTTAACTATAAGTGAATGTCAACTGTGCAATTATGTTGCAAAGACATCTTTTTTGGTGTTTTAAAAACAAAAAGCTGCTCTATCCCTGTGATGTTCTTTCTGACCCCTCCATGTCTAGTCAGTCATTTAGCTGTAGTCAGTCAGTTAGTTGTAGTCAGTCAATTAGCTGTAGTCAGTCAGTTAGTTGTAGTCAGTCAGTTAGCTGTAGTCAGTCAGTTAGCTGTAGTCAGGATAGCTCTGTACAGTAGGAGGTTGATGTGCCTGCCCACATTAGTGATGATATTGTTCAACTGGAGGTTGATGTGTCAGCTCACATTAAAGGCGATACCATTATTCATTTGGAGGTGGATAACACTACTCACCCTAGCATGCCAGTTTTTGTTGCCACATCTACACCTACCAAGTCAGTTATACATACGACAAGTACATCCACCTCGCCTGTCTTCAAAAGCGACATCACAGTACAACAGTTACTTGCTAAGCCACCTTCACAACCACTAACACAAAAGGAAGAACCCCTATTCACATCCATTGTTAGAAAAAAAACTAGAAACAGCAAAAAAAATAATATCATAAAATGCAAATCCAGAGGACAGCCTATTGTACTACAAAAACTAATTAAACATAGAAGAGAAACATCAGTCACCAGAACGCCAACAAAACGTAAGCGATCTCAATTTCTCCACATTGTTAGGAAACATATTGTTGAAACATCAACTGACTCACTAGACCTGCAGCAGGCACATGAGAGGAGAATTTATACATTCCACTATTTCCAAAATTGAAAGACGCGCCAGCGGTATTAAAAATATAACTTCACAATTAAAATTTATAATGGAAATTCATTTGTTACAAATTTCTCCATCTGTGAATGTACAGATTCCTCTTATTAAAAAAAGGAAGTGTGAATGATAATTGAGCGAAATTTTGGGGCTAGAGCAAATTATGGCAGTTGTTGCGTGAGAGTGACAGAATTAACAGAGTGTGGAAATCATTTAATAGATGTATTTATTAAATACACCTATTTATCTATTAAATTGAACATTTCGTTTTACTCATGACCATACTCGTTTTTACATGACCATCGTAATGTATGATTGAGAGATAATTGTTAGCTCTCATGTTTTGGGGACAATTTGGTGTGTTATTTTAAGGTAATAAATGTGGACTTGCAATTTAATGTTTCAATAATTAATGTTTGACGCATGAAACCAAAACAAAACTTTGATATCCATTTTCTGCAGGTTTTCTACTTTTGATTTCTGTAATTTGTTATGCATGTTGATTGTGACCGTTTTAGTGTAAATTGCATTAGAAACAAACCATAACAAAATATAAAAAAAAACGTAAATTTTACACTATTTCAGACTATTATATCTTCTGTTCTAATTGTGATAAAATGTTTGTTCTTGTTCTAAAATTTACTCTAACATTTCTAGTCTAGCTTTACGCAAAATTAAAGCCGGTATTTATAATAATAAAGTAGCCTAAAAACATTAATTAAGCCCTATCAAAAGTAAAATCCGCCACCTTTTTTCCAGTTAGGAAGTTACCACGTGACCTCTGACACGATAGCTATAAATAGCGCGGTCAGGGAAAAAGGGGAAACAACTAACAGATCGCTGGCAAACAGCCGTGCATAGCGAAGTTAGGAATGGAAAGAGAATTTAATGAAAGAGATCAAAGTTAAAACAGCTAAAATATCTTGGCCACATAAAAAGACATAACACCGTGCAGGCGACAAAGTTAAAACAGCTAAAATATCTTGGCCACATAAAAAGACATAACACCGTGCTGGCGACAAAGTTAAAACAGCTAAAATATCTTGGCCACATAAAAAGACATAACACCGTGCTGGCGATCATAATGGAAGGAAGAGTAGAAGGTAAACGTGCAGGGGCTATAAGTGGGATCTACCGCAGTCGACCTTCGATGTGGCAGTTAATAATCATGAGATAGTATTGTCACAGTCGTGATAATCTAGGTGCACAAGTACAAATTATATGACTAATATTCTTTTTTTTCTTGTCTTTACAGAAATGATGGACATATTGAGTGAGAAATGAAGAACTGAAAGCCAACATTTTATACTTGACAGAACTCACAGGGGAAATCTGTGCGGCGTACGTACTTAGTACTGTTTCGTTACACCCCCCTCGTTGATTACACACCGGAGTCCAAATATTCGGTTTTCTTGGCTACCACACACGACTGATTAAATGGCAGTTGAAAAACCAAGCGAATACAGCTGAAGTTAATTTTTTTCCCACCTTCTTGAAGCGATAGACAGAGGGAATCAGTGTGAAGGAAAGAACAGTGTAAACAAGTTAAAGACTAAGGAGAGATTTAAAAACTAAGAAAAACATAAGACACAAAAACAAACCAGGTACCCGGTAGTAGAAAGTTACAAGTCTGAAGCGTCCGACAGAATATACTTAAAACAAGGGAGGAAAGAATATTGTGAAGGAGAGACAGAGAGAGGGCGAAAGTGAAAGGAACTAAACGGCTAGGGCAGGTGTAATTTCGTTAATTACCTCAGACTCTTTCAAGGTTGTCTGCCTGGAGAATTCAATTCACACATAACAAGACAAACTGCAGCACAAAGGTAGGAGCCAAGACTGATTGCTATGTTGTATTTTTTTGTTTTGGTGTTTTTTTTTTTTGGTGTGTGTTATGTTTTTGTTTGTTTTTTTATTGGTGGAAGGTATTTGTTTTGCTTTCTCGTTTAGTGCGTAAGGCCACTGTGCGCTTGATTTTCTGGCGCGTTGCGTGATGTTCAAGAATGTTTGGAGTTTTTCGTTTAATGATTATGGAAGCCAATTTTACAACCTTTTTTTTAACCTGAAAAATGTGAGGACTCTGCCTTAAAAGAAAAAATTGTTGGGGATCCTTCTCTTTTTGTGGGTTCTGCATGCGTGGGTGTGTGTGTATGAACATATGTCTCGCACGCCTGTGCATAGAATATGTGTATGTGTCTGACTGACAGAGAAGTTAGAGCGTGTACTTCTCAAGGCGAAAGGGACCAGGTTCCAAACCACCTTAGGTGCGGTGACTAATTCCTTCCTCTCTGACTGTGCCCTCCCTTACTCAGGGAAGAGTCAGTTACCTATTTTTACAGCTTAGTAGACTGCAACATGACATGATCTTTTTTTGTAAATAAAGTTTTGGCGAGGCGCGTCCCGTTCAACCTAGTCGGTTATATTATGGCGTATGTCCAAATATAAAATACCTTTAGATCTCAGATATAACTGACATTATCTAGTTTTGAATCTGGTAACGTCGCCCCGAGAAGTATCCGCTCTAACCACTTTACCGCTCGACCTAATTAATTAATAAACAATTAACCTCACGACACAGGTGATCCACCGGAGGATTAGTTTAAAAATGCCCTTTGGCATTTTACGAAAAGGGCCTTTTATTTTTGTTATCGAAAAATGAGTTGGAGTTTACAATTATTGATTCCAGTCTTACTTTGACATAATTTGATTGTGTAGTATGGAGCAGTTTTGTCATTTCTGTGTGTCTGTCCAAACAGTGTCATCAAATCGCGCCTGGAGTGTTTGTTTGTCCAAACTCCATTTTGTGCACTGTTAAAGTTCTCACTACAGAAGGAAAGGTGCATAACAAATCTACCATGTAACATATTATTTATGATGGCTGCACCCCATGTTAAGCTGTACGAGAACTCAGTTTTGTTCAATCTCTTAACAACTTTTTAATATAAACACAAAAAACCTTTTTACAAAAAAAAACCAGGTAATTTTTTGGAGTTGGAACAAACAAGTACTCACAACCCAAAATACCTATTTGGCGACCCAAAATACCTATTTGGCGTATGTCAGGGAAGGAGCATAAATCATACACTTTGTTTTGTTTTACGCTAAATTAATTTAAATAATACCTTATTAATACTGTTACTGCAAGTTGTAAAATAAACATGATATATATATATATATATATATATATATATATATATATATATATATATATATATATATATATATATATATATAATATATATATATATATATATATATATATATATATAGGGGCATTAAATGTTGGAGTTCAGTCGCAGCCGACCTTCGTTGTGGAGATGTCAACTGATGATGATGATAGGGTCGTGGCTCTGTTTATGAAGAAACAATTACGTCTGTCACGCCTTTAAAGAAAAAAATAAAATACCAACAATTTCAGTAATAATAAAACTACGTATATATCATCATTTTCATCATTTACTTTTTTGCTCTTTATGGAGTATGAATCCGCTGTCGTAACTGGCCCCCTTGTAGTAAGCCTTCATCAAAGCATTTTTTATACTCTAGCACAGCGTTTCTCAACCGTTTTACCCAGGCGGAACCCTTGAAATACTTTTTCAGGTCTCACGGAACCCCTGCATAAAAATTCATTATATCTTTAGCTCGCGGTAATTTTAATTAATGTTTTTTACAACATGAAAATTTATTGATAATGCTGTATAAGAAAGCTACTAAAAACCATAGGCCCAAGCAGTATGAATAAAAAATATAGCCTAAAACACTCATATATACATGACTTTAATTAAAAAAACTCGTTACATTTTTTTTTTTCAATAATGATCTCTCTCAGAACCCCTAGCGTTCTCTCGCGGAACTCCAGTCGAGAAACGCTGCTCTGGATGCTTTGGTTTCTAAAGCAATTTCTTTTACATGATGGAATTTTCAGCTCTATATTCATCCTCATATTAGCCTCGTTTTATGGCATGCCTGACGGAGTAGTAGGCATATTCTTTCTTTGTTTTCTCAGAGACCCCCGGGAACTTCAGATATATATATTTAGCGCACTTGAAAATAATACGAATTCAGAATGTAGTCTCAGTTTCAATAATGCGCTGTATCCCTGAAAATTCATCTAATTTAATTCCTCTTTCATCGTTCTTAGTTTCTTATTAGCAATTATAATGCATATAAAATTAACCCCTCTCAAACGTGCTTACACACGCTTGTATAGGTCTGGTTTTTCCCTACACTTTCTGTATGATTTAAAAGTTTAATTAGGTTTACCGTCAAACACTGTTAAGAGCCAAGCGCTAACAATGATTAAATCGGGAGACGAGGTAGACAGACACTATTATCAACTGCTAACGGCGACTACAACGTTCAATGTCTAATCGTCGCTTTAGTTCTTCGTTATTCCATCTCCACCTCAGCTTGTTTTGAGAAAAACGTTTTGAAAGGTTTTGGGTTACCATATTAAAATGAAATTTTACACGATTAAGCAAACTGTTAACTGTAGGATATTGTGTAGGATGATAGATTAAACCAGTAGTTCTCAACGTGGGCCATATTGTCGGCCAGGAGGGCCATGCCATATTCCTAGGGAGGCTACAGTAAGATGGTAAAGTACCTTTTTTCCAGCTAACAGCGACTATGAGGGGGGCCACAAAGGTATATGAGGCTCAGAAGGGGGTCATGAGCAAAGAAAGATTGAGAACACTTGGATTAAACTGTGTGATGGCCATTTATGATCGCATGTCAATTTTGTCGAAAAGTGAATATGGAATATAGCAGTACTAAGGTGACGTAATGTAACATCTTTTATTTCTTTGATCCTTAGCCGCCGACTGTCAAAGCAGTCAGTGGCCATCACGCCTGGTAGCATCTTGTAGGGCAGCAACAAATTGCTTCCACCTTGTTCGTGTCACAGACATATTGGGTCGATCTCTTTTCCTCCGGCAGCATTTAGTTACTTTTTTGTGTACTAAATATCCATGATCGCCCCTTTTCTTTCTCTACTACCAAGCAGATATTTTGTACTTTCAAATCATCTTACACTTCTCTCAGTGATAATTCGTCATGAACCCAGATGGTCCGGTCAGCGACCGAGCGTTGGGCTTACCTAAGGCGTGCCGGGCGATAAATTACCCGTCTGTAGACAGATTACAGACACGCACTTATCAGTCGCACACACCTGAGCGGAAATGTTGTAATAGTCCGGGCAGATGTAAGAAGTTATTTGTAAACATTGCCGAGAGAGGATCGGATGTTTTCATTCCATATTTGGGAGACCTGACCTCTGCAATAGCGCGCAAAAATTTCCATGAGGAAAAAATTTGAATTAACCCACAAACCACCATGTTTGAAACGATTGGCAGACAATCGGAATGAAGGCACAACATCCATTCCGATTGAAGCCCTGCTTAACATCGTAACAACAAATGCGGGGGAAGACAGGCAATATAACCTGACACTTCAACCAGAGTAAAACACTGAAAATTCACTCGCGCCAAAAAGACAACCAGACCTTGCCAGAGTAAAGACTAAAATCATCTTTCATTTATCAGACCGGACCTTGTTTGAGCATTCTCAGGACTTAAAAGCCCAGGAAAAAGTCTACCATTTTAACACGGAAAACCGGAATCTGAGGGAACTGAAACACGTCAAAATGGGAACTTATTGTTAAAGTAACAACACCCCAGACCAAGTGTAATAGGCCTCTACAAGTGCCTTTATTTCTCTGAGCCAGCAGTCTATGAGCCTAAAGATTGGCTTGGTGTTACCAGTTGAGGGTACTATTTGTGGAACAAGTGAGGGTATAAGTGGCCTGAAGTCGACGCTAGACACCATCATCAGACGAGTCTTAGAGGCGTGGGACCAGTTTTGCAGTTACTCCCTGATTTTACTTGAAACGTGCTAGGACTCCTAATCTTGACCAGGAACGTGAGCAATCTAGTCACCTATCTGCGAAGAACCAAAACACCACCGGGAGCAGAAACCTCATTGGCAGCTAAGTAGTCAAATAAAAGCTGCCAAGTGAAACTTTCCCTTATATAATTCCCCATTAACATCATATGATGATGATTAATTTTTGTTAGAGAATATTCAATTTTTAATAACTGTTAAAACCTAAGTAATTATTAAATTTATTATATCTATCCACATTTAAAGTTGATTTAATCATTTTGAATGTGTTGTATCTGTATGTCTCAAACATTTCTTTAATACACTCAATCAGAGCTACTAAATAATAATAATAAGAAATTCGCTGAATTAACTCAGCTGGGGGCTTGAGCGAGCTAACCCTATCCTTCAAGGGGTGGCGGCAGATCCTAGAGTTAACGCACTCAGCCAATGCAGCATTGTTCTCACTTTTCTGAATATCTTATGAACTCCCTTGAGGTAGAAGCATCATTATCCTTCTATCTACAACTCTGCCACGAGTAATTTTTTGCGAAGGTAGACACCTTTGAAGACTCACATCAGTTACTCTTGAGTTTTGGCCAGTATTGGACCACTACTGCAGAGCTAAGGGGAGGCAACCCGTGACAGTTCGGTCGGCGGCCATCCTTCGTACCGTGCCCCAACTCTGGTTCATTCTTTGCATCTCAGCCTCCACAGTTCTCCGCCAAGTTGTTTTTGGTCGGCCTCTCTTTCGCTTTCCTTCGGGGGTCCATAGCATAGCTGTTCTTGTAATTGCATCAGGGTCCCTTCTGAGGACGTGGCCAACCCAACTTCAGCGTCTGCCAGCTATGATGGTGTGCATGTCCACTTGGTTACTTCGAATAGGTAGTTCTTGGTTGGTGATGTAACATATTATGCCAGTATTCTGAGTGTATGGTGCTTTTCCGTACGGGAAGCACTGAACGTAGAATAAATTCGGTGCGCAGCGACCAATTGTGGGGAAAGTTGTCAGAAGCCGTGTGTGCGTGATATGCCGCGAAACGGGAAAATTTTAAGAACACTAGCGCACAGACCAGCCTTTCTTGACCTTTTCATCATGGAGGAACCCTTGAAGTTATTGTCAGGTCTAGCGGAACCACAGCATAACAATTATTATTTCTGCAGCTCGTTTTATCTTAGCGTGAGTAGTAAGTTGTAAATATAATAATTCAATAACAATTTTCGGTGGTCTTTTGAGTAGAGAATGCTTTTTTTCTGAAGATCTGTTAATTGTGGCCAACTTATTAGTCTACTCTCTATGTGTGGCTCCCCCCACCCCACAAAAGATATCAGCACTATTGCAAGTCAGTAGGGTATGTAGAAGAAACTTGAGTTTTTTCCCCTTTTTTCAATTTCATACTTTTTTTTAAACCTTATCCAAGTAGGCGTTAAAAAAAAAATTAAAAGAAATTTCTACTCTACAAGATGCCAATGAAATATTGTATGTGCAAGAGTGAACACGATCATATTGCGCACTGCCATACCAGACTGCTCGGCCACTGCGCACCACTGCGTGCGCTTGGCATCACCGGACGTGCAAAGTTTAAAAAAAAAAACACGTTCATTTTTTTTTTTTTTTCAATCACGATCTCTTGTGTAACCCCTAGCAACCTCTCCCCCCGGTTGAGAAACCCTGGCACAGACTGATGTCCCAGGTACTCACTAACCCGTGAGAGAGATTCTGATAACCTGTCCTCCTGGAGTAGGGAGCAGGACGCTCTGTATTGGTGTAACCTCTAGGGGCATTTTTTTCTCTCTAAATATTGTTTTTTTTTCCGTTCTGCTAGCTCCTATTGGAACTTAATGGAAAGCGACAAATTTTCCGTTGTATTTTTTCTTTTTCAAGCCTGTTTTTTATTTTCATTTAAAAAAATAAAGTTTTGCCTCGTATTGGCGAGGCGCATCCCGTTCAACAGAGTCGGTTATATTAGGGCGCATCTCCAAATATAAAAGACCTTTAAGTCTGATTTAATCTCTCTAATTCATATCTTTGGCTTTTTTCAGCTTCTCTCTGTCTCTTTCATTCTCTCACTCTCTTTGTCTCTCACTATCTTTGTCTCTCACTGTCTTTGTCTCGCACTATCTTTGTCTCTCACTATCTTTGTCTCTCACTATCTTTGTCTCTCACTATCTTTATCTCTCACTATCTTTGTCTCTCACTATCTTTGTCTCTCACTATCTTTGTCTCTCACAATCTTTGTCTCTCACTATCTTTGTCTCTCACAATCTTTGTCACTCGCGTTTTCTTATTCTCTCATCTTTCTCCCACTCATTCTTTTTAAAATGAAATATTTTACCTCGTTTTGGCGAGGCGCGACCCGCTGAACCTACACAGGGTTCGTCGGTTATATTAGTGAGTATGTCCCAATATAAAAGACCACGTGGTCTGATTAACTCTCTCATTCTCTCGTTAAGATCTCTCAGTATCTCTCTCTCACACTCTGTCACTGACGCACTCACTCACTCACTCACTCACTCACTCACTCACTCACACAGTCACTCACTCACTCACTCACGCTCCAGTCTAACCATTTCTAAAAATGGATAAACTGGCTCTGCTTTGAGTAGGGAAGGCAGAGTCAACGAGGAAGGGGTCACCCCATCTCACGATTCTGAGGCCTAGAATAACTGGTCTCTAACACTCCATTCCCCTACAAAAATATTTCATGTGGGACTATGTTAACCATTCATATGTCAGATGGCGGACCACTTCATTAAAGTTCCAAGCAAGGAGGCCATTACACTGATTGCGTAGCGCAGTGGTCGGCAACCCAGGAGCTTGTGGGATCTACTTTAGTAAAGCTGAGCCATCTAAAGATCTGATATATATATATATATATATATATATATATATATGTATATATATATATATATATATATGTATATATATATATATATATATATATATATATACATTATATATATATGGCAGATCTTTAGATATATATATGTGTGTGTGTATGCGTTTAATTTTAAGCGGAGGTGGGTGGGTGATGGTGAATGATGAACATTACAAAGAACAGATCGCGTTCCTATCTCATGCATTTCACGAATATAACTTAGTATTCAGCACGAGAGTTTTCATTGGGAATGCTTAAAAGGTACCTTTGATCCCGGAGACACCACGATTATAAATGCCGACGGGAGATCTCTAGTCTGAAATTAATTTCCCTAGTATAAAAAGTGTCTCTCCCCCCCCCCCCCCCCCCCCCCCCCCCCCAGTCGCTTAAAGATCTACCAGATCATCCACTGTGATCTACCGGTAGATCGGGATCGACTGGTTGTCAGCCCCTGACGTAGTGTGTAATTTTTGCGTGAACGTGGACGGTGACTTCTCACTAATTGTGACATGCGCTTAGCACATTGTCTAGTCAATATCCGCTCTGTTAGTTACTGCCAGAAGCGTAGCAATACTCTTCCATATTGCGTAATATGACGTAGAATAAGAATGTCGAAGACTATCTCCAGTAAAGTAAATATCGGCTTTGATGTTTAGATTTTTGCTTGAAATGTCAAACGTTAAGTGTGTTTGGTCGTTCAGGAAATCATTAAAGTAGCGGCACGCATCACAGGAGCTGTGAGGATCAACTTTAGAAACACTGAGCTCCATAACGATGTAACTTAATAAAGTCACGAGTGTGTTCAGGTTTCAGTGTATTTTGAACCTGGAGTATATATACATCCTACATGTAACTTCTATCTGTGCCAGACGATCGTCTTCCTACAGTTGCACCAAGAGAGCGGTGGATAATTCAAACTAAATGATATTTTACCGAGTCTCAACAATATCTGGGAGTCTTCCCAGTACACCATAAACACCAAATTAAGATTATATGAGAGCGGTGTACTTTCTGTGCTTCTCTATGGTGCGGAATGCTGGAGAGTAACAGAGAAGGAAATGTCGAAACTGTCCTCTTTCCACACAATGTGCCTAAAGGAAAATTCACCGAATCTTTTAGCCGAATAACATCACCAACCAAGAACTACTTAATCGGAGTAACCAAGAGGACATGCACACCATCATAGCTGGCAGACGCTGGAGTTGGGTTGGCCACGTCCTCAGAATGGACCCTGACGCCATTACAAGAACAGCTATGCTTTGGACCACCGAAGGAAAGCGAAAGAGAGGCCGACCAAAAACAACTTGGCGGAGAACTGTGGTGGCTGAGATGCAAAGAATGAACTAGAGTTGGGGCACTGTACGAAGGATGGCCGCCGACCGGACAAAGTGGAGGCAATTTGTTGCTGCCCTACAAGACGCCACTAGGCGTGATGGCCACTGACTGCATTGACAGTCTGCGGCTAAGGATCAAAAGAAGAAAGAAGATATTTTACCGAATGTAAACTTAGTTTCAAGGAAGAGAAAGGGCTCCAGTCTCATGCGGTGTAGGAATAAAGTGAATTTGTGTATGCTAGCTTGTGAGTTTTCCCTTGGAAACGTGAAAAAGTACCTTTAATTCAAAGGATAATATAATAACAATAATAAGAAATATGGAGTTGTTCTTTCTATGAAGATCTCAAACATTCCGGAACTCCAAGATCAAGAACACAATGGTAAAATAAAAAATAAAAATAAAAATAAAAACTGAAGAATACAATATGTGGCTGATGCACTGCAGTATTAAAATTGTACTAAGGCATTCTTTCCAAAAAAAAAAAAAAAACCCACACAAACACACAAACAAAATAATTGTCATGTCAACAAACACACAAATAAAAAAAAAATTAAAATAACATTAGACTGAAGTATACAAGAAAGGCGACTAATGGAAATAAAAATTGAAACTGTTACCTGTCGTTGTAAAACCTGAAAATGTTTTTAAAAAACCCCAAAAAAGACAAAAAAAAAAAAAAAAAGAAGAAATCACCAACTGCAACAGGCATAAACGTGCAGAAAAATACAGTTTGGCAAAAGAAATTATTGCCGAAACAGAAGAAATGACGTCAAGTTGCCAAATGAGAAGGAAAGCTGCAGACGTCACTAAAAGTCGAATCTAAAAATAAATAAACAGAAATAACGGAGCAATGCCTTTAAAAATCCTGGCCACCACACAGCAGAAAAAGATGACAAAGATGTCGTCGGGATTGAGAGCCAAAAGTCATCGACCGATTTGGTTCAGTGAAAAGATAAAGAAAATAGTCACTGCGGTACGTGTTAAAGAAAAATAGAAGGGATTGCAGTTTAGCGATATCACTGTAGTTATTTGTTAGTACTGTAATGTGCCTAGAGTTGAAGAGGGGAGGAAAGGGCGTAACCGCTTCCTGCTATGAAGCTATAGGCGAAAATTATTATGGAAAAAAAGGAACAAATATTAGTTTAACAAAAGCACAATAATCGCACACAGAAACGCAATGTCACTATTGTCTTTCGACCAGACACAACAGAAAGGGATGGCTCCCCGGCGGGGAATCGAACCCCGGTCTCCCGCGTGACAGGCGGGGATACTTACCGCTATACTACGTATAGAGAAGAAAGTATTTACCGAACGTAAGGACACAAATAAACGGGGAGAAAATAGACAACAAAAAGAATAACTCAGAGAAATTATGTATAATTGCTCATAGACACTCACAAAGAAAAACATATACTGAAAAAAGTAAGTTTTAGGAATCCACTATATATATATATATATATATATATATATATATATATATATATATATATATATATATATTTATATATATATATATATATATATATATATATATATATATATATATATACGAGTATATATTGCGAACAATATGACAACTTTGCGTTGTCATTTTTGCTTTTATATTACATTATGTAATATTAATTTACTCCGTGCAGTTCTCTGAGGTCAGAAATGTGACTACAGCTCCCTCGGGCAGTTACGGGTATCACAGTTTTCATGGAAATTCTGGCACTTTTCCCCCCAGAATTCAATATGTACGGTCACACTGAACTTGTCTTTGGATGATACAGGTCGACTTGCCCAGAATCGTGATGCGTTCAGAGCAGCTGTAATGGAGACAACGTTCTGGAGAGAATACGTCACATGATGACGGTCACACTCTATTCTCTATAGTTTGTGTTCGTTGATTGCCGTTGTTTGTGTGGACTGCTCTTGAGTTAGGGAAAGGTAAAGTCAGCGAGGAAGGTAACTGGTCATCCCACCTCATAAAGAGGGGCTGAGTATAGTAAAGTCTCTTAAACGTATTCCCCTGCGGCTGTATCTATTAAAAGACTACCTTCACCTTTTACCTACAAAACGGACCAGCTGCGGTGGTGTGGATGTATGCTCCATAAGAGGTGAAAATAATGACAATATTTATTATATACTATTAATTAATATGTGCATTTATGGAACACCGTTTGTACAGTTTTCCCTATTCTTTACACATTTGACATTCCAGAACGGCTGCAATCAAGAACATTGACATCATCATCAGCTGCCATCTCCTCAACGAATTTCGGCTGCTATTAATCTCCAACGTCTTCTGTCTCTTGTCTTGATGGTGCACTCTGATAGACTCTTTCCTGTCTCTTGTCTTGATGGTGAACTCTGATAGACTCTTTCCTGTCTCTTGTCTTGATGGTGCACTCTGCTAGACTTTTTCCTGTCTCTTGTCTTGATGGTGCACTCTGATAGACTCTTTCCTGTCTCTTGTCTTGATGGTGAACTCTGATAGACTCTTTCCTGTCCATCTCTTGATGCTATCTTCCCACTTATAACAGCGCTGTCTTCCCCTTGCACGTTTGCCTTCTATTATGATCTTCTGCAAGGTGTTATGCCTTTTTATGTGGCCAAAATATTTTAGCTGCCTAATTTTGATCTCCTTCATTAATTCTCTTTTCATACCTAGATTTTCTAGGATCTCTTTATTTGTTGTCTTCTCTTCCCATTCTTCTATATATCCATATCTCAACGGCCTCAATTCTTTCTTTCACCTGCTTGTTCATTGTCCACGTTGCTACACCCTACAATAATGAAGAATATATATATATAGCATTTGACGATTCTCAGTTTGAATTTGTGGAACAACATCCCAAAAGTACAATATTAAAAAATCAACAGACATGTCACAGAGACAACACTAAGAGTTAGACAGTTCTAAATGTCAGAAAGTGCTGTGTTAACCCTTCCACTGCAGACACGCACAACCCAAATCACAGCATTAAAAAAACAAAAATCGCTGCGAAGTGTTGTAGCTGACATTTCCAACACACGTCGAGTGTCGGGGGAAGCATATTACGCGGGAACTGTGTTTCAGAACCGCTTGTTAATCAATGCGGACTATTACAAAGATAGTTCGTCAAGGGTTAAATTATCACGTTTGGTAAATTTAAAATGTAGGTTTTTTTCCCCATTATTATGTACTGCTGTGTATAAAATGGAAAACAAATGATAATTATTAATAGGGGGGGGTAAAAAAAACGTTTTCTACTTTGGAAATAATGAAACGGTGTTCTACATAATGGTTAAAAAAATGATTTTGTTAAGAAAGTTCAAAATATAGGTGTGAAAAGCAGTGTCAGTTTAGTCAGAAGTGAGTTATATTTTTATGACAGGTAGTAGATGTAATCATTATGGACAAGTGATGAGCAAGTGGTCGATATAATAATTCGTGGATACGTTGTAGCTACACCAACGTATGAATGAGTAATAATAATTCGTGGATACGTTGTAGCTACACCAACGTATGAATAAGTAATAATAATTCGTGGATACGTTATAGCTGCACCAACGTATGAATAAGTAATAATAATTCGTGGATACGTTGTAGCTACACCAACGTATGAATAAGTAATAATAATTCGTGGATACGTTGTAGCTACACCAACGTATGAATAAGTAATAATAATTCGTGGATACGTTGTAGCTACACCAACGTATGAATAAGTAATGTGTATAATTATGGATGAACAAGTAGTAAGTGTAATAATGTAAGAACTAGTGGTTTGTGTTGTATATATATAATATTTATATATATATATATATTATATATATATATATATATATATATATATATATATATATATATATAGTATTATATATATATATAATAATAATAACAATAATACTGGGTGTAACAGATAATATCTAAAAATAATGTATGAACAAATGAGAGTTATAATCAGGGCCGGATTATCCATTAGGCTACGTAGGCTGAAGCCTTGGTGCCCAGAGCTCTTGGGGGCTAAGTTAAAAAACTAAAAAAAATGCATAGATTTATGTGCAAAAAGAAAATGTTTGCACTTTGCAATCGCACTCATAATGGTTCAAAAAGACAGTAAAAACAAAGATAGCTTGAAAGATATAATGCACCCGGGCAAAATTATAACGGCGCATGAAATATTTTAAATGTGTTTATTGTGTTTACCTTAATAATAATAAAAAATAATACTAATAAACATTAATAAAAAATAATTACTAATAAAAGAGGTGAGCAATGCTAACAAACTAATATGCCAGTCTATTAATAATACTAGTATATACCATCACCATTGTAAGGGATTTGAAAAAGAAATATTGCCTATTAGGTGAAGCCGCGGTAGCATAGTGGTTAGTCCACTGGCTTCCTAGACCAGTGGTCTGTGGTACGATCCCCAGATGATGTGGGATTTGTTTAGGCCGCAAACGGCTCCTGGGTCGACCCAGCCTCAATTGGGTACCAGAGCAACTTCTGGGAAGGTTAAGGCGGCCGGCGTAATGCTGATCACATCACCCCTAGTGTGCCGATGGTCAAGAAAATATGGGGCTAACACCATATTCCCAATATGCCTCAATGGGCGTGTAACGGGATCCTTTACCTTTTTTTTTTTTTTTTTTTTTTAATTAGGTGAAGGGGGGCCGAAACACCAAAAAGCCTAGAGGCTCTTCTTGGCTTAATCCGGCCCTGCATATAATAATGCGTGAACACGTGATAAAATTCATGAACGCATAGTTAATATGGCACTAATGTATGAATAAGTAATATGTATATTTAATTTTAGATGAGCAAGTACTAGGTAGAGTAGCTATACATATAGATATTAGTAGCTATAGTAATTTATGAACACGTGGTAGATATAATAATGCATGAACACGTGATATAAATGC
>JAMPIV010020409.1:0-274467 GCA_024509875.1 Oreohelix idahoensis
ATTAATATTGAGAAAACAAAAACTATGATAATTAGCAAAACAGACGATAAACCCACATTAAAGATAAGCGTAAATGGGAAAATCCTGAAACAAGAGCTACGTATATCTTGGTCATATAATAACAGAAGATGGCAGATGTGAAACAGAAATCAAGAAGAGAATAGGAATGGCCAAAGCTACATTCAACAACATGAAACATATACTGACATCCAAACAGTTATCTCACAAATTAAAACTGAGAATCATAAAGTGTTATATATATTCTGGAAAGAGATGAAAACAAATAAGGAGGTCCTAGAAAATCTAGGTATGAAAAGAGAACTAATGAGAGAGGTCAAAGTTCGGCAGCTAAAATACTTTGGCCACATAAAAAGGCATAACACCTTGCAGAAGACCATAACCGAAGTTAGAGTTGAAGGCAAACGTGCAAGGGGAAGACAACGCTATAAGTGGGAAGATAACATCAAGAGATGGACAGGAAAGAGTCTATCGGAGTGCACCACCAAGACAAGAGACAGAAGACGTCGGAGATCCATTACAGCCAACCTTCGTTGTGGAGATGGCAACTGATGATGATGATGATGTTTTAGATTCCTCAGATTTCCCGGTTGTCCTTATTTAAAATGATAGATTTCCTGGGCTGTTTGTAAGTCCTTCCGAAAATCTCCAATAAAAGGCCCGGTCTGATAAAATGGAATTATAATTCTACTTCTGCAAGTCTGGTGTCTTTGGCAAGCATGAATCTCACAGTAAATTTTCACAGTGACTGAACACTGAAGCATGTTAGGTTATATCCTCTGTCCTCCCCCCGCTCTGTTTGTTATGAAGTTAGGCAAAAATTCCAATCATTTCAAACATGTTGGTTGGGTAGGGGGGATTTCAAAATATTTCTGGCATGGAAAAATTTTGAACGTAATGTACAGGTCACGTTTTCCGTATATGGCAATCGTGACATTCAAATATTCTTGTTAATGATTACATATAACTTCTTACATCTACTCGGAAATATTACAACATTTCCGCTCAGGTGTGTCTGTCATCCCACCAGTTAGATACTTGACCGGCGCTCCTTGTGCAAACACAAACTCCTGTTTGAGCATCTGTGCTTTGTCTTTTCACGACAATAATTATCAGCCATAAGTAAACTCGCTTGGCCATTTACGTGCGAAGACAGTCACATCCTTGTGGTACAATAGGATTTCTGTTGGTCAACCTTGCATCACCGTCTACTCTACCCGCATGGATAGGCAGGTAAACACACAGACATGACGACTATCGCTGAGAGGAGTGTAAGAATATTTTAAAATGGGAAAATCCCTGCTGCACATAGCAGAGAAAGAAAGTGCGGCAATTGAAAGCACGCAATAAAATCAGTACAAAAATGTAACTGATACTGCCGTAGTGAAACAGAGATCAATAGGGGTCGCGCCATTCTGTCACAGACTCTTTTACTCTCTCAATGATAATTCTGTTTAATACTTTTCCTGGCACTGATAGTAACATTATTCCTCTATAATTTGTACACTCTTGTAAATTTCCATTCTTAGGCAAATTGACCAGATAACCTCCCTTAAATTCTGCTGGTATTTCCTCTCTCTCCCAGGAATTATCTTTGTAGAGGAATCAATTTCTGTATTGATGACCTCTGCTGGAATTCAATCTAGACCAGCTGCTTTTCCATCTTTCAGAAGCTTTATGGCTTTCTTTATTTCGTCTCTACTTGGTCGTTCACAGCTGATTAGTGGCTCCTCTTCTGCTGGCTGGATGTTTGGGGGATTAGTTGGAGCTGGTCTATTGAGAAGTTCCTCAAAATGTTCTGAGTAGAAGCGTAGGTGCAAAACAGGTATGATTCAGGAGGATGCGCGTGACTTTTAGATACGGAAAAACTCTGATCGATATCAGGAGGATGCGCGTCAGGAGGATGCGCGTGACTTTTTATATAGCGATATATTTTAGCCGGGGGTGACTTCCTCTGACGATCAGCTTGCGTCCTATGATGCTGTGTTGTGTTATGTGTTGTGTATTTTATGTTATACATATATTTAGACATATATTACAACAATTAGACAATATTTATGTTACAACAGTTAGACGATATTTATGTGACAAAACAGTTATACATATATTTAGACATATATTTCAATATTTAATTTTACATATATTTACATATATTACAACAGTTAGACTATATATTATATATATATATATATATATATATATATATATATATATATATATATATATATATATGTATATATATATATATATATATATACATATATATATATACATATATATATATACATATATATATACATATATATATATATATATATATATATATATATATATATATATATATATATATATATATATATATATATATATATAATATATATATATATATATATATATATATATATATATATATATATATATATATATATATATATATATATATAAAAGAAAAAACACTCGATATATTATATATTTTTATTGACAAAGAGGTGTTATCTGGTCTATGGGGGCTGTAGGGTGACGTCTAACCTCACTACTACGGTCGTGCCGGCCATACGGCTACAGTGTATAAGCGGTGTGGTGTGGGTGGTATTGCTTTTGGTTTGCTTGTTGTTGTGTGTTGTTATATTGGACTGGTAGTGTGTTGGTATGTTTGTTTGTACATATATACATACAATATATATGAAAAATATAAAAAATCGATAATGACGGAAAATAAAAAATATCGATAATGTTGGATTAGATTACTAAGAGGTTTTTTTAAGCGAGTGGAGCCTTTTTGTGCTGGCGTGATTGGCGACGTATGTTGCGGTGTAGCTGGCGGGGAGGGTTAAGTTTTTTGTGTGTGTGTGACTCCGCAGTTTGTTGGTGTGTTTGTTTATACATATATACATAAAATATATGTAAAATATAAAAATCGATAACAAGTTTATGTTCTTTTGAGTTTGTATTATTATTTTATTATACATAAACTTGTTTCCGATAGTCTATATTTAGCGCTGACGTCACCCACCCTAACCGAAGCCATTCGACCCTCTATGCTAACGGAGTTTCACGCAATCTACGCTCAATGGTTTCCTTTCGAAGTCTGCCCCGACCGTCGATCTGGTTTCATAACTAGCGGTAACACAATTAGCGTCACTTCGGCGGACTTAACACCACGTGGCTCACACATACCTTGTGTATATCATCAATGATAAACTCTCTCTGGGCACTGAAATTGATAGCCTCACTAACAAAGCTGCAGCTACCTTTACCCGCCTCACATCACGTGTTTGGGGAAACGCCAAACTCACAACGAAGACCAAAGCTGCGGTATATAACACCTGCATCACCAGTACACTTCTATATGTTAGTGAGACCTGGACAATCTATGCTAAGCAAGAAAGAAGGGTCAATACCTGCCATCTACCATGTCTGCGCCACCTCCTCGGCCTTTCGTGGAAAGATAAAGTGCCAAATGTTGAGGTGTTGTCACGTGCTGGCCTTCAAAGCCTGTATAGCCGGCTGAGACAGGGAAGCCTACGCTGTCTTAGCCATATCCACCGCATGAAAGATGGTCGCCTTTGAAGAAATGTTTGGTGCCTAGCAGAAATATTTTAAGAAATATTTGACAACTGTTAGTAGTATTTGACAACTGTTAGAAATATTTGACAACTGGAAGACCCGTTTGAAGAAATATTTGACAGCTAACAAAAATATTTGCATAAATATTTGGTAACTGTAAGAAATATTTGAAGAAATATTTGCCAAGTGGAAGAAATATTTTGACACACTTAAGAACTATTTTGACACAGTTAAGAAATATTTGACAAGTCGAAGAAATATTTTGACAAGTGGAAGGAATTTTGGCCAAGTGGAAGAAATATTTTGCCAACGGTAAGAAATATTTACCAAGTGGAAGAAATATTTTGACAAGTGGAAGAAATTTTTTTTGCCAACGGTAAGAAAATATTTTACAAGTGGAAGAAATTTTTTTGCCAAGTGGAAGAAATATGTTGACAACAAAAATTAATATTTTGACGACGGTAAGAAAATATTTGACAAGTGGAAGAAATATTTTGATAAGTGGAAGACATTTTTTTGCCAAGTGGCAGAAATATTTTTACAACGGTAAGAAATATTTGCCAAGTGGAAGAAATTTTTTTGACAAGTGGAAGAAATTTTTTTGCCAAGTGGACAAAATATTTTGACAACGGTAAAAAATATTTTGACAACGGTAAGAAAATATTTGCCAAGTGGAAGAAATATTTGGTAAGTGGAAGAAATTTTTCTTGCCAAGTGGAAGAAATATTTTCACAACGGTAAGAAATATTTTGACAACGGTAAGAAAATATTTGACAAGTGGAAGAAATATTTTGATAGGTGGAAGAAATGTTTGCCAAGTGGAAGAAATATTTTGACAATGGTAAGAAATATTTGCATTGTCAAGTACTGACAACAGGAACAAATATTTAATGAACAAAAAATATTTAATGAAAAGTTTGGAAAACTGCAAGAAATATTTAAAGAAATATTTAAAGAAGTATTTGAAAGCTGATCTATTTACCTACAGGTTGGCACCTTTGAGCAGGACTGGGAAAAACTTTGGGACCATCTTTGCTGAATGGAAGAAAAGTTTTCACTAAAGTTTGAAAATTGTAGGACAAAAAAAAGTAGATAACCATTTGATAACTGGAACAAATACTTAGTTACATTTATTTGATGTACTAAAATTCCGTGGTTGCTGCATGTTTGAAACGCTTGGGAGTCAATATAAAACCTATCACCAGATGCGGCACGTGTAAAAATAGTGAAACCTTAAATCACGGGGGTTCGAACACACGAACGAAGGAATGCTTCTTTTATAAATTTCTACTATTGATCGATTGTGTTTTGAACTTGTGACGTGAACAGAAATAAGCAGTAGGGTTAGTCTTACAAAGGTAAAATATTAGTCTTACATAGGTAAATCGCGTTGCAGATAGGCTTTTTTTCGTCTACCAATACGCAAAACTCTGCCTGTTAGCTTTTTTATTACGCTTTTCTAGATAGCTATATTTAGCCCTGACGTCACCCTCTATGATTCCGGACTTTTATAAACGAGTCGTGGTTTACGAGCAATGTTTTGCGCGGGCCATCGATCGCGTTTCTTTCTAGTGAGGGTAAAAGCACGTGTGTTTTTGAACTTTATTAAACATGGATGAAAATAGCCTCGATATTGTTCCGATTGCAACCTGCAACACTAAGGGAGTATCTCGTTGCTGCCATAATCTAGTCTGCCTGTGACACATATCTCTACGGTTGTGTTCAATAACACTGTCTATTTGGCCTTGTCCAGCCTGGCCTTTGACAGTATTTTTTATGTTGGAGACTACGGCTGTGTGCGGGATCACTTACATACTACTAGATGGACATTGGGGTGAGTAGACTTATTACTCATGATATCATATAAATAATAAAAACTACCACGTGACCCAGCGCCAGTCTCAATATGTAATTACATTCACCCAACAACGGAAATTCCCTGTCATATTTTTACATCACAAGGATAGTTACCTCCGATAATTACAAAACGGCACCTCTCACCACTCTATATTCTCAATACCTACACGTCAACACAACACAAAACCAAAATCGTCCCCACCACACACCGATCATTAGTCATCTTCCTCTGTAAAAAGGTATCCTTTTTGTTTTTTATAATTTCCTCTTTATTCTATAGCGAGCAGGAAAAGGGGAATTCACTTAGTGAGTGCTTATAAAAATTCCTTCTTCTCAAGTCAAGCAGCAACATAGTTGCGTGAAGGTTTTGGAACAAATCGGTTGTTATATTCATGTAAAAGGGTAAAAGCACAACTCCTTCCAATAAAAATGTTGTTTGTAACAAGACTACAACACATCCACATAGATAACAACGTTCTGATGAGATCACTTTTGGACAGTGTACCTATACCTAAACTTTCATGAAATACACAAAAATCTCCTGTTATTGCTTAAGAATACACTACCTCCACAATAATTGGTCAATCTACACAAGTCTGCGGTATGACCTCTTTAAAAGTGACAGTGAAAAATCAACATATAATCGCTCCTGTAAAGTGTTTTTTTCACGTATGAAGTTATGCGCCCATGCGCATACGCTATTGGTGATCTGATAAATATGCATCTTGCGTTTATACAGCGTCGAGATGGCCCCTAAATATTATAGAAATAATGGCTTAACAAAACTATTTAAAACACTACAGATAACCAATAGTGATTTTACACTGTGAAAAGGACTATCAAACCAAGAAAGCTAACACCAATTAGTTGTAATTCACACCAATACCTGCACACAAACCACCAGACAAACACACATTTTTTTGAGATTCTCATTACAGAACAAACGCGGGGCGGAAAAATGTACTAATGGTCTCAATAAACATCACAAGAAGCTAGTCTTTTATCTGTACTCGCCAACACAAGGCCGACTCGTACACAACACAACCACCCAAAAATCCAAACCCACCAGTTACACTACACCACACAACAATTACAATACCTACACACAAAATTACCAGACAAGAACAAAACCAATACCACCTATACCCCACCGCTTTTACATTGGCTTACTCCAGCGCTACATGGCTTACTCCAGCGCTACACCTCAACACATCTATGAGTCATCACTTCAACCGTCAAAATCAATAACCCCCCAGACTCTCACTTAAAAAAACCCTTAGTAACCTACTAGCCCGCCATTATCGATTTTTTATATTTTCTACCATTATTGATTTTTTATATTTTTATATGTATTGTATGTATATATGTATAAACAAACACACCAACACACAATACAACAACACATAACAATTAAAATACCTACACAAAAAATGGAATAGTCAAGTCTCTAACACTTCACTCCCACCTCTAGACGCTGGCCCTAGTATAGTGACACGTCTCTTTCACTCCCACCTTTAGACCTCTAACACTTCACTCGCACCTCTAGATGTTAAACCTAATATAGGCAGGTCTCTAACACTTCACTACCACTTCTAGATGCTAGACCTGGTATAGTCCAGTCTCTAATACTTCACTCCCCCCTCTAGCTGCTGGACCGGTTATAGCCACGTCTCTAACAGTTCACTCCCACCTCTCGATGCTGGACCTGGTGTAGTCTCTAACACTTCACTCCACCTCTCGCTGCTGTCCCTGGTATAGTCTCTAACACTTCACTCACACCTCTCGATGTTGGTCTTAGTCAAGTCTCTAACACTTCACTCCCACCTCTAGATGCTAGACCTGCTATAGTGACGTATCTAACACCTTACACCCACCTCTCAATGCTGGCGCACTCGCCTGCTACACCCCATAATGTACACACCCATGCGTCGTCACCCACGCCAGCACAAAAAGACTCCACTCGCTTCAAAAACCCTCTTAGTGACCTAATCCAACATTGTCGATTTTTTAATATATTTTCCGTCATTATCGATTTTTTATATTTTTTAAATATTGTATGTATATGTATAAACAAACACACCAACACACAACACAACACACTAAAATCACCCCTAACCTTCAACCGCCAGCTACAGCCCAACATGCATCGTCTGGTATAGTCAAGTCTCTAACACTTCACTCCCACCTCTCGATGCTGGCCCTAGTAAAGTCTCTAACACTTCACTCACCTCTCGACGCTGGTCCTAGTATAGTCACGTCTCTAACACTTCGCTCTCACCTCTCGCTGATGTCCCTGGTATAGTCTCTAACACTTCTCTCCCACCTCTCAATGCTAGACCTAGTATAGTGACGTCTCTAACACTTCACTCCCACCTCTAGCTGCTGGATCTGTTATAGCCAAGTCTCTAACACGTCACTCACACCTATCGATGCTGGCCCTAGTAAAGTCTCTAACACTTCACTCCCGGCACAATACAACATCACACAAATATCCCCCCTAACCTACACCCGCCCGCTGCACCACAATACACCCATGCGTCGTCACCCTCGCTAGCACAAAAAGACTCCCCTCTCTTCAAAAAACCCCTTAGTAACCTACTACCCACCATTTTCGATTTTTATATTTTCCGTCATTATCAATTTTTACATTTTATATATATTGTATGTATATATGTATAAACAAACACACCAACACACTGCTGAGTCACACACACACAAAAACCCTAACCCACCCCGCCAGCTACACCACAACATACGTCGTCACCTACGCCAGCACAAAAAGGCTCCACTCGCTTTAAAAACCCTCTTAGTAACCTAATCCAACATTATCGATATTTTTTATTTTCCGTCATTATCAATTTTTTATATTTTTCGTATATATTGTATGTATATATATACAAACAAACATACCAACACACTACCAGTCCAATATAACAACACACAACAACACGCAAACCAAGAGCAATACCACCCACACCACACCGCTTATACACTGTAGCCGTATGGCTGGCACGACCGTAGTAGTGAGGTTAGACGTCACCCTACAGCACCCATAGACTAGATAACACCTCTTTGTAAATAAAAATATATAATATATCTAGTGTTTTTTTTTATATATATATATATATATATATATATATATATATATATATATATATATATATATATATATATATATATATATATATATATATATATATATATATATATATGAATATATACTGAAGCACATTAAAAACGCACCACCTGTATAATCCAGGAACAGAGTGTGAAATGCAAATATAAGTGTTTACAAGTTTACATATTTGGAATCTTTATTCATTATCCTATGAATCCATGCTGGTCATTAATTTATACATTTGATTGTTATGAAATTCAATGCATTCTGTGCAGGCAAGGGAGAAAACCAAAAATGCAACCAATAAAAAAATTCATTCACACTATCCTCAGTATCTGGTATGTCCACCGTGTGCTTGCAAACAATCTTGGCAGCGGCTCCGCATGGAACGCACAAGTCTCTGAAGGAAATTCCGGGGAATCAAGTCCCATTCACGTGTAAGAGCAGCTTCGAGCTGTTGCAGATTAGCTGGAGAACCTTGCCTGTAGACTCTGCGTCCAAGCTCTTCCCACAGATGTTCTATAGGGGACATGTCTGGTGATAGGGCAGGCCAATCAATCGTCACAATGTTCTGCTGCTGTAGATATTGCTGCGTAATGCATGCGGTGTGCGCACGTGCGTTATCCTGCTGGAGAATCTGCAAGTCTGGATAATTTGTGAACGCAGGAGCAACCAATGCATCCAAAACCTCATCTCGATATGTCACAGTATTAACATTTCCACGGAAGACGTGAAGAGGCAAGCGATGGTGAAAACTGAATCCTCCCCAAATGTGAATACTGCCACCTCCAAATCGGTTGTGCTGACGAACACAGCAATCTGCAAAGCGCTCTCCACACCGTTGCCAAATCCGCATACGTCTATCAGCAACGGATATGATGAATCTGCTCTTGTCTGTGAATAGGGCAGCATTCCACTGCAGTCTAGTCCATCTGACATGTTGCTCTGCCCATTGCAGGCGCTGATGACGATGTCTGTGAGTCAAGTTTGGCCCAACATAAGGTCGTCTTGCAGTAAGGCCTGTATCTCTGAGTCGTCGTATGACTGTCATTCGAGAGACTTGCCCACGTCTACTCACTACTGCTCTTGCTGTTTGACTTGCCGGGAGAGAACGATTCCTTAGTTGACTCAGCACAATATGACGATCTTGCGCAGGGGTAGTAACTCGTGGTTGGCCACTCCGAAGTCTATCCCGGGCAGTGCCAGTGGTTCAGTAACGTTCATTGAGACGTACAATAGTGCTGTGGTGGCAATTCATCCTTCTGGCAATGGTCTGCGAGCTCATTCCGGTCTCCAACATACCAATGGCTCGTTGGCGGTCGTTTTCAGATAGTCGTGGCATTTCAAGCACATGTACTGGGTGTTTTATCTCAACGGCCTTTTTATACCGAGTATACTGCCACAACGCGTACACATTTTCAGGGTCATAGCTGTTGGGAATCGTGTTGCACGTGTAACTTTCATTGTTTTCATGTAGTCTGTACACAAACCCGTGGGTTGAATCATGCACTTTCCATTCCAGCAGCCATTCGCTCTCTATCTCATGACAAACACGGGGAAAATCCATTACCACACCTTTTTTTTCCAGCTTCTCGGCATCAGTATATATAATAGTGGTGCGTTTTTAATGTGCTTCAGTATATATATATATATATATATATATATATATATATATATATATATATATATATATATATAGTCTAACTGTTGTAATATATGTAAATATATGTATAACTAAATATTGTAATATATGTCTAAATATATGTATAATTGTTTTGTCATATAAATATCGTCTAACTGTTGTAACATAAATATTGTCTAATTGTTGTAATATATGTCTAAATATATGTATAACATACAACACACAACACATAACACAACACGCCATGATAGGACGCAAGCTGATCGTCAGAGGAAGTCACCCCGGCTAAAATATATCGCTATATAAAAAGTCACGCGCATCCTCCTGACGCGCATCCTCCTGATATCGATCGGAGTTTTTCCTTATATAAAAGTCACGCGCATCCTCCTGAATCATACCTGTTTTGCGCCTACCGTACTACTGTTCTGTCCATCTATTCATTTGTTCTTGTATATTACTAAGCAATTTTCCATTGTGATCTTTTATGAGGCCATTTTCTTGCTTACATTTCCCTGTTAGCTTCTATGAGTTGTTGTACAGGTCCTTCATATTTCCTTTGGTTGCAGCTGCCTCTGCTTCCCTTGCCAATTCTTCAGTATACTTTCTCTTGTCTCTTTTGATGTTTCTTCTTACTTCTTTGTTTGCTTCTATGTTCACTTCATGAGCCTTGCCTTTGGAGCTTCTGGTTTTGTTTCTGTTTAAATCTGCTTTCTTGTTTTTCCTGTCTTCTATCTTGGTAATGGTTTCTGTTGTTATCCAAGCTTTGTGCTGATGTTCTATTTTTCTCAGTACTTCTTCACATGTATCGTTCCAAATATTTTTTACTTGTTGCCAGTGGTCTTCCGTATCTGCTTTATCTTCCAGCTGTTGGAGTACTTGGTATTTGTTGGATACTATGATTGCAAATTTGTCTCTTATTTCCTGATTTTTTAGATATCCCACATTATACTGTTGTCTACAGTTATGTACTGTTGTAAATTTCTTGAGTTTTAATTTTGTTTTAGCCAACAGAAGATGGTGGTCTGATACAACATCTTCTCCTCTGCATACTTTTACATCTTGCAATGATGACCTAAACTTCTTACGTATGCATATGTGATCAATCTTATTCTCATTTCTGTGGTCTGGTGATATCCATGTTGCTTTATGTATTCTTTTATGTGAAAAATGCTTCCTCTAATAGCTAGTTGATTTGAAGCACAGAAGTTAGCTAATAGTTCCCCATTCTCGTTCATCATACTTAATCCATGCTTTCCCATGATTTCTTCAAAGCCGGTGTTGTCTGTTCCTATTTTCGTGTTTAAGTTCCCCATCAAAATTGTGATGTCCTTTCTTTTCTGTTTGTCCAAGACATGTTGTAATCTGGTGTAAAAGTCTTCTTTCTCCGATTCTTCTTTATCATTTGTTGGTGCATAACACTGGATGATGTTTATGTTTACTTTCTGTTTGGCTGATTTAAACTTGCTGTTATAATTCGGGGTCCCATTGCTTTCCATTCTATAAGTGCCTTCTGTGCTTCCCTAGACAGCATTATGATGTTAAAGATATTGTTCTGTACGAACCGACCCTGTGCGATTCTTAACATGGCTGTAGTATGAGGATTATCACTGCTGTGTTCCACGTAAGTAGTAGTGTATGCGCAAAACAGGTATCATTCTGCAGGCGCGCTGCAGGCGCGCTGCAGGCGCGTGACTTTTATATAGCAAAAATTCTGCAGGCGCGTGACTTTTATATAAGCGCAATCTGCAGGCGCAAGATGGCGGACTTGAGCTAACAAGGGGAGGTTATATGGGTCAAGATGGCGGACTTGAGCTAACAAGGGGGAGATAACAAGATGGCGGACTTGAGATAACAAGGGGAGATAACAAGAGGGCGGGATGACTTTTATATAGCAAAATACTCGATCGATTTCAGGCATCGGCGTTTCAGGCGGCGGCGCATGACTTTTTATATAGGGAAAATGTGCAGATGGAGCATCAGGCGGGATGACTTTTTATATAAGGAAATACTCATTACACAGGTGGAGCAATAGTCGGGATGACTTTTTATATAAGAAAATACTCATTGAGCAGGTGGAGCATCAGGCGGAGGGTGATGACTTTTTATATAAGAAAATACTCATTGAGCAGGTGGAGCAGCAGGCGGGATGACTTTTTATATAAGAAAATACTCAGTGTGCAGGTGGAGCAGCAGGCGGGATGACTTTTTATATAGGGAAAATGTGCAGGGGCAAGATGGCGGGGTGACTTTTTATATAAGAAAATACTCAGTGTGCAGGTGGAGCAGCAGGCGGATGACTTTTTATATAAGGAAATACTCATTGAGCAGGTGGAGCATCAGGTGGAGGGTGATGACTTTTTATATAAGAAAATACTCATTGAGCAGGTGGAGCAGCAGGCGGGATGACTTTTTATATAAGAAAATACTCAGTGTGCAGGTGGAGCAGCAGGCGGGATGACTTTTTATATAGGGAAAATGTGCAGGGGCAAGATGGCGGGGTGACTTTTTATATAAGAAAATACTCAGTGTGCAGGTGGAGCATTAGGTGGGGTGACTTTTTATATAGGGAAAATGTGCAGGGGCAAGATGGCGGGGTGACTTTTTATATAAGAAAATACTCAGTGTGCAGGTGGAGCAGCAGGCGGGATGACTTTTTATATAAGAAAATACTCATTGAGCAGGTGGAGCATCAGGCGGAGGGTGATGACTTTTTATATAAGAAAATACTCATTGAGCAGGTGGAGCAGCAGGCGGGATGACTTTTTATATAAGAAAATACTCAGTGTGCAGGTGGAGCAGCAGGCGGGATGACTTTTTATATAGGGAAAATGTGCAGGGGCAAGATGGCGGGGTGACTTTGTATATAAGAAAATACTCAGTGTGCAGGTGGAGCATTAGGTGGGGTGACTTTTTATATAGGGAAAATGTGCAGGGGCAAGATGGCGGGGTGACTTTTTATATAAGGAAATACTCATTGCGCAGGTGGGGCATCAGGCGAGATGACTTTTTATATAAGGAATTGAGGGGGAGGGTAGGGGGAGGCGGATGACTTTTTATATAGTAATATGTGTTTATTGAGATAACAAGAAGACGATAATAGGAAGAGGATAATAGTTAGACTTTGAGATTTTTAGATAACAAGAAGACGTTATTTATTAATTCTGCAGGAGTGATGCAGGGACAAGATGGCGGGATGACTTTTTATATAAGGAAATACTCAGTGTGCAGGTGGAGCATCAGGTGTTGGTGCATGACTTTGTATATAAGAAAATACTCAGTGTGCAGGTGGAGCATTAGGTGGGGTGACTTTTTATATAGGGAAAATGTGCAGGGGCAAGATGGCGGGGTGACTTTTTATATAAGGAAATACTCAGTGTGCAGGTGGAGCATCAGGCGGAGGGTGATGATTTTTTATATAAGGGATTGATGTGGAGCATCAGGCGGCGGGTGACGATATTTTATATAAGGGATTGACGTAGAGCAGCAGGTGTTGGTGCATGACTTTTTATATAAGGAATTGAGAAGAAGGAGAGGAGGTACATGACTTTTTATATATAAGGAAAATGTGCAGGTGGAGCATCAGGCGGGATGACTTTTTATATAGTAATATATTAGTGTTTATTTTTAGATAACAAGAAGGCGTTATTTATAAACATATATTAATTCTGCAGGAGTGATGCAGGGACAAGATGGCGGGATGACTTTTTATATATAAGGAAAATGTGCAGGTGGAGCAGCAGGTGTTGGTGACTTTTTATATAGGGAAAATGTGCAGGGGCAAGATGGCGGGGTGACTTTTTATATATAAGGAAAATGTTCAGGTGGAGCAGCAGGCGGGATGACTTTTTATATAAGGAAATACTCAGTGTGCAGGTGGAGCATCAGGCGGGATGACTTTTTATATAAGAAAATACTCAGTGTGCAGGTGGAGTATCAGGTGGGGTGACTTTTTATATAAGGAAATACTCAGTGTGCAGGTGGAGCAGCAGGCGGGATGACTTTTTATATAAGAAAATACTCAGTGTGCAGGTGGAGCATCAGGCGGCGGGTGATGACATTTTATATAAGGGATTGAGGTGGAGCAGCAGGTGTTGGTACATGACTTTTTATATAAGGAATTGAGGAGGAGGAGAGGAGGAGGCGCATGACTTTTTATATAAGAAAATACTCAGTGTGCAGGTGGAGCATTAGGTGGGGTGACTTTTTATATAAGGAATTGAGGAGGAGGGCAGGCGGAGGTGGATGACTTTTTTATATAAGGAATTGAGGAGGAGGGTAGGAGGAGGTGGATGACTTTTTATATAGTAATATATTAGTGTTTATTTTTAGATAACAAGAAGAGACTATATTTAGACTTGAGACATGACTTTTATATAAGGAAAACGGGCAGGTGCGCTGGAGGGGCAAGATGGCGGGATGACTTTTTATATAAGGAATTGAGGAGGAGGGTAGGCGGAGGAAGATGGCGGGGTGACTTTTTATATAAGGGCTTATGAGGAGGGCAGGCGGAGCAAGATGGCGGGATGACTTTTATATAAGGAATTGAGGAGGCGGGTAGGCGGATGCGGATGACTTTTTATATAGTAATATATTAGTGTTTATTTTTAGATAACAAGAGGACGTTATTTATAGACATATATTAATTCTGCAGGAGTGATGCAGGGGCAAGATGGCGGGATGCCTTTTTATATAAGGGAAATGTGGTGGCGCTTTGTGGTGACCCGTGACTTTTATATAGCACTATATTAGTTCACTAATAGTGTGTTGTGGTCGAGTGGAGGTTTTCTTTTGTGGTGGGGGTGATGAGGCATGGGTATAATGTACCTGGTGGGGTTAGGTTAGGGGTGATATTTTTGTGTGATGTGGTATGGTTTTGGATGTGGAAGAGAGATATTTTAGATGTTGAGGGGAGATGTGGTGACGTTGTCAGGATGCATCTGTGTACATTTTTGGGGTGTAGCAGGCGAGTGGACCAGCATTGAGAGGTGGGAGTGAAGAGGCGTCGGTGACGAGGTACGGGTGTAATGTAGCAGGTGGGGTTAGGTTAGGGGGATATTTTTGTGTGATGTGGTATGGTTTTGGAGGTGGAAGAGAGATATTTTAGATGTGGTGACGTTGTCAGGATGCATCTGTGTACATTTTTGGGGTGTAGCAGGCGAGTGGACCAGCATTGAGAGGTGGGAATGAAGAGACGTCGGTGACGAGGTACGGGTGTAATGTAGCAGGTGGGGTTAGGTTAGGGCGGATTTTTGTGTGTTGTGGAATTGTTTTGTTACGTGTGTTGGTGTGCTTGTTTATACAGTCTACAACCGCGTGACTTTTATATAACGAAAATGTGTTGGAGGAGCCGATGGAGGAGCAGATGGAGGAGCTATGGAGGAGCAAGATGGCGGGATGACTTTTATATAAGGAAAATCTGGAGGAGCGATGGAGGAGCTCTGGAGGGGCAAGATGGCGGGGTGACTTTTTATATAGGGAAAATGGGCAGGTGCAAGATGGCGAGATGACTTTTTATATAAGGAATTGAGGTGGAGCATCAGGCGGAGGGTAATGACTTTTTATATAAGAAAATACTCAGTGTGCAGGTGGAGCAACAGGCGTTGGTGATGACTTTTTATATAGGAAAATACGCCGATGACTTTTTATATAGTAATATATTAGTGTTTATTTTTAGATAACAAGAAGACGTTATTTATAGACATATATTAACTCTGCAGGAGTGATGCAGGGGCAAGATGGTGGGATGACTTTTTATATAAGGAATTGAGGAGGAGGGTAGGAGGAGGCGGGTATATATATATATATATATATATATATATATATATATATATATATATATATATATATATATATATATATATATATATATATATATATATATATATATATATAATTGATAAAGAGTGTTGCTATACAACTGGTAGATAATGTTTGTCGTAGCTTTTATCAGGTAGGTAATAGATGTTTATATTGCTGTCTGAGCCGAGATGATAGTGATGACAATGTGAAAGTAATGGGTAAGAAATAGTTTTATCACAAGGTGATCGTGTGAGAGAAAGGGCAGTCTCTGGATAGAATAATTTATCACACAACAAGAAGTGATGAAGTGTTTAATCCGTTGGGGAGCGGGTTGAAGACCGGAACTGTAAGTTTTTACCGAGACCAGCCTTTGTTACTCGTGCGATTTAATTACCAAGGGGTGAAATTTTTTTTGACAAGAGGCAGAAATTTGATTACCAAGAGGGCGACATTTTTTTTGACAAGGGGCAGTATTTTTTGGTAAGGGGCAGTCTTTTTTTGACAATAGGGAGAAATTTGGTTACCAAGAGGGCGACATTTTTTTGACAAGGGGCAGTATTTTTTGGTAAGGGGCAGTCTTTTTTTGACAATAGGGAGAAATTTGGTTACCAAGAGGGCGACATTTTTTTTGACAAGGGACAGTATTTTTTGGTAAGGGGCAGTCTTTTTTTGACAATAGGGAGAAAATTGGTTACCAAGAGGGCGAACTTTTTTTGACAAGGGGTAGTATTTTTTTGACAAGTGGTGAGAAATTTTTTAAAGAAGTATTTGACGGTTGATCTATTTACCTATAGGTTGGCCATTTTGGGGAGGCCTGGGAGAAAATTTTGGGATCGTCTTTGGTGTTTGGAAGAAAACCTTTCACTAAAGTTTGAAAATAAGCAAGAAAGAAGTCTCACTACCTTCCATCTACCGTGTCTGTGGCACATCGTCGGTATTTCGTCGAAAGATAAAGTGTACAAACTCAAAGGAACATAAACTTGTTTCCGATAGTCTATATTTAACGCTGACGTTACCCACCCTAACGGACTATAGCAGTATGCATCATTCAGCGATTACATTTGATAATGTCTTCCTCGCGAGCGCAGACCATCGATCGAGTTTAACAACGCGTGGTAAAAAGCACGTGCGTGTAGGTTTTTCTTAAAATGGTTGACACGTGCGAAAAAAACTTTGGTAAGTCATATCTAAAAAGTTTGTTTCTACTATTGCTCTCTTGTGTTTTGAGGTTGTCTGCAATGACGTGAACAGAAATAAGTAGCAGTTTTAGTCTTACACAGGTAAATCTCGTTGTAGATAAGTTTTTTTCGTCTACCAATACTAAAGAAAACTCTGCCTGTTAGCTATTTTATTACGTTTTTCTAGCTAGCTATATTTAGACCTAACAGTACCCTCTATGGTACGAGGATTTTAAAACGAGTCAAGTTTTACGCGCGCTGTTTCACACTGGCCATCAAGCCTGTTTCTTTCTAGTGAGGTTACAAGCACGTGGTTGTTGCGTTTTCTTAAAATGTTTGAAACTGACCTCAACATTGGTTCAGTCACAGAGTGTAACACTAAAGCCGTATCTAGTTGGTGTCATACTCTAGTCTGCCTGCTGAAATCCCTTTTGGGTAGTGTACCTAAACTTTCATGAAATACACAAAAAGCTCCGTAAATAATGAATGAATGAAACATATGCGATTAGTAGATTTTTAAAAAAAATCCTCCCCTATCCTACATCCCACTATACGTAAAACCGCCACTCACGTCAAAAAACAAAACCTTAGTAACATACTACATAGATAACAAAGTTCTGCTGATATCACTTTTGCGTAGTGTACCTAGACCTAAACTTGCGTGACACACAAAAAGCCCGTGTTATTGGTTACGCATACACAATATTATAGATATAAGACCTTAACAAAACTATTTAAAACCTTACGGATAACTGATAATGACAGACTATCAAACCAAGAAAAGCTAACACGAATTATTTGTAATTTTCATCTATACTTATACACAAACACTGGGTGGTAGAAATGTTGTTCGGCAGCCCATCGCTTATCGATTAAGCTTCTGGGTAATCAAGCAGCTGTTATCACGAGTCGTGTCTGAAAAAGAATTATTTTAGGTTGACATATTGTGTTCTTTTAAAAGAATTATATATTTATTACACTTAAAGACTCTTTGTTATCTATGCTGCCTAAAATATGACATGTATAAATATCGTGTGTATACATATTAATATCTGTATAAACATATGTTGTATAAGTACTGTATAAAAAGACAACACCACGCCGCGTCACACAAAAATGGTATAGCCAAGCTCTAACACTTCTCTGTCGTCTCTAACACTGGACACCCACCGCTTCATGTTGGCCCTAGTACGATCAAGTCTCTAACACTTCACGCCGCCTCTTCATGCAAGACCTAGTGCAGTTAAGTCTCTAACACGTCACCCACCCATCTTCCTGCTGGTCCTGCTATAGTGTCGTCTCTAACACATCACCACCCCACCTCTTCAGGCTGCTCTAGTACAGTCAAGTCTCTCACACTTCACTCCATCTCTTCACAGTAACCGTAGTATAGGTAAGTCTCTAACCCTTCACTCTCTCACAAAGAAAATAAGCTTGTAAATTTAAGAGGCGAAACATTTAGTATAAGATTTCCTGATAGCGACAGCTAAAATGTATCTTAGAAAAAAAATGTATGACCAAGTAAATTAAATATTTCTTATCGCTTAGTTTTTCGATTAAGCAAGTTGTTAGCGCGCAAACAAGGCTGGTTTCATACACAAAGGAAGAGATCAATAGCCAGGTGTGTGTATTTTTTGCTATCGGATTTTTTTTTCCCCCACGCCAACACGTTCATAATTCATTGTAAAAACCGTGTACCCCTTGGCCTAATGAGAAGATTGACACGTGGCTGGAAAAAATTGAGAAAATGACAACTCTGTACGGTTTAGAAAGGTCGCGTTGGTGTATGAAGCTTATTAAATTCTTCTTGTTATCTATAAAAAAAATATATATATATATATATATATATATATATATATATATATATATATATATATATATATATATATATATATATATATATAATATATATAATATATATATATATATATATATATATATATATATATATATATATATATATATATATATATATATATATATATATATATATATTTTTTTTTTTTTTTTAGATAACAAGAAGAATTTAATAAGCTTCATACACCAACGCGACCTTTCTAAACCGTACAGAGTTGTCATTTTCTCAATTTTTTCCAGCCACGTGTCAATCTTCTCATTAGGCCAAGGGGTACACGGTTTTTACAATGAATTATGAACGTGTTGGCGTGGGGGGGGGGGGGGAATCCGATAGCAAAAAATACACACACCTGGCTATTGATCTCTTCCTTTGTGTATGAAACCAGGCTTATTTGCGCGCTAACAACTTGCTTAATCGAAAAAACTAAGCGATAAGAAATATTTAATTTACTTGGTCGTACATTTTTTTTCTAAGATACATTTTAGCTGTCGCTATCAGGAAATCTTATACTAAATGTTTCGCCTCTTAAATTTACAAGCTTATTTTCTTTGTGAGAGAGTGAAGGGTTAGAGACTTACCTATACTACGGTTACTGTGAAGAGATGGAGTGAAGTGTGAGAGACTTGACTGTACTAGAGCAGCCTGAAGAGGTGGGGGTGATGTGTTAGAGACGACACTATAGCAGGACCAGCAGGAAGATGGGTGGGTGACGTGTTAGAGACTTAACTACACTAGGTCTTGCATGAAGAGGCGGTGTGAAGTGTTAGAGACTTGATCGTACTAGGGCCAACATGAAGCGGTGGGTGTCCAGTGTTAGAGACGACAGAGAAGTGTTAGAGCTTGGCTATACCATTTTTGTGTGACGCGGCGTGGTGTTGTCTTTTTATACAGTACTTATACAACATATGTTTAAACAGATATTAATATGTATACACACGATATTTATACATGTCATATTTTAGGCAGCATAGATAACAAAGAGTCTTTAAGTGTAATAAATATATAATTCTTTTAAAAGAACACAATATGTCAACCTAAAATAATTCTTTTTCAGACACGACTCGTGATAACAGCTGCTTGATTACCCAGAAGCTTAATCGATAAGCGATGGGCTGCCGAACAACATTTCTACCACCCAGTGTTTGTGTATAAGTATAGATGAGAATTACAAATAATTCGTGTTAGCTTTTCTTGGTTTGATAGTCTGTCATTATCAGTTATCCGTAAGGTTTTAAATAGTTTTGTTAAGGCCTTATATCTATAATATTGTGTATGCGTAACCAATAACACGGGCTTTTTGTGTGTCACGCAAGTTTAGGTCTAGGTACACTACGCAAAAGTGATATCAGCAGAACTTTGTTATCTATGTAGTATGTTACTAAGGTTTTTTTTTTTTTGACGTGAGTGGCGGTTTTACGTATAGTGGGATGTAGGATAGGGGAGGATTTTTTTTTTAAATCTACTAATCGCATATGTTTCATTCATTCATTATTTACGGAGCTTTTTGTGTATTTCATGAAAGTTTAGGTACACTACCCAAAAGGGATTTCAGCAGGCAGACTAGAGTATGACACCAACTAGATACGGCTTTAGTGTTACACTCTGTGACTGAACCAATGTTGAGGTCAGTTTCAAACATTTTAAGAAAATGCAACAACCACGTGCTTGTAACCTCACTAGAAAGAAACAGGCTTGATGGCCAGTGTGAAACAGCGCGCGTAAAACTTGACTCGTTTTAAAATCCTCGTACCATAGAGGGTACCGTTAGGTCTAAATATAGCTAGCTAGAAAAACGTAATAAAATAGCTAACAGGCAGAGTTTTCTTTAGTATTGGTAGACGAAAAAAACTTATCTACAACGAGATTTACCTGTGTAAGACTAACACTGCTACTTATTTCTGTTCACGTCATTGCAGACAACCTCAAAACACAAGAGAGCAATAGTAGAAACATACTTTTTAGATATGACTTACCAAAGTTTTTTTTCGCACGTGTCAACCATTTTAAGAAAAACCAACACGCACGTGCTTTTTACCACGCGTTGTTAAACTCGATCGATGGTCTGCGCTCGCGAGGAAGATATTATCAAATGTAATCGCTGAATGATGCATACTGCTATAGTCCGTTAGGGTGGGTAACGTCAGCGTTAAATATAGACTATCGGAAACAAGTTTATGTTCCTTTGAGTTTGTACACTTTATCTTTCGACGAAATACCGACGATGTGCCACAGACACGGTAGATGGAAGGTAGTGAGACTTCTTTCTTGCTTATTTTCAAACTTTAGTGAAAGGTTTTCTTCCAAACACCAAAGACGATCCCAAAATTTTCTCCCAGGCCTCCCCAAAATGGCCAACCTATAGGTAAATAGATCAACCGTCAAATACTTCTTTAAAAAATTTCTCACCACTTGTCAAAAAAATACTACCCCTTGTCAAAAAAAGTTCGCCCTCTTGGTAACCAAATTTCTCCCTATTGTCAAAAAAAGACTGCCCCTTACCAAAAAATACTGCCCCTTGTCAAAAAAAATGTCGCCCTCTTGGTAACCAAATTTCTCCCTATTGTCAAAAAAGACTGCCCCTTACCAAAAAATACTGCCCCTTGTCAAAAAAAAATGTCGCCCTCTTGGTTATCAAATTTCTGCCTCTTGTCAAAAAAAATTTCACCCCTTGGTAATTAAATCGCACGAGTAACAAAGGCTGGTCTCGGTAAAAACTTACAGTTCCGGTCTTCAACCCGCTCCCCAACGGATTAAACACTTCATCACTTCTTGTTGTGTGATAAATTATTCTATCCAGAGACTGTCCTTTCTCTCACACGATCACCTTGTGATAAAACTATTTCTTACCCCTTACTTTCACATTGTCATCACTATCATCTCGGCTCAGACAGCAATATAAACATCTATTACCTACCTGATAAAAGCTACGACAAACATTATCTACCAGTTGTATAGCAACACCCTTTATCAATTATATATATATATATATATATATATATATATATATATATATATATATATATATATATATACACCCGCCTCCTTCTACCCTCCTCCTCAATTCCTTATATAAAAAGTCATCCCACCATCTTGCCCCTGCATCACTCCTGCAGAGTTAATATATGTCTATAAATAACGTCTTCTTGTTATCTAAAAATAAACACTAATATATTACTATATAAAAAGTCATCGGAGTATTTTCCTATATAAAAAGTCATCACCAACGCCTGTTGCTCCACCTGCACACTGAGTATTTTCTTATATAAAAAGTCATCACCCTCCGCCTGATGCTCCACCTCAATTCCTTATATAAAAAGTCATCTCGCCATCTTGCACCTGCACATTTTCCCTATATAAAAAGTCACCCCGCCAGCTTGCCCCTCCAGAGCTCCTCCATCGCTCCTCCAGATTTTCCTTATATAAAAGTCATCCCGCCATCTTGCTCCCCCATAGCTCCTCTATCTGCTCTTCCATCGGCTCCTCCAACACATTTTCGTTATATAAAAGTCACGCGGTTGTAGACTGTATAAACAAACACACCAACACCCGTAACAAAACAATTCCACAACACACAAAATTCCGCCCTAACCTAACCCCACCTGCTACATTACACCCGTACCTCGTCACCGACGTCTCTTCATTCCCACCTCTCAATGCTGGTCCACTCGCCTGCTACACCCCAAAAATGTACACAGATGCATCCTGACAACGTCACCACGTCTAAAATATCTCTCTTCCACCTCCAAAACCATACCACATCACACAAAAATATCCCCCTAACCTAACCCCACCTGCTACATTACACCCGTACCTCGTCACCGACGCCTCTTCACTCCCACCTCTCAATGCTGGTCCACTCGCCTGCTACACCCCAAAAATGTACACAGATGCATCCTGACAACGTCACCACATCTCCCCTCAACATCTAAAATATCTCTCTTCCACATCCAAAACCATACCACATCACACAAAAATATCACCCCTAACCTAACCCCACAGCAATGACAGAAGCAGCTGTAGCGACCACCGGATACCTAGTACATAAAAAGAAAAAATGGATGAGAGAAGATACTTGGGATAAAATACAAGAAAGGAAAACAGCAAAACTTAAACTACTAGCGGCAAGTACACATAATGCAGTTGAATCTTGCAAACTAACTTATAACTTGTTAAATAAAGAAGTGAAGACAAAAACTCGAAGAGATAAAAGACATTTCATCAATGAACTGGCCGTAGAAGCTGAAAATGCTGCAAGAACTGGTAATAGTAGGTGCCTTTATCAAATTACAAAACAACTATGTCACCAGCCTACTGCTATGGAAACACCTGTTAAAGGTAAATTAGGGAATTCAATACCAACAGAAAAAGAACAAATGAAGAGATGGGCTGAGCACTTCATGGAGGTGCTAAACAGACCACCACCAACAGTAACACCTGATTTTAATAATGAAACATCCACAACCACTTTGCCAATAACTTGCGATGAATTCACGCTGGACGAGATCAAACAAGCCGTTAAAAGATTAAAAAATTTTAAAGCTGCTGGAGTTGACGAAATTTCAGGGGAAATGATTAAAGCAGTTAATGACAACAACCTCTTGAGAATTTTAGATATTATAAATGAAGTATGGAGAGAAGAACAACCACCACAACAATGGAAAGACAGTATTATTGTAAAGTTACCGAAGAAAGGTGATCTATCAGACTGTAATAACTGGCGTGGTATATCTCTATTATCAGTACCTGGAAAATTATTATGTTGCATGATGTTAGAAAGACTTAAATTGCATGCTGACGAAAAGATCAGAGAAGAACAAGCGGGTTTCAGGCCGAAACGATCATGTATTGATCAAATATTCACACTAAGAACAATTATAGAAGAATCAGTGGAAAGGCAATCGCCACTTATTATCACCTTCGTCGATTTTCAAAAAGCCTTTGATAGTCTACACCGCCCATCATTGTGGAAGATACTTACAATCTATGGTTTTCCAACAAAATATGTGAATATAATCAAAGCGCTATATGACAATGCAAGATGTTGTGTTAGAACAAATAAAGGGAATACAGAATGGTTTACAGTAGAAACAGGGGTGAAACAAGGCTGTATTATGTCACCACTACTTTTTGGAATAGCTATTGATTGGGTTATGAGAAACTATACCCACAATGAACAATTGGGTATAAAATGGACAAATGGAAAATTCCTGGGGGACCTGGATTTCGCAGATGATGTAGCATTCTTAAGTTCAACACCAAGACAATCCCAAGAAGCAATAAATAATTTGTGTCATCTCTCGGTTAAAATTGGTCTCCAAATAAATGCCTCTAAAACTAAAGCTATGAACTTTTCTAACGAGACCTTTGATATCATCTTGAACGGGGAAAAACTACAGAAAGTTGAAAGTTTCAATTATTTAGGCAGTAAAATGACTCAGGATGGTGACACAACAAGAGAAATCCATACTAGAATTGCTTTGGCAGCTAGCGCCTTCAATAGATTATCTAACATTTGGAAATTACGATCATTGAATATACATACCAAGCTTCGTCTGTTTAATTCAAATGTTATCTCAGTGTTAACATACGGCTGTGAGAGTTGGAAAATAACAAAATCATTGGAGAACAAGCTGAATACATTCGAGAACAAATGTCTTAGAAAACTCATGAACATCAGTTGGAAAGAATTCAAGACTAATCGACAAATAAGAGAAGACTCTAGGCAGAAATATGTCTCCGACTATATAAGGAAAAGACGATGGTCATATATCGGTCATGTCCTACGAATGCAAAACAACAGAATACCACTACAGGCGCTCACTTGGGTTCCTGAGGGTAAGCGGAAAAAAGGAAGACCAAAAGAAACACTCAGAAGAACAATAATAAGAGAAGGAAGAACGTTGGGCCTAAATAATGTGCAAGAGCTAAGAGGAGTGGCGTCACAACGAACAACCTGGAGAGCACTGGTTTCTGCATTATGCGCCGTGTTTGGCGCTTAAAGAATTTATTATTATTTATTAACCCCACCTGGTACATTACACCCATGCCTCGTCACCCCCACCACAAAAAAAAAAAAACCTCCACTCGACCACAACACACTATTAGTGAACTAATATAGTGCTATATAAAAGTCACGGGTCACCACAAAGCGCCACCACATTTCCCTTATATAAAAAGACATCCCGCCATCTTGCCCCTGCATCACTCCTGCAGAATTAATTCTTCTTCTTCTTCTTCTTCTTCCGTCCTTAGCCACCGACCGTCAAAGCAGTCAGTGGCCATTACGCCTAGTGGCGTCTTAGGGCAACAGCAGATAGGTTTTCTTTGCAATTGTTTCCCATCACGCCTATTGGCGTCTTTAGGGCAACGGCAAATCAATCCATTTGCTGTTGTTTCCGTAATCGAAGTGACTGGCAAACGGGTGATCAGCCTGCAGAATTAATATATGTCTATAAATAACGTCCTCTTGTTATCTAAAAATAAACACTAATATATTACTATATAAAAAGTCATCTGCATCCGCCTACCCGCCTCCTCAATTCCTTATATAAAAAGTCATCCCGCCATCTTGCTCCGCCTGCCCTCCTCATAAGCCCTTATATAAAAAGTCACCCCGCCATCTTCCTTCGCCTACCCTCCTCCTCAATTCCTTATATAAAAAGTCATCCCGCCATCTTGCCCCTCCAGCGCACCTGCCCGTTTTCCTTATATAAAAGTCATGTCTCAAGTCTAAATATAGTCTTTTCTTGTTATCTAAAAATAAACACTAATATATTACTATATAAAAAGTCATCCACCTCCTCCTACCCTCCTCCTCAATTCCTTATATAAAAAAGTCATCCACCTCCGCCTGCCCTCCTCCTCAATTCCTTATATAAAAAGTCACCCCACCTAATGCTCCACCTGCACACTGAGTATTTTCTTATATAAAAAGTCATGCGCCTCCTCCTCTCCTCCTCCTCAATTCCTTATATAAAAAGTCATGTACCAACATCTGCTGCTCCACCTCAATCCCTTATATAAAATGTCATCACCCGCCGCCTGATGCTCCACCTGCACACTGAGTATTTTCTTATATAAAAAGTCATCCCGCCTGCTGCTCCACCTGCACATTTTCCTTATATATAAAAAGTCATCCCGCCTGCTGCTCCACCTGCACATTTTCCCTATATAAAAAGTCCCCCCACCTGATGCTCCACCTCCTCAATTCCTTATATACAAAGTCATGCACCAACACCTGATGCTCCACCTGCACACTGAGTATTTCCTTATATAAAAAGTCATCCCGCCTCCTCCTACCCTCCCCCTCAATTCCTTATATAAAAAGTCATCCCGCCTGATGCTCCACCTGCACACTGAGTATTTCCTTATATAAAAAGTCATCACCCTCCACCTGCTGCTCCACGTCAATCCCTTATATAAAATATCATCACCCTCCGCCTGATGCTCCACCTCCACACTGCGTATTTTCTTATATAAAAAGTCATGTACCAACACCTGATGCTCCACCTGCACAATGAGTATTTCTTTATATAAAAAGTCATGTACCAACACCTGATGCTCCACCTGCACACTGAGTATTTCCTTATATAAAAAGTCATCCCGCCTCCTCCTACCCTCCCCCTCAATTCCTTATATAAAAAGTCATGTACCAACACCTGATGCTCCACCTGCACAATGAGTATTTCCTTATATAAAAAGTCATGTACCAACACCTGATGCTCCACCTGCACAATGAGTATTTCCTTATATAAAAAGTCATCCCGCCTGCTGCTCCACCTGCACATTGAGTATTTTCTTATATAAAAAGTCACCCTCCGCCTGATGCTCCACCTGCACAATGAGTATTTCCTTATATAAAAAGTCATGTACCAACACCTGATGCTCCACCTGCACAATGAGTATTTCCTTATATAAAAAGTCATGTACCAACACCTGATGCTCCACCTGCACAATGAGTATTTTCTTATATAAAAAGTCACCCTCCGCCTGCTGCTCCACCTGCACACTGAGTATTTTCTTATATAAAAAGTCACCCTCCGCCTGATGCTCCACCTGCACAATGAGTATTTCCTTATATAAAAAGTCATGTACCAACACCTGATGCTCCACCTGCACAATGAGTATTTCCTTATACAAAAAGTCATGTACCAACACCTGATGCTCCACCTGCACACTGAGTATTTTCTTATATAAAAAGTCACCCTCCGCCTGCTGCTCCACCTGCACACTGAGTATTTTCTTATATAAAAAGTCACCCTCCGCCTGATGCTCCACCTGCACAATGAGTATTTCCTTATATAAAAAGTCATGTACCAACACCTGATGCTCCACCTGCACAATGAGTATTTCCTTATATAAAAAGTCATGTACCAACACCTGATGCTCCACCTGCACAATGAGTATTTCCTTATATAAAAAGTCATGTACCAACACCTGATGCTCCACCTGCACACTGAGTATTTCCTTATATAAAAAGTCATCCCGCCTGCTGCTCCACCTGCACACTGAGTATTTTCTTATATAAAAAGTCACCCTCCGCCTGCTGCTCCACCTGCACACTGAGTATTTCCTTATATAAAAAGTCATCCCGCCTGCTGCTCCACCTGCTCAATGAGTACTTTCTTATATAAAAAGTCATCCCGCCATCTTGCCCCTGCATATTTTCCCTATATAAAAAGTCACCCCACCTAATGCTCCACCTGCACATTTTCCCTATATACAAAGTCATCCCGCCTGATGCTCCACCTGCACACTGAGTATTTCCTTATATAAAAAGTCACCCTCCGCCTGATGCTCCACCTACACATTTTCCTTATATAAAATGTCATCACCCTCCGCCTGCTGCTCCACCTGCACATTTTCCCTATATAAAAAGTCATCCCGCCTGATGCTCCACCTGCACACTGAGTATTTTCTTATATAAAAAGTCATCCCGCCTGATGCTCCACCTGCACACTGAGTATTTCCTTATATAAAAAGTCACCCTCCGCCTGATGCTCCACCTGCACATTTTCCTTATATAAAATGTCATCACCCTCCGCCTGATGCTCCACCTGCACATTTTCCCTATATAAAAAGTCACCCCACCTAATGCTCCACCTGCACACTGAGTATTTCCTTATATAAAAAGTCACCCCGCCATCTTGCCCCTGTATATTTTCCCTATATAAAAAGTCACCCCACCTAATGCTCCACCTGCACATTTTCCCTATATACAAAGTCATCCCGCCTGCTGCTCCACCTGCACACTGAGTATTTTCTTATATAAAAAGTCATACGTCTGATCGTCAGAGGAAGCCCCGCCGCTAAAATATATCACTATATAAAAAGTCATGCGCCGCCGCCTGAATGATACCTAAGTTAAAATATATCGCTATATAAAAGTCATGCGCCGCCGCCTGAATGATACCTAAGTTAAAATATATCGCTATATAAAAGTCATGCGCCGCCGCCTGAAAACGCCTGAAATCGATCGGAGTATTTTGCTATATAAAAGTCATGCGCCGCCGCCTGAATGATACCTAAGTCCGCCATTGTATACTACTAACATCGCTTACAAAGCTATCTCTGCAAAATACAGGAAAACGTTAAACTGTTCAGCCAAAAATAGTTGGATCAAAACAGCAGAAAGTCTTAACTTCGACAAAGATGGAAGAAAATTATGGAGGCTCGCCAAAGCCTTAAATGATGAGGAATGCAAAAATAAGGAAATAGCCCTACAAAAAAATGAGAAAATACTCACAAAGAAAGAAGCAGCCAATTTTTTGCTCACAAATTCTCACTTGAGAGCCAGATAAATGTTCCACCGGACAGAAAACAGGAAATTACCAAAGAGCAAGAAATTTACCAAAATATACCAACTGTTCTAGAAGAGCACATGACATCAAACCTTACCATGAGAGAGCTAGAGGCAGCCATTGTATCCCTTAAACAAAGAAAGTCACTTTGAAAAGATAGGGTAACAAATGACATGCTTAAAGAGCTAGGGCCTAATGCCAAGAAAGTCCTCCTCAAGATTATGAACTATAGCTGGAAGCGTGGAATTGTACTACAAGCCTGGAAAGAAGCAGTACTAGTTCCAATCCTCAAAAAGGACAAAGACCGAATGGACCCCAGTAGCTACAGACCCATCAGCCTTCTAAGCTGCACGGGAAAGCTTATGGAGAGAATGATCATTACCAGATTAAGCTGGCACCTTGAACAAAAACAAATTTTACTGCACCAACAGGCAGGCTTCAGGCAACATAGGTCTACAGAGGACCAAGTCACCTACATTGCACAGGAAATCGAAGATGCGTTCCAAGAAGGAAAGCACACGTTAGCAGTCTGGGTAGACATGGAGAAAGCATTTGATAAAGTTTGGAAAGATGGGCTAAGAGTTAAAATGCTTAAATATGGAGTCTGTGGAAGAATGTATAACTGGATCAGCCACGACCTAACAAACAGAGCAGCTAGAGTGCAGGTGCACGGACAGTTAAGCAAAAAGACTACTCTTCTTCTTCTTCTGCGTTCGGTTTGTAGTCATGCTAAATCTGCAGGCCTGTCGCCAGGACGAAGTCCACAGTCTTTTCCAGGTCGGCGCGGCAGCCCCATAGCTTCTGCTGGAGCTCATCACCTTTTGGCCAGGTCGCACGTCGCAATTTATCATGGGTTGGACAGTTCTGGAGAATGTGTTCTGGAGTCTGGATATCAGTTCCACATGGGCATTCATTCGTGTGGGATATCTTGAGGCGATAGAGATGTCCAAGTAATCTGCAGTGACCAATTCTCAGGCGGAAAATTGTCGTCTGTTGGTGTCTGTTTAGGTGGTGGATTGGGTCATCTCTGCTGTATATATCCCCTTCCTCCTTCCACTGATTTTTGTACTTGTTGTGGATGATGGTTTTTGCTTCCCGATAGGGCAATGGGTGGCTGTATTGTTCCATTTTACTGCCACTTCTTGATAGAGCATCTGCTTTCTCATTACCAGCGATTCCACAATGGGCAGGTAACCACTGGAGGGCAATGGTTGATGACCTTTGGATGATGTTAAGCTCAGATCTGATCTCATTCATCATGTTATCATTTCTGGTGTGTTGTATTGATTCAAGTAATGACCTGCAGTCAGTGAAGATTACTATCTTAGCTTGTGGCTGCTGTTCAGGTCTGGTGAGGATCTTCAGGGCTTGCAGTAGTGCCATAGCTTCTGCCCTAAAATTGGAGGAGATCTTTCCAGTTGGGAAGGCCTTTCGGATGATCTTTCCATTTAGGAATCTTATAAAAAATGCCTCCTCCACCGTTCTTTACTGCCCCCTCAGCAGATCCATCTGTGTATACATGTGTCCACTCCTTCGGGTTGTACTTTTCTTCAATCATTTCTTGAGCCAAAGTTTTTAGTTGTTGAGGGGTCAGGTGGCCTTTCTTTTTTATTTCAGGGACTTCTGTGATGATAGATATATTTCCATGGCAGTCGTCTGGCTCCTCGTAATCAATTAACATTTCAATCTCAGTAGATCGATTTGGGAGGAGGTCTTCATGGCATCGATGCAGATGTTTGGAGATGTTTAGGAAGCTGGTTCTTTTCAGCCTGTTCTTTGTCACACTATGGAGTTTGGCATGCATTGGATGACTTGGCATTCGTAGAAGCTTCTCACTGTGAGTGAATACCTTTTCCTCACGTCTGTCATCAAGAGAGCGGATGTTGGTGTATCGCTCCATTGCCTGGATTGGAGAAGTCTTCATCCCTCCAGTGATTAGTCTAAGGCCTGAATTTTGCACTTTCCCTAGACATTCTGTGTTTGTTTTAGATGCTGTGGCCCAGGCTGACATGCTATATTCAAGTACAGGTCTGACTGTGCCTGTATAGACTTTTTTAAGTATGTTGGTATTTGCCCCCCAACTTGTGCCAGCCAGTTTCTTCATAATAGAGAGCTTTCTTATTGCTCTCTGTTCTACTGCTTTTATGTGCGGCTTCCAGGTGAGTCTCTTATCCAACTTGACTCCTAGGTATGTTGGGTTTTCCTCGATTGGAAGTTCACTTCCATTTAGCTGCAGTTTGATCGTTTCTCGGCGATTTGACAGAGAGAAGCAGGTTGCTACTGTCTTGGAGAGGTTTATCTGTACTCCCCAATCTGATGCCCATTTACCGATGGTATTTAGCGCTGCTTGCATCCTGAACTTCGCAGTAGGCAAATGTTCAGCAGCACACCAGGCAGCAAAATCATCAGCATGAAGAGCCCTGGAGATATGCCCGGACAGTTTCTCTGCAATATCATTTATATATATGATAAAAAGTGTGGGGGAGATAACTCCTCCTTGTGGCACACCCTGTTGTAGAGTGACGCGATGGCTCAGTTTCCCGTCAAGTTTTACTCTTGCTGTGCGGTATCGAAGAAAGTCCCGTATCCAGTTGAACATTCTCCCTTCAATTTTGTTGTTGAGCATCTTAAGGAGGAGTCCTTCTTTCCATACCTTATCAAAGGCTTTTGTCAAGTCTACAAAAACCGCCAGTACTTTCTTTTTCTCCTGAAAGGCATTTTCTACTTCCTGGGCTAGATATACTAGTTGGTCTTCGGTGCTGCGATTTTTCCTAAATGCTGACTGTGTGTTATCAAGCAGATGGTTTTTTTCCAGATGTTTCAGTAATCTTGAGTTCACCATTCTTTCCATTACCTTACCCAGACAGCTCAGTAGGCTAACTGGTCGGTAGCTGGACTTGCTTGTTTTCTCCTTTTGTTTCTTTCTGATGGGAACAATGATTGCTTGTCGCCATTGATCTGGAAATTTTCCAGTACTCCATGACTGATTGAAGATTAGGAGGAGCTTGTGCCTGGCTACAGGTCCAAGGTTCTTGATCATATCATTTGTGATGCCATCTTTTCCTGGAGCTTTTCTGTTCTTTAGTTTTGTTATGGCAGCACTGAGTTCTCTCATAGTAAGGGGTGACTTCATGCAGATATCTGGGTTTTGGTGCTTCAGTTTTTCTTTTACTTCCTTACGTACTTCTTGGATACGTGCTTGTGAAAGTGATGTGGTGCTTTCTTCCTTGTAGAAATCTGCCAGGATGTTTGCTGCCATCTTTCCTGTGTGGTATTTTTCATTTTCCTTGATGACAGTCTTACAGTAGCTGGTTGTTGTTTCTTCATTTAGCACTCTTGTCAGATTCCAAAGCTTGCTTGAGTCCTTTTCCATGTTGAGACTGCTGGTCTTCTGGTGCCAGCTCCTTTGGATTTCAGCTTTCTTTTGTTCATTGAAAGCTTGTTTTATGCTGTTGTGTCTCTGTGTGTTCTCTAATGTGGGACTTTGCTCCATAGTTTCCCGTGCTTTATTTAATTCACTATGGAGTTTTCCCAGGTTGTCACTCCAGTATGGTTTGTAGTCTCGTCGTTTACCTCGTGGAATTGACTTCTTTGCTGCTTGGGTCATTGCCTCACTGATGATGGAGATGTTTTTATTGATGTTATTTGAGTGGGCAATGTTCTGACAGAAATTGTCGGCTTGTTCTTTAAAAAATCCCCAGTTTGCTTTTTTGAAATTCCAGCTAGGAGACATATTGATTTCTCCTGCACTTCTTATCTCAGATATCTGTAATGTGACTGGTACATGGTCACTTCCCCCAAGTTGAGTATTTACTGTTCTGGTGGTGAGTCGATGTATGTCATCTGTAGCCATAGCAAGATCTGGTGTGCTCGTTGTTTTCCATACTCTGGAATAGAAGGTGGGCTTATCCTCTGGTTGGTTTATTAGAATTAGTTTATTCTCTACCATCCAATCTTCCACTTCTTCTCCTCTTGGATCTGTTGCGTCATAGCCCCAGCTGGGTGAGTGGCTATTGAAGTCACCCATAATGAGGTGTCTCGATGCTGCAAGCTTCACTTTGTGTAGCTCCAGAGTTGTGGTTGGAGGGCTGTAGCAGTTTGTGATCATTAAGTCTCCACTGGGCAGCAGTAGTTGGACTGTTATGTATTCAAGTTCGTCCTCACCAGATCTGTGTGTCTCTACTGCTGGGATTGAGGTTTTAATCAGTGTGAGGATTCCTCCCTTAGTTCTTTTTGCCCTGTCTTGGCGGAAGGATTGGTATCCACGTACAAAGAATCGTTGGGTATCTTTTAGGTGAGTTTCTTGGATGCAGATTATAAAAATGTTATTTTTCCTGAGGAATTCTTGTAACTCCGGTTTCTTGTTCCTCACTCCTTCTGCATTCCATTGAGCCACTGTAAGATAGTGGGTTGGTTGGTCAGTTGCTCTACTTTGCCTTCCCCCGACCATTTGGTTGGCAAAGGCACCGGTTGCTTGGGTGGGCCCTTTCGAGGCTAGGGGCCCGGCTCCGCTCCTCCCCGGTTGTAGCTGATAGGAGCGACGCCATGACGTAAGTCGAGATTGTCGCATGACTCCATACCGCAAAAGCGTGTGTGTCCTAATTTTTCCCGGTGTCTGCGCCGTAGCTAACACACTCCGTCTTCGGCAGGCCGGGTTGTGTTTGTTGTTCAGGGTTGTCTCCCATAGCCTTTCCATCTCCCGGTGGTAGCTGCAAGGCAGCAGATTGGTTTGTTTACCGAGGTTTACCTTCCCCGTGGCTAGAGCTTATAGCGGCTCTTACTCGCTTGATGCACCCGTCATAGGACATATGGGGGATTTCAGTGGGGGTATCAGTGCCACCTGTTACCCCTCCCCGTCCTGCTGGGAGGACATCGCCGTTTGGTCCGCGACTGCTTATTCGTCCAGCAATGCTGACTTAATTCGCAGCTGACACACCATATATGGAGGTCGTTCCACTATCCGCCACCCGTGGACGCGCCTGGTTGGGGTCGGTCGCCCCTTTGCCAGGAAAAAGACTACAATGGAACATGGAGTTCCACAGGGTGGGGTCCTTTCCCCAACACTCTTCCTCATATATATAAATGATATAACAGAAAACATCCACAAGAATGTCCACAACTCCCTCTATGCTGATGACCTGGCCATGTGGACTTCAGAAGAATACATCACCACAGCAAGAGTGCGCATGCAGGATTCACTGCAAGCCCTTGAAAGTTGGTCCAGAAAGTGGTTGCTCAAAATAAATGAACAAAAAACTACACACACTATTTTTACCTTGTCAAATAAACCACAGCAAGCAAAGCTGCAACTAAATGGGCAGGCAGTACGAGAAGATGAAACACCAACATACTTAGGAATCACACTAGACCGCCGAATGACGTGGAAATCACAGATAAACAAAATACAGCTAAGGGCAAAACCTCGCATGGCCATCATGAAAAAGTTAGCTGGTACCACATGGGGTGCTGATGAAAATATCCTCAAAAAGCTGTACACAGGCAGAGTGAGACCTGCTATGGAATACGGCATCACAGCTTGGTCGACGGCAGCAAAATCAAATTTTGACAGAGCAAACAGACTCCAAAACCAAGCAGCACGTATTATAACTGGGGCCCTAAAGTCCACACAAATCAACCATATGAAAAACATCATAGGGCTACAGTCAATGGAGGATAGACGTGACAGCAGAGTCCTAAAACAAGCTGAAAAATTTAAGAGACTCGAAGGACACCCCATGTTCCAAAGAATGAATAGGCTAGGAAGAGGCAGGCTCAAGCGAACTAATTTTGTAGATCAAGCAAAAGAGAAAATTAGCAAAAATACCATGCTAGCAAGCTCAGTTGCAAAGAAAATGGATGACAGGGATCTGTATGGACAACTAACTTGGCTTTTGCATTTTCTATGTTTTCTTGGAGGATCGGAGTGGCTAAGAGGTATGGAATCCGCCTCTAATTCTAAAAGGACCGGGTTCGCTCCCAATACAGGTAATATATATGAGATATTTTTTTCAGAACCAGACGGTCCTAATGATGTCATACTCAAGCCTTGATCTCCTGGGCAGTCAGATCGGATACCTAGCCTTCTTGGATAAGGGCGAAAAAAATAGGAGGTCCGTGTGCAAATTGCGCACGTTTAAAATCCCTCGGTAGTAAGAAATCGCTGCCCTGGCAAAATTTAAAAATTAGGAAACCTACCCACCGCAAAAAAATATTTATAGAATGTTTGGTTCTGGTATGCAGACATTAGGGTGCTCATTTGTGCTACAGAGTTCGTGCACTGTGTTGAGATCCTTTTTGTGTGATCTAAGGGACGAGATCGGAGCACTTATGGAGTTATCAGTGTGCAATGAAGACGTTCTTTAAAGAAATCCAAACCATGTTTTCTACGATGGTTACTACAGATGTTTTAGTACTTTGTGTACCTGCCCCCACCTCCATTTGTTATGGCTCTTCTGTGTATAGATGTGTCCTTTCTGTGGTTGACTGTCTTTTATTTACTGTATTTCACATCAATCTGCTTTATTTCTGCATACATTTGGTTGCCTTTTTTCATCCCGTCTGGTCTATTGTCAATTATTTCTAGAAATCTTGTTCTTCTCCGTGGTGGGAAAGTGCTGATGGTCGTTAGGGGCTCTGCTTTTGCCTGCAAGACTAATTCCACTGGTAGTTTTTTTTTTTTAGCCTTTAAAATATTCTGCATGTTGTAGTTGTAGCATGTTGTCTTATCTGAATTGTATTTTTTGTCACTTTGTCCATGTCGTTTAATGCGGTTGATTTCACTGTTCCAGCAACACGTCTATCAGCCTGGTCCTGTATTCTAGCTGTTCTGTTGAAGTTTCTTATTTTGTAGCAATTGCCCAAGCTGGTATTAAGTACTCCAGTTTTGCTGTATGCGACGGTATTGCCTCCCCTGCTTTGCAGTAGTGGTCCAACAGTGGCCAAAACTCAAGAGTGTCTAATATGGGCTTCAAAGGTGTCTGCCTTCGCACAAAATTACTCTTGGCAGATTTGTAACTAGAGGGGTAATGACGCTTCTATCTCGATGGTGTATTCATAAGATATTCAGATAAGCGAAAACAATGCTGCGTTGGCTGAGCACGTTAATTCTATAATCTGCCGACAACTTTTGTGAAGAATTAAGCAATTATTAATCTTAGCTCGTTCAAGCCCCCACCTCTGTATAGCTCTGTTTAGAGTGTGTGTACTAAATTGACTGAGACAAACATGTAGTACATTTAAAATGATTAAATCGAAGTTAAATTTGTATAATTACAAATAACAAAATTTAATAATCACTTCAGTTTAAGCAGTTTAAAAAATTGAATAGTTTAAAAGAAAGTCTTCATCCTTGGAGGATGATAGAATGTTTTCTTAAAAGTTCACGTGGCAGCTTATATATTGCACTTAACTGCCAGTGGTTGTTTTTGCTCCCGCTGGGTTGGTTCTTGATGGACTGATCACTGATAACGCTCGTCGCTGGTCAAGGATTTAGGGTGCAGCTCGTTCCCAGGAGTGTCAGGAGAGTCTACAAAGTTGGTCCCTCGTCTTAAAACTCAGGCCGCTGTTCCCTTCTTGTTCCAGAGATAGTACCCCTCAGCTGGTACCCCTACTAAAAATTATGGTAAAAGAATATAACCGAAACGATCTCCTGAGTATTGCATTTCGTGACACAAACAGATGTGTCCCCTTTTCCTATTCCACCATCCCTCTACATGAGAATTTACCCTCGATGAGAATTAACTTTAATCCCTCGAGAGAAAACTTTCTTTACATTTAAATTGAATAGATTTTATAGTTACTTTACATTTAAATGAAAAGGTTAATAGTACAGATAGAATATGTTTAAATTTACATTTCCACTGATTGAAAAGTGTTCACAATATAAATTGAATATGTTTTCATTTATGTTTACACTGATTTGAAACTAAGTATTATAATTAAAATGTACATCATTTCTCTCATCTGTCCCTCTCTGCTCCATAGGAACTTGGGACTACTGATGTGTTTAGTTCTCCTTAAGAAACTAACAATAAAGCAGTCACCAGCCCGTGCAGCGGTGGTTCATGAAATCATCATTCTATGCGCTGAGGTTGCCAGCCTCAAATGACTGGGACATCCACTAGCGATTTTCACATATTAATATTCACATGGTAATATATACATATTAGTTCACACGTTAGTAATGAAAATATAGAATGTAAAATGACAATGTTGTGGGAAGCCTACACCACACATTCACGCGCTATTGAAGCAGTAGTTTCTGCGGCAGTTTGTTTTACATGATGAGGTTGCCAGCCCCATGCACAACCTCACATTCGTCGCCTTGTATGACATACTTGAAAGTGGGGCAGTCCTATTCCTTCTTGGTCTCTCCTGAGACCCCCGGGAACTACACTCGGTCAGAAAATATATCACACTATTCAAAAATCGTCCTATAAATGGTTTAATCTAGCTCGTTAAGCCCCCACAGCTGAGTTAATCAGAGGAATTATTATAATAATATAGCTCTGTTTAGAGTGTGTATTTAGAATACTACACAAAGATCTGGTGGTGAGGCCCCCAGGCCAGGCAGATCATATTTAACTGGGGAAGAGATCGTTGGCAGCGTCAGTACAGGTAATCGTGATGACGGCCAAAAGCCTGACTGTGTTACCACGGAAAACCATGTCATCGGTCTTAGAAAAATAATCAAAATAGGAACATGGAACGTCAGAAGCTTATACCAAGGAAAACAGTACATAGTGAAGAACGAGATGGAAAGACTAAACATCGATATCCTGGGCATCTCAGAGCACAGATGGTCGGGCCAGGGACACTTTTCGATTCCATCAGGAGGAACATTCATATACTCAGGCAAAGAGAGAGGAGGTCAGAGCGGCGTAGGCTTCTACCTGTCTAAAAGGACAGCTGCCTCACTATTAGGATATAATCCCATAAATGACCGCATTGTCACAATCAGACTGAAAGGAAAAAGAAAGAACATCACAATTATACAAACATATGCGCCAACAGCAGCTGCTGAAGAACAGGAAATTGAAGATTTTTACAATGAACTGCAAAATGCATTAGAGAAAGCAAATAAGCAAGATATTAGGATAATAATGGGAGATTTTAAAGCCAAAGTTGGAAACGAAAGATTAGAACATGAAAAAAGAGTGAAAGGAAGTTATGGATTGGGCCAGAGAAATGAGAGAGGAGAACGCTTGACAACATTCTGCCTAGAAAACAACCTAGTCATCACGAATACTCTTTTTATGCAACACCCTAGAAGACTATATACATGGACGTCACCGGACGGAAAAAGCAAGAACCAAATAGATTATATCTTAATACAACAAAGGTGGCGATCTTGTATCTCATCCATCAAGACGTTCCCAGGAGCAGACTGTGACTCCGACCATGAACTTCTTGCTGCAAACTTCAAGATCAAATTGAAAAAAGTCGTTACAAGCGACAAAGTAATACGTTATGACACAAGCGCCATACCAGAAGAGTACAGTGTCGATATTCAGAACAAATTTGACATTCTTATGGCAGTACAGGAGGAAATGACACCAGATGAACTTGCTAATAACATCAGAGATGTATATATTACAAATGCACAGAGGTTAATTCCTAAAAGAAGCATAAAGAGACGAGAATACATCTCAGACGAAACACTGAAGTTGGTGGTAGAGAGAAGAAAAATGAAGTCCAAAAAAGATACAGAAAATCAGGAGTTGTACAAGGAATACACAAAGCAGGTTAAAAAACGAGTCAGACAAGACAAACAACAATACATAAACGACACCTGCAGGAAAATAGAGGAAATGCGCGAACAGGGATTGAGTAAGAATATGTTTTCTGAAGTAAGAACATTGAAAAACAGCAACTTTAAATCATCACCTCGAGCAATAAACGACAAGAAAGGCGACACTCTAACAGAACGTAAAGATATTCTGAACAGATGGAAGGAGTACTGTCAAGAAATGTATACGGAAATAAACAAAGCGGCAGATAACAACGTCATGAATGAAGCGGAACGTGAACCAGAACCTACCATAGAGGAAGTCCGGAATGCAATCAAACACTTAAAAAGTGGAAAATCTCCTGGTTGTGATGAAATAACAGCTGAAATGATACAGGCAGGAAGAGAAGGCAGCGCTCGTATATACCATGCATTATGCTGCAAGATCTGGCAAAGCGGAATTTGGCCCAAGGAATGGAAAAGATCAATTTACATACCCTTGCCAAAAAAGGGCAACCTGAAACTGTGCACAAACTACAGAACTATAGCTCTTATAAGCCATGCCAGCAAAATACTTTTACAAATCATAATGAAAAGGATGCAACAAAAGCTAGAAACAGAAATAAATGAAGTACAGGCGGGTTTTCGACCAGGTAGAGGCACTAGGGATCATATATTCAACATGAGGATCATCATAGAAAAGTGTAGAGAATTCAACGTTGACCTACATACTTGTTTCATTGATTACACAAAAGCTTTCGATTGTGTACACATCAGCAGTTATGGGCTATTATGAAAAATATTGGATTTCCAAACCACCTTATACAACTCATCGCACTGCTGTACCAAGAACAACAGGCAGCCGTAAGAATAGAGGGGGAAACATCAGAATGGTTTGAAGTACAGAAAGGAGTAAGACAAGGCTGTACCCTTTCCCCTTACCTGTTTAACATTTATGCCGAGAATATCATGAGAAACGTAAGAGATGACCAAGAACACACAGAGTTTGACTCATTTAACATCGGCGGGTACCAGATCCCGGAAATCAGATATGCTGACGACACAGTCCTCCTATCGACCAACCCAGAAGGACTTGAACAATTACTTCTGTCCACCAAAAAACACAGCGAGGCCCAGAATCTATACCTAAACACCAAGAAGACCAAAGTATTGACAACAGACAAAGTAAAGACCAAACCAGAAATTGAAATTGATAACGAAGAACTGGAAAGTGTCAATGAATTCGAATACTTAGGATCAATCATTAACAGCTCTGGCGACTGTGCAGTAGAAATTAAAAGAAGACTTGCAATTGCTTCACATAAGCTAATACAGATGAAAAACCTATGGCAAGGCACAAGCAAAGAAACAAAGTTACAACTGATCAGAGCATGTATATTCCCAGTAGCAACATACGGCTGCGAGACTTGGACACTCAATAAAACAGTTGCAAAAAAGATTACATCATTCGAAATGAAATGCTACAGAAGGATGTTGAGAATACCCTGGACAGAAAAAAAGACCAACAGAGAAGTACTGCACTCACTAAATGTACAGGAACATTGGCTCCTAAATACCATCGCAATAAGGAAGCTGAAATTTTTCGGTCATATAAAAAGACATAATAGTCTGGAAAAAACAGTGATGGAAGGCATGGTCCCTGGAAAAAGGGGAAGGGGTCGACCTAGACGACGGTGGACCCAGGACATCACAGAGAGTCTGAACTTGTCTTTGGCTGATGCAGGTCGACTTGCCCAGAATCGTGATGCGTTCAGAGCAGCTGTAATGGAGACAACGTTCTGGAAAGAATACGTCACATGATGATGATTTAGTAACTTTGATTGAGACAAACATGTAGTACAGTTAAAATGATTGAATCGAAGTTAAATTGGTATAAGTACAAATAACAAAATTTAATAATCACTTTAAGTTTAACAGTTTAAAAGAAAAGAATAATAGTTAATTACAAAATAAAGTTTTCATCACTGAGGTGATGGTTTTTTATAAGAGGCTCAAGTTGCAGCATATGGGTTAACTTAGCTGCCAGTGACGATTCTGATCCTCCTCCTCCTGATGTTGGTTTTCTGTACACTGCGTTCACTCGTCTCTGGTCAAGGTTCGTAGGGTGAAGCTCGTTTTCCATGAAAGTCTAGGAGAGTCTTCAAAGCTGGCCTTCCGTCTTAAAGCGTAACCACTCGTCCCTTCTTGTCCCAGAAATGGTCCTTTTTGCTGGTACCACCAATAACTGGTAATATAAATAGAAACGAAACGCTCTTCTGAGTATGGCGTTTTCCGACACATAGTTATGTGCCCCTCCCCCCCCCTTCCCCCCCCCCCTTCTATTCTACCATCACGTGTCAGAATTTACCCTAGATGAGAATTAAATTTAACCCCTCGGGATAAAACTTTCTTTACATTTAAACTGAAAAGCTTTAGCTTTACATTACATTTAAATGAACAGGTTAAACATACAGATATAATATTATTTACATTTACATCGCCACTGTTTGAAAAGTGTTCACAATATAAATTCATTTATGTTTCCTTTATATTTACACTTGTTGAAAAGTTTGAAACTTCTATTAATTTTAACATGAAAATGTTTTTTTTGTTTAAATTATCCACTGAGTGAAAAGCTTTGACACTAAGTATTATTCTTAGAATGTACATCATGTCTTTCATCTTTCCCTCCCTGCTCCAAAGGGAACCTGGAACTACTTTATGCTTTTAGTTCTCTTTACGAAACTATCAATAAAGCAATCTCCAGCCCCTGCAGTGGTGGTTCATGAATCATCATTATATATGCTGAGGTTGCCAGCCTCAAGTGACTTTGACATCCAATAACGAGTTTCACACATTAAAATTCACATGGTAATGTGTGTGTATGTGTGTATGTGTGTGTGTGTGTGTGTGTGTGTGTGTGTGTGTGTGTGTGTGTTCACATGTTAGTAATGAAGCTTCGAATGAAAATGCACTACTTACGCCAATCTTGGCTCACAGACGTTTTTGCTCAGAAAACATAAAAAGGCACTGGCAGCTGCCTTCTTTCACGTGAACTGGGGGTCGTTAATTTTAACTTCAATTCCCTCTGACTCCGTGTCTTTCCTAGTCCCGGTGTTCCTTATTAAAATGAAGAGATTTCCTGTGCTTTGTAAGTCTTATTTGGTTCTCCAATAAAAGGTCCGGTTAACAAAAGGAATTATGAGTCTACTTCACTCTGGCAAGGTCTGATGTTGTCTTGGCGAGCGTGAAATTCACAGTGAAATAAAACTGCGAAATGGTCAGAATATATTCCTATCTTCCCACGCATTCGTTTGTTATGGAGTTAAATAAACGCTCCAATCATATTCAAACAGGTCGGGTGTGGTACTTTCAAAATATTTCCGACATGGAAACATTTTGCAAAGGCCACGTCCCCCATATGATTATGATAATATCCTGGACAAATAGATGTATCAGATGATACCAGGATAGTGCCAGATAAGAGACTGGTCTTATAAGAAATACCCCATTCTCTGAAAAGAGTAATGGTGTATCGACATCTCAGGTATAGTCAAGCTGTACAGGTTCCTAGATGAGATGGTAAGGTGGTAAGGTACTATCATTTCTTTCTCCCCCCCCCCCCCCCCCCCCCCAAAAAAAAATCAGATTTTTTTTCGAGATATCATAATCGGTCAAGTACTGACATATTAATAGCAGTAATAATTTGCAAGACAATAAGGCAATCGCAAAAGAAAAAATGGAATAATAACAAATGTGTCAGTAGATGTCATTGGTAAAGTGAAAGAGAGAACTAGTGCGATAGGAAAAATGGGAACGAAAGAGTTAAATTTAAACAAATCTTGAACGAAAAAAAAAAATGAAAGTGCATATTAATGAACAAATTGGAAATAAAATTGTCAAATGGGAAGGATGTACAAAATTAACATCGTCAAATAAACGCTTATCAAGTCAGGAATAGAAAAAACAGAGTTATGTCCCTCGCTTTCTACAGAGGCGGAGATAACCAAATAAAGCAAAAAACATCGCAATCGAAAAATATCTCCCAGACCTAGGGGTCTTTTATATTTGGACATGCGCCCTAATATAACCGACTAGGTTGAACGGGACGCGCCTCGCCAAAACGAGGCAAAAGTTTTACATTTAAAAAAAATCGCAATCGTAAATGAAATCGAAATGAAAAAAGAATGGAAACAAAATGTATGCATAACATTGGCAATACAATCTAAAGTAAAATGTTCATCGTTTTAAAAGTATGAAAATATCTTCAGGAACGTCTACGAAATAGCGTCGTATATCCATAAAGTCACCAAACGAAGCGAAGTAGCAAATAGTGATGATGCACTTCCATAAAATCTTGTGGATGTACAAAACGTATAGGCATCCATGGAGTCTTTCCACTCGTAAAGTCTAGTAGAACGTCATAGTAATATTTGAACATCTGATAAAACGATTTGAAGATCGCAATGACTGGCATAAGTTAATTTGACGAATGGTCACGGAATACTGTGTAAAAATCCATTAATATCGGGAGATGAGCAAACGTACTGTCGTTGTCTGTCCCGTAGTGCGAAAAGTTCACATCTGTGGTTGTCTCATGTAAGCAACCGGTATCATAAGCAGACCTCACGTCTGAAGACTAGAACGAACTTGTATATAGTATATAAATGAAACTGACATACAGGGCACGTATGTTGTGGTGGATTTTGATGTTATGCAATGTTGTTGTTCTGTATTACTATTGTACTGAATGAGGTCAGCTGTAAAGGTCCCTGATTATAACAAATTTAGGGTTGAGTTATCAGGGTGCCTTTCTGCTACCACCTTATGACCTCAAGCAGACTTATTCTTGATTAGTATGTATGAAAGCTACATCTAATGTCTAGGGTTATGCCAGTGTGGTGTGATGGTAATTTAACAATAACACACACCACCTTATGACCTCAAGCAGACTTATTCTTGACTAGTATGTATGAAAGCTACGTCTAATGTCTAGGGTTATGCCAGTGTGGTGTGATTGTAATTTAACAATAACACACACACACACACACATAAACAAATATTAAAGTCTATGATTAAAGGAAATAACACCTGGTGTAACTTTTTACAATTAATAATTTTCTGTATGATTTATTGGTCCTGAACCTAGTATTCTTCTGGTCAGGACTTTCAAAAATGAAAAGAATTGAAGGTATTTACATAAAACAACTTTTAACCCAAATGGACAATTTGTCCAAACATACAATGTTAAATATACTAATAGTGTTATTAAGTTTTTATATTACTGGCTTATACACTGGATGGCTGTTTGGGATTCTATAATCATTCCCATTTCTTTACTATACACTGTCAATGTTAATTCTTTGGGGGAATGTTTTATTTCTGTTATACAGGGGTGCACTGGTCTTAAAGCTGATGAAGAGTCAGGTGCCAGATATAATACTCATCTGGCACACTGGAACTGTCTGTAATCTTGATGTCAACGATTTCACTGTGATACTGGACCAAAAGTAACAGGGTGGACTCTGTAGATCCCTGTCACTACTGGAAATGAAACGACTTCTCAATACTTCTCACAGACATCTGGCACCGGGCTAGTGCCAGATAAAAACCCAGAAATTCAATGAATAAACAGGTACGTTGATTAGCAGACTTCAAATGCACTGCTGGCTGGACTGTGATGCCTAACTTTTATGTTATTTATATAATTAATATTTAAGGCAAGTCACACTTCTCAGAAAATCACACGTCCTGATCAGGGGACAATAATATTCAAATGGCCTCGAGACTTTGAATTTTCTCAATAATATAAAAAGCTTTGGCCAATGAACGAACGACACTTTTGAAATTTGAAATTAAAAGCAAAAGCAGACTTGATTTTTGGACATAACAAGTCTTTCTCCTTTCTCATTCTTAGATTTCTACTGCTAAAATATATTTTGTGTTAAGCCATCCCATAATTTCTCTCCCCTTGTCTACCCCTCCTCCAATAGAATATATGTAACCTTTTCCTGCCTTTTTCAAGGACGCGTCAAAAAAGTTAACTTTAGTGCAAGTCAAGACGAGCATGTGTTGGTCTGTCTGTCCTAACCAAAACAGTCTTTTGTCAATAACTTTCTTATCTACTGGGGAATTTTTTTATTTTCAAACATATTATTTATCAGGAGACGATAAGCAATCAAACTAACCAAGTTTTGTGTTCATATTCCTATTAATAACAAATTTCATTTTTTTTTCATATCAGTTTCGATTTTAAACATTCTAGAAACACGCCATCTCGTTCCCGCTTCTGCGTTTCAAATTTAAAACTACTAGTCTGTTACGTCGTAAAATGGACTTTTTTTCAGCGAAAGCGCTGTCTGTGTGGTTATATTTTTCCTCAATGTGCCTATACTCCGAAACAGTATTGGGTTTTGCGAGGCATTTTTAAATTTCTACAAAGCTTGCGACAACATACCGAACACCTGCCGACTATCGTCTCGCACTGTCGTCTTGGGTTAGCCAGTCCCAGAATCTAACGCTTGACAATTTGTGGCATGTGTTCGCTCTCTCTCTCTCCCTTTTATGCGTTCGTCTGTTTTATTCTATCTATCTTTCTGGGCACAACAAGCTTGTAGTTTTTCAAAATTATTACCGTTAACCCTTGACGGGCGAGTTATAATGTCCAATACCACTGGCGCGACAATAAGGTTTCACAATACGTTCTTATCTCAATGCGATGACTGGCGGGGAAAAGACAACGAGTTACAACTTTGCTATTTCTATTTCTGCACATATTATTATGATTTTTATACATATAAATAATAATTTTATCGCTGTATCAATGCACTTTATCACATATGTAAGTAGGAAAAACGTATCATATCAATGTAACGTATAATGGAAATGAAGCCTTCTGTACCCTTGACAGCCTTTCATGACCTCAGCGTAGTTTTAAGATTCACGCATTTCTCTGGCCGGTCTGACTCACCTTTAAATCCACGCCTTCTTTTTTTACTTCCCCATATCAAACGAGCTTGTTTACCAACCTTCGCAACCTGCCATTCGTAGCAGGGGGCTAACCACGTTCGTTTACGCAAGTTTCTCACGCGAGCGAAGCTGTCAGTATTACGATGAGGAGCAGATCGCACGTGGAAAACACGTGGAAGGTAACGGCCTTTGAAGTTTCTCTATAAGGGGAGCAAATCATTTGATCTCGAGAAACAGGGAAATTCTCGGACGGGAGCCCGCTACACGGGCTATGCTTTTGTTGTCGTTTAGCAGCGGCCGGCAGAAGCGACCGTTAAACCCTTGATCTGGGAAACGTAGTTTCAGATTTCTCTGCTGGGAAACGGCGTGTGAGAAGTCACATTTTCTAGAGATCATAACAACATGATCCTATATAAAATGCGTCTTTCTCAAATCATTATCAGTTGTCGCTCAGATTTTTTAATGAGAGTCTAAACACATTTTCTAGAACCACTGGGAATAGATGTGTTAATAGAGCGTGGTGTTTCTTTCTGGATTTCTGATAATATATAGATTTGTGCTTAAGCGTATTAAGGTGTTAAAAGTTTTAGCATCTTAAATTCACTGGGATTTTCTAGGTGTTAAGACTAGCGAATTAAATAACGCGTAGCTATTTTTATTCCAGATGTTTCAGTTGTAATGTAAATTTAATCACCCGATACCACACAGAAAGAGACGGTTTAGTTGACTAATAAATACACTAGGTGACTGATATGTGACAGAAAAGATTTCGCGTTTATTTCATTTGTATAATTTTCTAAGTGACGTTTGTTTAAATATCATGCGACTTAACAAACAGACGCCGAAAATCTAATTGTTATTAATGACAGGCGATATTTGTTGAGTGCGCGTAGGGATAATTTAATCATAATTGACATTATGCGCTGATCGTGGACCGGAGCAGAGGGGGGGGGGAAGCTGCATGCCTCAACCAAACTTGCACCCGCTAAGCGACGCGCGACAGGATAGGCTAGATACAACGTGCGCCTTCTAACTTTAATCAGGACTGACGGAGAGGATGAGAGATGTCTCGTCCCCTTCCGTGTGTATGTATGTATGTATATATATATATATATATATATATATATATATATATATATATATATATATATATATATATATATATGTAGATATTATTAGCAATAATTTTTTCATAATGTTCCTATAGCCTTTAGGCAACCTGATCAACGACGACCAGCGGTTTTTTTATGTGGCTATATCTTGGGCCATGTCTCTATTTTTTACTGATTGGATTAAAGTTGTCTTCAGTTGTGAACAGGACGGGCCACAGAGATGAATGAACATTGTAATAGTAAATTTTAACGGGACTTACAAAATACCCAGATATATTTTCTTGCATTTGTATCAGCCCATTGTGGTGAAATAACAATAACTGTTCTCCCGACCTCTGATAGTCGTTTTCCAAGAGGATATTTATCCAGAAGAGCTACGCTATTTCAGAATCGGCACTCACCACAGAGCCAGCCGATAGGATTTACCAATTCAAGTACATACCATCATCAGTAACAATTTTTAGCAACTAGCTGTGTCCAAGTACCAGACGTATTTGTTTTTCCATTCTTTGTTGTGAACACTATATCTCGATTTTTACCAGAAACATTAAACACCATAACACTGAGAAAGGAAATGAAAAGAAAGAAAACAGAAGCGAAGTCCCCCAGGTTCAAGCAACTATATAGCGAACAGTACAGTCAGCTGGACAAGGAAGTTAAACGCCAAACCCGAGCCAACAAAAGGAATTTCCTAGACTATCCTACCATTAACTATTCGAGGTAACACTATTGATCCAGGATTACCTCACCAAACTTGGCGTCCACCTTACAAAGTTATTGTCAAGGCTGGACTGGGGCCAAATTTGGCACAGTATCCTGACACTCTCAATATCGATAAGTATATTCAAGATAATTGTACATTCCAGGAAATATCACCAAGATTAGGTAAGGAGGGAGAGAGAGAGAGAGAGAGAGAGAGAGAGAGAGAGAGCGTGGCCACGTACGACAGAGAGAGAGAGAGAGAGAGAGAGAGAGATTGAATATTTTCATGTTATGGTAGCTTGTTCCAAACTAGCTATTTGGCTTTAACAATTGTTTACTTTTCGGAGTAGCACGTATTAGGAATTTTGTTCACTTTACTGTCTATACTGTAACCTATTGCTAACCTTTTGACCTTTGGGGTTATTAACTTGGTTGGGTTCTTATCTTCTCAAGGAGGGGAGGGCATAGGTATTCTGTTAATTCTCTACATGTGTAATTTTGATTTATTTGATTCTTTTAGATATTCGATGTTGTAAAGTTTAATTATAATAAACAACAAAAGAACTAAACTTTGTGTGTTGGTCAGACCCATACCAAACTTAACCGTAGTTATTTTTCACGTTTGTGTGTCTTGTTGTCACATAGCTGTGTGTATGTGTGCGTGTATAGTAAACTTATATTTCTCAATATAATATACTAGGGTGCAAGATTGTCTGTTACTAAATTATAGTCGTACGGATAGGCTGGACTAGAGAAACTATTCAGTCCAGAGACAGATCTTCTCCTTAACTATTCACTCGTGAAACTCTATTTCTTACACCTTACTTCTTACGTATTATCCCTGTGGTGGGTTTTGATGTTAAGAAGATTGGTGTGTAATAAAGTTGTACTTGAGTGAGGTCAATCTGTGAAGGTCCCTGATGTAGACAAGTGATAGCTGTGTTTCAGAGAACCTTGCTGATACCACCTACGATCTCACTCTAAGTTATATTTTGGCCTAGTATGATTGATAGCTACGTTAAGTGTCTAGGGTAATGTAAGAGTGATGTTATTGGAATTCAATACAAACACATACAGATACTAAATGCTATTATGAACTTAACTAACACCAGTGGGTAAATTTATAGTTTGGAAATTCTTTTTTCTCAAATTTATTTGTCCTGAACCGAAATTTATTTTGGTCAGGACCACAACTCAAGTGAATCAAAGTATATAGATATATACAAATATAAATATATTTACATAAATAGGACCATATGTCCAAGGCACATTGTTACACTTAAAATCTTTCAAATAGTATTACTTAATATATGATGACTACTGGTATTTGGAGACAGGTTGGGGATTTATAATAATTCCACGGTTCTTCTGTTACACCTATACTTGTTTATTTAATCCTTGGGTGGAAATGTTATTTCGTATACAGGAGATTCGCTTAATGTCTATGATAAGTTGTCCCAGGCCAGATATTATGACTTATCTGGACCCAGGAATCACAGCAGTTATCGTAGATTCGGCCACAAGCCACAGTCTGCTCTGGTCTTTCAAATGCTTGAGTACAGACTTAGTAAGAGGGACTCCTCACAATAATGTAGGCTTTCTCACACAGACAATTCATTTACACCAGATAAGTGCCAGCAGAACCCCTGTAAATGAAAGTTATGTTCCTGTCTTAACTTCACATTAATTCCACCCAAATTACAAATAATAATACAATTTAACAAAAGAACCTGGTCAGCTCTTTCTGACCAACCTTACTTCTCCACTTTAGATTGATGGAACAATTTATACCAGTTTTTCTTTTCTTTTCTTTTTCCTAATAGTGGTTACGCCTCTGCCATTTGCACTGATCTTTTTCCATAAAATATGATGGGTGATATGATTCATGAGGACCCCTGCATGTCTTTTGGTATCTGCCTCTCTCTGGTAGCTAATTATATAATAGATACCCTATAGGCCCTGTCTGAGTGCTGGGGACCTATGTACTTACTAATCATGATGGATTTTCATCTAACATTTTCTCACATTCCAATTTATTTTAAATAAAAGATAATTAATATTCTCCTTACCACAATATTCAATGAAAAGCACACAATTAATACGTTGACTGGCAATGGAAATACACTTTTGTTCCTTCTGCCTTTGTCCAGACTGCTGAGATAAATATGGTCCACAGCAATGCTGCTCTCAACGCACCTGCTTCAACTAAGGTTTTGAAAAAAATGGCATCTAAGCCTTTCAAGTTTAAATGCAGTTTTGGTAAGCTGACCAATGACTACGCATATCTCAATTGTAAACAAGTCTTCCAAAATAAAATTCAAACTTTCCCTTCGTTACTCGGTTAGTATATTTTTATTTTGAGGTCGGCCAATAATATTTCGCCTTCCTTCAAAATCCATCCAATCCAATCTCTCGTACCTTCTTAGTCTTTATTTCCCCAAAGTTTTACCAAAAATATGCCCCCAAAAAATCAAGCCGGCATGACTTGTCCTGACAGTCAGTCCGATCCACTATAGTATTATTACCAATATTTGATTATTTAATGGACTATTTGTGTAACTAACACCCTATTCTTGCTCAGGAAGTCCTAAGGTACACGAAGATATAATTTTTATGGGGCTAGGTGGCTTGGTTCAAAATTCCATATTTTTCCTACAATAACCAACCTATTCATGTCTTTTTGCACTAATTTCCAGCTAATTACGAGAGTCTCTCGTAGTACGTGAGAATTACGTCATAAATGCGGTCTGCATGACCCAATTGTCTACATGTTCTAACTTTTACATCGTATTTTGAAAATCGTCCTAGGCAAGGCTAGCAAGTTGGTTTTATTTTTAGAAACAATGCGAGACGCGATTAGCATTGGGCCATCTATCCGTTCCCCACCCTCTCTCTACTATGTCTTTTAGGCAAATACTTCGTTGAACTTGGGAACTGTTACGTTTATCTCAAGGACGAATTTGAAAAATTGGGTACCCTTTTGTTTGGCTAATGCGTTATCAACTAATACGCTGAAGGCGTGGGTGACGACAACAATTCTCGACCAAAATTTTTAGTACTATCCTATCTTTGACTTTATGCACTATACTGTTATATTATAATTTAGATATTGTATTTAGAATTTCACCACAATCCCCATCTCCTATACTCAGGCGTGACCTTACATAACTTAAAACCTATGTAAGCACGACAGTCAAACGTGTGTATAATCGTGAACAGCAATGGCGAGCATTAGAAATGGTACATCAGAGTACGATATGACAGAGCAATGTTCTGACTCGTACTATCCATGCGTATGGATATAGTAGGTAATTATTCTGTCTCTTCCATATCATGTTGAGTCCAATGAGACAGAATGTAGTGTCACAGGCGTTCTGTATAAATGTTGCGATTAAAGGATACTCATATGAAGTGAGAGGTTCATTTTTCATCTCAGTAGCAATGGCCAGGGTCATCAAATGGGCACTTTCAGAAGCAGTTCTATCGTAGTACTTCTTGAGTAAATTTACATGATAGACTTTTTCCTTACCCTTTTTGTTTATCTTATAGTTGGTTCTAGACAACTTCTCTAGAACAGTATATGGGCCATGCCATCCTATTTGTAGCTTATTGTTACTGCTGGGTAACAGAAGAAGCACCTTCTCCCCAACAGCTAATTCTCTATCATTCGCCTTCTTGTTGTAATATGCAGCATGTTTCCTTCTGGCTTTACGAAGATTCTCGTTTGCTATTTTCAAGCCAGTTTTCAGACGTGATGTCAACTCGGTAACATACTGATATGATGAGGTTACAGTCTCTTCTGCTTACTCATCTGTCCATGTCCTCAATAAGGCTTCCATGGACCTTTGATGGACCGGTCAAATAACAACGTTGCCGGAGCCATCCCTATTGAACTGTGTGGGACTTCCCGGTATGCAAATAATGCAGCTGGGAAGTAGAGATCCCAAGTATCAGGTTTCTCATGTGCCACCTTCCGCAGTATAGAAATGAGTGTCCCGTTGAATCTGTCTACCTGCCCGTTCCCTTGTGCGTGATAGGGACTAGAGTGATAATGCATGGCTTGAAAGATCCTGAATACTTCCTCAGTTAGCTTCCCCTTGAACTGAGAACCATTATCAGTCAAGATTTGGTGGGGAAAACATAACCTAGTGAATATTGTAAGAAGTGCCTCTGCCACATGTTTCGAATCTATCGATGACATAGCTACTGCCTCTTCCCACATAGAGCATGTGTCCACCAGAGTTGGAATGTAACTATTCCTTCTCTTGGTCATAGTGAGAGGTCCAACAATATCCACAGCAACTCTTTCGAATTGATTCCCCATGATGGGCATTTCTCCAAGAGTTGCAGGTGCAGTCCAGTGCTTTGGAGCTACACGTTGACATTCTGGGCAGGATTTTACATATCGTTTAATATCCTCAGTAATTCCTGGCCAGAAATAGTGACACGTGTCCACTAAATGGTATGGCATGTCCTAACTCCATAACCTTTGCCCTATATGAAGATGGTACTACCAGCTGTCCATGGTCAGTTGGTCCTGTTCCAGCTTTTCTGTATAGCAGTCCATTCTTCATGTAAAACTCGCCTTTTGTTGGGGGGTTATGAACTTTTGGCAGTTTGCCAAAACAAGGCTTACATGTGCTATCTTCAGCCTGAGCCTTTTTCATCTCCTCTTTATGAGTATTTTTTGGGCTGTCCGCTTTCCTAGATTGCGACCTGGTCTGTACTGCTGCCATGACCACAGGTGTTTTGGGATCTCCCAAAAACACATATCTACATCCCAATATCAGAGGGTAGATAGGTTCATCTATTACTGCTGCTCTAATAACTCCTTCTACATAACGAATCCTAACATTGATCCTTGCTATGGGGAGTGTCATGGTTGCTACCTCTTTGTTGCTCCTTGTATCTTAACTGTTTCTGTGGTATATTAATCCGGATGCACCAGGGTAGAACTCACGACCGAGTCGAAGTCCAATCCACTATCATATAAGCACATAATCTTAGTGCCGTTACAAGTTACTTCCTCACAGACAGGGGGATGATGCGGGTTGTTCTGACTTGTTGTCAGTTCCCTCTTTCCCTTTTTACCTGTTGCAAGGCAAGCAGCGTGATGTGGAGGGTTTTTCTTTTTACAGTCCCGAGTATTGTGGTTGTCCATTTTGCAAATTTTACACCACTTTTCACCCTTAATGTAGGGTTTCTTATCCTTTATTTGAGGGTTCTTGTCCTTATGGTCAAATTTTTGCCTGTCATAATTTGGTTTGTATTTGTTTGGTTGGTCCTTAGTATCAAACCTATTCTGGTTTTGTGGTGGCTTGAAACCTTCCCCTTGCTTCTTCTTATTTCCCTGAGTCAAAGGGTGAGCCATCTTATGACTTTCAGCATAAGTGAGTATTTCATCTAGCCTCTGTCTCTCTTATGTTCAATTAGGAATGTCCTTGATTCAGGAGACATGGACTCCAGGTGTTGCTCTATTAATAACATCTCCTTGATCCCTTCAAAGTCCTGATTAAAGTTTCCCAACTGACACCACTTCAGCAGGTAACTCTCCAACCTTGCTGAAAACTGTTGGTAGGTTTCTCCTGACTGACGCTTTGCAGTTCTAAATCTCCTTCTATAAGAGTCTGCATTTTGTTCATAACGAACCAACAAAGCTTGTTTTAAGGCTTCATAATTATTTTTAACTTTTTTAGGGAATTTCAAGTAAACATTGTAAGCCACTCGTCTCAATCCCTGCGACAAATTCAAGTTCCATTTCTCTTTTTCTAGGCCATAAGTGGTGGCCAATTTCTCATACCTATCAAGGTAATCTTCAATTCTGTCTTCCTTTTCCACAAATGGATCCAAGTGAAAGTTCATGGCTCCATTTGAGGTGCTCTGGCTGGAGCTACTCTCTGAGTGAGATGGACTACTTCCATTACCCGTAGCAATTCCTTGAACAAGTTATCTCATTTTCAACTGATGATCCCTTTCTGCTTGCAACGTCCTCTCCTCCCTTTCCGCCTCAGAAGCCAATCTCCTCTCCTTAGCTTCCATTTGCAACTTTTTATCCTCCTTTTCAGCTTCCATCTGCAATTTCTTATTCTCTCTCAGCCTACTGCAGTAGTCTACTTTCTGTTTCCAATCTCCTGTCTTTTCTTTCCATGAAATTATCAAACTCTGTTGTGACATACTGAATGAGAGCATCACCGCTTAAACCTAACTCCTGTCCCGTCTGCAGAGTGGATGATCTAAATTTTACTAAATCTGCCATGATCACACACTAATGCTCTGGCAGACAACCAACATTCCTTACTGACCAAACCAAAATTCTTAACTAATTAAATTACTTAATAAAAGACTACTTTAACTTTACAAATAGCACACATATTTATAGTACTCAATGGTACTTAAAATGATTTATTATTTTATTTTCCTATTCCTACACACAACAATTTCCTATACAAAAATGTTTCCTACAAAATATCGCAGAAGATGAAAGTGATCCTATAATAACCAGAATATCTCGTGACAAGAAAGCGCAGTGGGATGTCTCCCAGAATATCCCGGACACGAGACACCAGTGTAGAGAGAGGAAAGATATAATAATGATGATTATATCCTGGACAAATAGATGTATCAGATGATACAAGAACAGTGCCAGAAAAGAAACTGGTCTTACAAGAAATACCCCATTCTCTGAAAAGAGTAATGGTGTATCGACATCACAGGTATAGTCAAGCTGTATAGATTCCTAGATGAGATGGTAAGGTACTATCTTAGGTTCCTATGGTGCCCCTCTCCAAACTAACCTTAGACACTGACTCTGCTAGGGGTACTTAACTTACCAAAAAGAATTAAGAACCAAACTTAAATAATTCAATAAAGACTGTTGGTACAATTTATAATTTATTTATGTACAGGATCTTTCTTTGTTCGGTTGGATAATTTTCAAATGAAATCAAATTGAGTCAATATATATATATATATATATATATATATATATATATATATATATATATATATATATATATATATATATATATATATATATATATATATATATATATATATATATATATATATATATATATATATATATATATATATAGTTTCACTGTTAAGTATTTATATTTCATTTAAAGCTAATTAAAGTTCATCTTCATTTGTTTTCTTGATCTTTGATGAAAACTGTCTTTCTTCTGTACTAAACGTGAACAAATGTTAATAGTATTATCTCACAAGTTAGATTGGCATTGGCTATGTTCTTTAATACCACAGACTTGTGTCTTCATTTCAGTGTTCACTTGCAGAGAATAACTCGTAGGTTATATGTTCCATAGTCTTTAGATTCTTATAATCTTTAGTGTTTAATTTCTTTTGTGTTTTTTTTTTTTTTTTTTTTTTTTTGTAAAGTCAAGTAGCCCTATACAAGGCTACTTATCTTCGAAATGTTCTTCTAGACCTGGCCCAGCAATGGAACTGGAAAGAATCCCACAACTGCAGTTCTTCCAATCTTAAAGGTGGTACTGTTGAAGACGCTCTGACATTTCACAAGGGCTCAGAACAACAAAAGTTTCCTCCAGCTGACTTAGGCACGTAGAATTGAGTAAACTCTTCAAGGCAGGATTTAACCTGAAATATAATATATACATAACCTACGTAGTATCTGCCACTGACTCTCTGTCCAGTCAGGAGGTAAGATGAGACAGATCAGACATGATGTGGTTACTCATGAGAATCATAGCAAGTCATAAATAGCATAATTCATTTAATTAATAGCATACTATTCCAGTAACTCTCTGGTTACAGTTTGTCCATGATTTGCTTCCTTATAATCGGATGGCCTTGTGGAAAGAGTTATGTTATAACTCAATTTGTACACTAAAATAATTTCTTTCATTCTTTCCATCTTTCCAATCAGGTGGTCCATTCCAGCAAGCTTAACATCTTCAAAATACTTTCCTAAAACTAACATCACAATCTACACGTCCATCTGCTTTCATTTCACAATTAAATTGAGCTAACACATGTTTGAACTCCTTCCAAGAATTACACAGTAATTTCACACACACGTATCCACTTCTATAAGGCACATATTAATAATATAATTATATATATACATATGTAATTACATTCTTTCTTACCCTCAAATACATGCAGACCGGCTTTTAATGGCTCTACAGACTGTGTTACCCTGCAGATGGCAATGGAGTCTGGTATCGCTCGTGTCTAAAGTTTTTAATTGTGTGGCAAGTGTTTTACTATGGGTACCTTCCGCCTTTTATAGGTCAAGGTTTCCCGTACGAGAAAGCATCAAGGTCAATGTATTTTGCAGACTAGGTTAAGTGAAAATCTTATGCGTCCTGTGCTAATATGAAAAACTTGAAATCGTTCTAGCTTCGTTATCTCTGAACGGATTTCCTTCATCCAAAGCTTATATTATTCTTAAGGCTAAGCTCTATCTATTGCAGTGTCTCTCTTATGTCTAGATTAATAATATATATATGTTAGTTCACATGTTAGTAATAAAAAATGAAATGTAAATCACAATTTATGCCAATCCTGACTCACAGACTTTTTGCTCAAATGAATGAAAGAGACTTGAATCGGCCTCTTACACGCGTCTGGGGTGTCGTTAATTTAATACGTTCCCTCTCTGACTTCGTGTGTGGTCCTTCAGTTTTCTCAGTCCAGGTTTCCTTTTTTAATACTTTGAGTACCACGGGCCCTATTGGCGACAAGCATTATGTTCCGTACAGTACCAATGTCGCCTTTTGGCGTACGTATAGCATCAGCATAAAATGTTATCACGCAAGTGTCTGAAAAATATCGCATATCAAGGGAAGTAACTCAATTTTATTGAGAAATGGTAAATGGCGACCGGAAATTTTTTTTTTCACGTGTTTTGAATAATCTTGAGGTGGAAATTTCGTGAAAAATGAGTGAAACTAGTGAATGTTGCAATGATTTGGATTCTGGATCTCAGCTGACCTTTGAAAGTGACAACAGTTGGTCTAGTTTTGATGCAGAGCAGCCTGAAATTACCTAAACAGACAGCAACCGCCCTAGTTCCAGCATTCATGAAGCTGTCAGAGGTGTTGATAGCGATTTTCAGGGTCATAGTGATAATCAGGGGCGTAGAAAAAGACCTGCTACTAGGAGGGGGTGTGGCAGAGAAGCAACTGATTAGTTTCAGTGGTACTTGTATGGCTTTGATGACCCCTATGTGAGCGTTATGATTAGGGTTAGACTGTTACAGACATGTGACAGGTTATGATAAATATATTTCATATATCTATTTCCTCATCTGCATTCTCTTTTACCAAAATTTCATCTTCATACTTTTGTTAACTTAAACCATCCTACATTCTGAGATCTGTCTTCTTTTTCTAATTTAAAGCACGAAATTTAATCTCTGTTCTCGATTTCATTTGATGTAGGTTCACGAGCAAATCAATTAGCTACGTTGATCTGAAATTTCACGCCAGCGATTGTAGAATCGTGGTAATAAGATCAGACAGCGATAATAAGGGAGACAATTGTCTATTACCTTTCCCTGATATGTTCGCCAGTAAGTTAATTATTCACGGTGAAAGAATTTGAGATCAGAGACGGGCTCGCTATATTTCGTTTTATGACCTCATCTGCAGCGGTAATAATATGTAGATTTCTTTCATGTCTAGTAGTTGAGCAGAGATTGTTCCCGTAGGTGCCAACATCTGGCAGAGACTGGTTTCGGTCCTAGCGGGGAAAAGGGCTTTGATACGTGTATTTCCTCTAGATTTAACCGTAGGTGTTAAGGTCTGGTTTTCGGTGGATAATTAACGATCTCCTTTCATCTCTAATATATATATATACCACATCTTTCTAACTCAGATTCATTCAATACTGCCACAGCTTTAGAAGACTTCTAGCGGCAATTCTAGAACCACTCGTTGAGTAGAGTTTCTTAGTTCTTGTTGGAGAATAGTCTTAATAGTTCTGTTTGGGGGTAAAAATATTCACTAGTAGTGTTGAGTGATTTAAGTGGTATATCAGCTATTATATTTCTCTAAGATTTGTGCAGAGTGATTACTAGATAGGGCAGTCATTTTGATTTCTCTAGGTTTTCTGTGTTACAGTGGCTAGCCAAATAAATTGTATTTCTAGCTAAACTATTCCAGCTAATAAATAAATTTAATTCAATTGCCAGTAATCAGTCAGAGAATATTTTAACCGACTAGTAATGCACTGTTCATCTTGAGTATTGACGAAATATATATATTTCTAATTCGTGATGATAAGTTCTTTTAAATGATTAGAATTTTTTTCACGGTAGCTTTAACGATAAGACAAGCTCGAAGCTTGTAGTTTTAATTTAACGTTAAATAACCGAAGTGAATATATTACATTTTACGCGAGGAAGGATAGGGTTGAGAAAAATATATATTGGTATTGTGTATGTTTTTCTCTTTACACAGTATTCGGGTCAAACCCAAAATCTACCAGCGGCTTCAATGTATATCTGAGTATAACCATAAAGAAAGAACTTTTTGTACTTAAATACGTGGGTCTTCAAGGTAAACCTGTCTGGCATTGTCTTTGCATCCAGAAAGAGACAGAGTACCAACCTAAAGGACATTAAGACTAAATGCTGTAACTGGGCCTATCGAGCCAGATTATATTTCTTTCCAAACATCTCATTTACATTCAGCCCATGTGGCGAAAAATTACAAACATTAACATTTCCGACGTTTGACCAATTGTGGCGTGACACTAAATTGTTTATACTGAGTGAAGTTACCGACCTGACATTTCCTAAAGTACTGGAAACCTCAAGATTCTGACACTGTGAGCCCTGTGGCATCTCCTACCTGAACTGATTTTCCAGTGACATAAAACAGTAATCCTATAATATAAACAGTGAAGTTAACGCTCCCCGGAGAATTGGAATTAACTGGTCTCTGTAGAGCTGGGGTTAATCTTTGCCAAAAGAACACTGGATTTGCTGCGAGTGTGTATGTCCTAAAGATTGTTCCAGAAGGTGAAAATCCAGTTTGTAGGTAAGAACGAATGTCAGTGGCCACAGCTGTATAAATAGAATGAAAGCAGGAATGAGTGACTCTTTTATTGTATAACTCATACACCCACTTTGTATTTCTTTATGCAAGTTTTTTTAATGCTGTTTCCTTTTAGAATAGATTAATGTATCAACTCTGTTCTTAACTGTAAATGGACATCCTAGACCATATTGTATAAATCTGTGACGCTTTGAGGGTTAATAACTTTCTTCTAACGGGATTCTTTTTTTGTCTCAACAGAGGGAGGGAGGATTACATTTATGAGTCAAACTCTTTAATAATTCATTAACCTATGTTTATTTGTATGTGATTTGATATTCAAAATTTTTACTGTTGTGAAGTTCGTTATGATAAATAAAATTTACCTAAACTTTATTCACGTGTGTCGGTCAGCTTGTCCCAAAATATCCATATCCCACTGATATAGTTTTCACGCCTGTGCGTCTACTGTCGGTCACATATATGTGTGTGTGTACGTGAATGGTTGATATATATTAATATATATTCTTTGTAGACTGTCTGACTAACTAGTTCTTTGTAGAGATAGGCTGACGAGAGAAGTTTTTTTTCTTCTCGAGTTTCAGGGACAGACTCTACCTATTTCCACCATCTCACTCGTGAACAATCTATTTCATATATTATCTCTCACTGAGTCACCACATGTTCTAGTCTATTCAGAAGGGACCAATCTATGTCTCAATTTCCCTATCAAAATCTACGACAAGACAGTAGAAGAGGGTTTCCTGTAATTTTGAGAAAAACAAAACATAACATGAAGCGTGGCCGTTCATCTGTATTTGCTAATGTCGGAAACATGGTTGCTTGTACATGGCATGATAGAATTTGTTCAGCACAGTCCACGCAAACAGTGTTGCTGACAAAAGTATCAGATCCATACACCATGAGGGAGATTTATGACAGTGGAAAAACCTATCATGGCAGATGTTGGTAATCACAATATGAGTGGTGTAGGTCACTTCAATCAAAGACTGGTAAATTACTTTTCAATTTTTTATAAATGTGAGGACAATGCTGCCGCCAGGAAGGAAATAGGCCCCGAGGCCAGAGAAAAAAGCAACAATAATTGCATCTGTGGCCATATTTTATGTTGGACTATCACACTCAGTTAAAACAAATTGATAAGTATGTATTTTTAAAACTTCTTTTTGCATGAACTCATGTCAGTACCTCATGAATATTTCTATTTTGTCATAGTCGCCCTTGAATTTTGTGTCCATTTCAAATAGCCTTTTAACCCCAATATAATTTTAAGAGCATATTATACTTGCCTTTTTTTTAGAAAGAATGTACAATAATATTATATCTTGGAAAGTCTTATGACTTTTGAGTTGATTATAATATTTTTTATACATTTTTCAATAGTGCATGCCAATATTTGTCTATTGCCACTTTAATATTCAAAATGGCTGCCATTATCACATGACCTGAACACAAAACTAGGTCACCACGCAACACCTTATCCACTTCCCATATCATTCTGAATGTTTCACGTCAATCTGTTGACTCATTCGGTCTAAGTGATTTTTTTAAAATTTCATCACCCCAAATGGGAAATTTTTCCTAAAAACCCTTGGTACTTGAGGGTAAGTGCTACTGAGAAGCCTTGGTACTCAAAGTGTTAATGTGAAAGAGATTTCCTGGGCTATGAAAGTCCGTCCAAAATTCTCCAATAAAAGGTGTTAAGAAGGAATTCTGAATTCTAGACTTCACTCTAGCAAGGTCTGGTATCTTGGCAAGCGATCTTCACACTGGAATAACACTGAAACGTGTCAGGTTATATTCCCGGTCTCCCACGCATCTGTTTGTTATGGCGTTAAATAAATGCTCCGATCATTTTCAAACAGGCGGGTGAGGGTGTGGTGCTTTCAAATCATTTCACGTGAAATAAGGTGCGTACAGCAAAAGGTCACGTATTAACATATATGGCAATAAGATTTACGCTTTGGTGATGATATATATATATATATATATATATATATATATATATATATATATATATATATATATATATATATATATATATATATATACATATATATATATATATACATATATATATATATATATATATATATATATATATATATATATATATATATATATATATATATATATATATATATATATATATATATATATCTCATCTCATAATCGGAACCTTTTCTACCCCATGAAACGAGGTGTAGAGGGGACCCAAGTGCACAAGGCCCATGGGCAGGACATGTAATCGAAGTGACTTGGCAAACAGGTGATTAGCCATATATATATATATATATATATATATATATATATATATATATATATATATATATATATATATATATACCAAGTAGAACAGTCCCAATTTAGATGGTTTGGCCATGTCTGCAGAATGGGAGAAGATCGGATACCACGACAAGCATGGGAAACGAAGAGCCAAGGATCCAGACCCCGAGGACCACCCAGAGTCCGCTGGGAGGACAACATTAGACGATCTTTGAAGGACCGAGGACTAGAATGGAACCAGGCCAGGAGGAAGACAGCCGATAGGATAGTCTGGCGCTTTCTCTTCCAAACCTCTACACCTCACGGTAGAAGGGGAACGACTAAGTAAGTATATATATATATATATATATATATATATATATATATATATATATATATATATATATATATATATATATATATATATATACATACATTTACATCTATAGAGCTACTTCTTGTAAAACGGACTTTCGCTGGATTTACACCAGCTGGGGCTTGAAGGGGCAATAACCATTCCTTAATTCTTCACAAAATGCGACGGACAGACGTAAGTTAACAATTGCTCGGCTCTATGCAGCATTGTTATTGACTTCTGAATTATCTTGTGAACACACCCTTGGGATAGAAGCGTCATTACCATTCTATCTACATCTCTGCCAAGAGTAATCTTGTGCGGAGGTAGACATCTTTGACGACCCACTTTAGATATTTTTGGCCACTGTTGGACCACTAGTGCAAAGCAGGGGAGGCAATCCGTGACAGTTCGTAAGTCGGACCGTCGTAAGCCGGAGGAAAGACAACGAGGTTCCAAAAAAAAAAAAAAAAAAAAAACAACAACCCCAAAAAGAATAAATACTAATACAAATTAAAACCAAGTGCAAAGGACAATAGTTATCTATATACAATACAAAACTGAAAATAAATGACAAATACTAATATAAATTAAAACCAACAACTTCAAAAGACAATTTTCAGGTTGAACAGGGTAGACCAAGATGGAACAAGAAGAGGCAATAATGGTCAGCTGTTAAGTGCCCGCTTTCCACCCATCACCTTTTCAAAACAACAACAACACACATCATTTCCTAGAAATCTCACATTCGAAGTTTAACCTTTTATTCCTCAGGACGCCACGCTATCTAAATTAGGTTATTCTCGCTTTGTATTATAGACGCATACGCTTGGATCTTGCAACACGTGTCAAACAGGATAAATTGTATCAGTTGCTGTGATGTTGGTTAGGTAGGCCTATATTCTGTTTTATTTCATTATTTATTTATTATTATAATTACTCAGTTCCTCATGCTTTGTTGCCTGTAAATTTTGATATTTTCCATTACGCTCCAACTTGTACCTCTGTTTCACTTATATGTGGCTTCTTGTATGGTAGCAACAAACTGTTTGCAGGCCTCGTGTTTCCCTTCCTTATGTGTTATATGTCTCTGCTTTGCTCGGTCGGCTGCATTTTTTCATGCGGTGCCACAGCTCATGCTTTTGCTTTGCATCTTCGCCACCAGGGTTCTTCGTCAAGTTATTTTTTGTCGGCCTCTTTTTTTTTTTTTTTAAATGAAGAAAAATATCCCGTTCAACCTCTGATGGGTTATAATTAGGATATATATTGTTTTCAACTCAAAATAATATGAAAAACTGCCGATATGAGAAACTGGCATCACATTTGTCAAATCATTGTAAATAGGGACAATCACAATTGTGGTTTACGTTAAATTAAAAAAAAAAAAAAAAAACCAAACAACATCAAGACGAAACTCTGAACAAGAATAATATTAAAGTGGAGGGGTGTAAAGGCCTGGTGGTTCCAGTTATATAACTGACTTTAACAGATATTTAATTGACTTTCATCTGTTAAAAGTCATAAGCATCAGACCTTCACATTCCCAGCCACTATATATTAACATTTGTTCGTGTTAAATATTGTTTGACTATATTATGCAGTACCCTAGGTCAGTCAACTCTCAACACCTCTTCTATATTTATAGATAAGTTGCATGCTTGCAAATAATCTAACATTGGTATTTTCATTTGTTCATACTTCTTACATTTTAACAAGAAATGCCCTTTATTATTGTCTTGAACTCATCCTGCACAGTAAGGTTCTTCTATTCTGAAATAGCCTTTTCCCAGCTGTAGCCTGAGAAGTTTCTCATTACTGGGAATTTTCAATTCCCTAGATATCTGACATTTTCATGTTGGAGCCTTGAACATCTTATATGCATGTCTTTCTTTCAGATTTTTATCCCACTCTGCTTTCCATTCATGTTATTAAATCTTTAATTAAGCTCTTAATCTCTGATTTACTCGTCCCTACATTTATTAGATTTTTATCAGATCTACTTTTCTTGGCTTCTTTATCTGCCTTTTCATTTCCCTCTATGCCAACATGTGTAGGTACCGAAGCAATTAAGCTCTTTCGCCTTCCTTCAAAGGTCCATAGCATAGCAGTTCTTGTGATGGTGTCGGGGTTCTTATGAGGACGTGATCAACATTTTATGATGTCAGACTGTATGTTAAATTGTATAACAGCTGACTGTATGTTAAATTGTATAACAGCAGACTGTATGTTAAATTGTATAACAGCAGACTGTATGTTAAATTGTATAACAGCAGACTGTATGTTAAATTGTATACCAGCAGACTGTACCGTATGTTAAATTGTATAACAGCAGACTGTATGTTAAATTGTATAACAGCAGACTGTATGTTAAATTGTATAACAGCAGACTGTATGTTAAATTGTATAACAGCAGACTGTATGTTAAATTGTATAAAAGCAGGCTGTATGTTAAATTTTATAAACCCTAAAACGCCAGACTCAATTTAGTGTTAACTTTCAAGACTTCAACGACATCAGACTATTTCTTAACTTTTCATAATTCTGCAATTTAACGGCACATTCTACAAGAGGCTGCTTATTAACTTGAAAACTCTGCAAGTCAAGACATTTGTTAACTGATGAGAATTGTGTAGTAACATAAACATTTGTTTAACTTTCAAAAATAGAGAATTCGACCGTCTATTTATTTTTTTTTTCTGCACTATTGTACAGGACTGAAAAGTGACGTCCTATATTTAAATGTTTATATCCAGATTTGTACCTTTTTTTTCAATTTTGTATTCCCAGAAACGTAATAACATGAAATGTAAAATGGCTAATAAACTGACGTTGCAAGAGAAAGCATAAACTGCAGCCCGCAATGAAATTATATGTTGAGCAGACCGAATTTGACAGTACTTATAACGGTGAGTTGTAAAATTCACGTGACATAGCATATTGTGTAATAATATGGCAGTTAATTCTCTGTATTTTGACGTTTGTTTCGTATACATTAGTTGGATATGAGGGAAGAAATAACCATTTTAAAATAGAAAGTGACTTTATAATCACCCTGGTGGGAGATTACAAGGCTTCCAGAGCTAACTTGGTGGAAGATTACAAGGCTTCCAGAGCTAACTTGGTGGAAGATTACAAGGCTTCCAGAGCTAACTTGGTGGAAGATTACAAGGCTTCCAGAGCTAACTTGGTGGAAGATTACAAGGCTTCCAGAGCTAACTTGGTGGAAGATTACAAGGCTTCCAGAGCTAACTTGGTGGAAGATTACAAGGCTTCCAGAGCTAACTTGGTGGAAGATTACAAGGCTTCCAGAGCTAACTTGGTGGAAGATTACAAGGCTTCCAGAGCTAACTTGGTGGAAGATTACAAGGCTTCCAGAGCTAACTTGGTGGAAGATTACAAGGCTTCCAGAGCTAACTTGGTGGAAGATTACAAGGCTTCCAGAGCTAACTTGGTGGAAGATTACAAGGCTTCCAGAGCTAACTTGGTGGAAGATTACAAGGCTTCCAGAGCTAACTTGGTGGAAGATTACAAGGCTTCCAGAGCTAACTTGGTGGAAGATTACAAGGCTTCCAGAGCTAACTTGGTGGAAGATTACAAGGCTTCCAGAGCTAACTTGGTGGAAGATTACAAGGCTTCCAGAGCTAACTTGGTGGAAGATTACAAGGCTTCCAGAGCTAACTTGGTGGAAGATTACAAGGCTTCCAGAGCTAACTTGGTGGAAGATTACAAGGCTTCCAGAGCTAACTTGGTGGAAGATTACAAGGCTTCCAGAGCTAACTTGGTGGAAGATTACAAGGCTTCCAGAGCTAACTTGGTGGAAGATTACAAGGCTTCCAGAGCTAACTTGGTGGAAGATTACAAGGCTTCCAGAGCTAACTTGGTGGAAGATTACAAGGCTTCCAGAGCTAACTTGGTGGAAGATTACAAGGCTTCCAGAGCTAACTTGGTGGAAGATTACAAGGCTTCCAGAGCTAACTTGGTGGAAGATTACAAGGCTTCCAGAGCTAACCGAAAGCATATCAGAAGTGACGAAAAAAGACAGACAGATAGATGCAGAGAGCAAACACCATTTTATAGAATACACCAGAAAGGTCTATATGCAAAATTAAAGAAAGGACAGGAAATACATATCTCAATGGCAACAAAACAATTCTCAAACAACTTTAAAGTGGAGACAGAAGCACTAATAACAGCTGTAATTACCATCGTGAAAAATAAAGATTTTGGTAGAGACAAGATAGTGCTCCATACAGTCTCACTATCGGTGATCACTTTCCTCAGGAACAATAAAAACAATGAAGCACTAATAGAAACCAACTATGAATTAAAAAAGGGTTCCTGAATCTGCTCTGAGTTGAGATATGCAAAGGCAGCGAGGAAGATGTTGTTGTTGTTTTTTTTTTTTTTTTTTTTAACAAAGTATCCCGTTCAACCCTTGATGGGTTATAATTAGGATGTAAAGTGGAATAAATTCAAGACAATAACATCAGATTTCCGATATCTAAATGTAGTATCTTCTCTCTCTTCCCCCCCCCCCCCCCATTTTTTTCCCCACTCAGTCTAAATAGAGTAAATCAAAACCAAAATTGTGCGAACGTATTTGTGTGTGACCTCCCCTTTCCAAGAAATAAACAAACCATAATAAACATAATACCAAAATAATGATAAAATAATAAATTAAAATAAAGTCTCTCATAACTGCATTGTTGTTAACAAGGTGAAAACGAATCAGACCGCTCGGGGGTGTCCGAGACCACATCAAATCCACCAATTATCTGCCATCATCCACACGAGCACCCTATGAGACTACCCTTTATCCTCACACCATCATTGATCCTTATATATTAATTTTAGTTCTTGTTATATACTGTATTACTATATTGTGCAATTCTTTAGGTCTATCTGTTCTCAACACCTGTTCCACAGTTATTGGTGAATAGCATGCCTGTAAATAATCTAATATTTGTTTTCTCTGTTATTCCTACTTCCTACATTTTAGTAGGAAACGCTGTTTATTATTTTTGTCTAGACACTCTTCACAGTAAGGTTCTTCTATTCTAAAAATAGCCCATCCCTAGTTGCAGCGAGGAACAGAACAGGTAACCCTACCTCATAACGCTCAGTCCTGGTATACGTGAAGTCTCTAACACTTGACTTCCCTACGACAGAGTTTGTTATAAGACTACTTACATACAGTAAATGACCAGGTGAGATAATCTCATAAGCAGTTAGCGGCAATTGATTGATACTACCGATAATTTACAGGCACTGTGTATTTCCAAATTTTAACCAAAAAGGATATTTTTCTCCATCAATCAAATTTTAATAAAAAGAAAAGATATTACCAATACTTACGTATTCGCTGTTCCAGTTTATGAAACCATGCAGCTGTTTATGATATAATCAATGATCCATTAGATAATATGTATTTAATATATTGTATTCCTTCCTCTGTTGGGTGCCGACTGTTTGTGGTTGTATTTATAATGTCCGGTAAATCCCGATGTAAATTACTAACCTGCTTGCTGTTTTCCCGGTGTATACTTAATATGAGCGTCATGACAAAATTACCGGCGTCGAAACAAATCAGCGCCACCGCTCAGATCATATCTACCCAGCTGTATATTGGTACCTATTTCCGCTCTTTCTTTAGGGAAAACAAAGGCAGGGAGGAAGGGAACCGATCATCCCATCCTCATAAAGTTGAAACCTAGTATTGCAAAGTCATTAAGACTTCCTTCCTCTACGGCTGTATCTGCTATGTGATTACCTATACTTTTTAAAAAAATATTTAATATGAGCAAGTAACACGCCAAAAATGACATGCACCATGAAAAAAGTTGAAAGGCCTGCATGATCTTTTAATGTGTGTTCGAATAAACTTTCACTGTGCAATGTGCGCCGTTTCCGTATTTTCTCGAAAACACATTGAAAATATTGCAAGTCATACGTATTCTTTTAATGCGTGTTCAGTTTACTTTTCACAGTGCAATGCGCGCAGTAGCCGTATATTCTCGAATAGCCGGTGGAGTTATTTCATTTTCAATTACAAACGTTCCAGTAAGAAAATTATTAAAATGGAGACTTTTGTTGGTTAAAATCGTTACGTTTTTAGCACAACCTCCAAAGTCATGTTCATGGTTTTATTATGCTTACTTACTACCTGCTTAGTTAGTCGTTCCCCTTCTACCGTGAGGTGTAGAGGTTTGGAACAGAGAGCGCCAGACTATCCTATCGGTTGTCTTCCTCCTGGCCTGGTTCCATTCTAGTCCTCGGTCCTTCAAAGATTGTCTAATGTTGTCCTCCCAACGGACTCTGGGTCGTCCTGGGAGTCTGGATCCCTGGCTCTTTGTTTCCCATGCTTGTCGTGGTAGCCGATCTTCTCCCATTCTGCAGACATGGCCAAACCATCTTAGTTAGGACTGTTCTACTTGGGTCTGCAGGGGGTGGGATTTTAGGCTTTGACGTATCGTCTGGTTGCGGACCATGTCTCTTCTTGTTACTTCAACCACCTTCCTCAGATACCTCATTTCTGAGGTTTGGATCTGGCTTTTATGGTTTGTAGTCATTGCCCATGACTCGCATCCATATGTCAAGACTGGGACATAGGTGGAGCGGTATACAGCCATCTTCGTTTTCTTACCAACCTCTCTCTTGCTGAGGAATCCTCGATTTATGGCCTGAAAAAGTCTCCCAGCTGCTGCTTTTCGAGTGGCCAACTCTTCTTTGATGCCTCCCTTTCGGTCTATAATAGCTCCGAGATATTTAAAGTGGTCGACCTGCTCCAGGACCTGTTCTCCCAGCTTAATCTGATGTCTTCTTTCTTCTCGTGATATCACCATGGATTTTGTTTTAGAGCTGCTTATGACCATCCCTCTCTTCTCCATCTCTTCCTTCCAGACTTGCAGGTTGGATTGGAGATGTGCCTCTGATTTAGCAATCAGGGCAACATCATCAGCAAATGCCATCTCTGAAATACAGGCTTGTCTCATCTTCCAGTGCCCCACTGAATACTTTCTTGTTCTCTCCTTACATGCCTTGATGACATCGTCCATGAGGAGTATGAAAAGATAAGGTGACAGGATATCACCACCAGTGGTGGTCCTGAACTCTTCTGACTTATGGTCACATAATTTCTGCAAGACTTGTAGAAGCTCTGTATAGCATGAATCAGAGGTGCTGGAATGTTCTTCCTTGCCAAACAGTCCCAAAGTTTGCTCCAGGGGACCCTGTCAAACGCCTTTTCCATATCTATGAAACAAAGATGGATCTCACTCTTATACTCAAGGGCCTTTTCACTCAGCTGTCTGAGTGTGAAGATTAGGTCTTGAGTACTTCGGTTTGCTCGGAATCCGCACTGGACCTCATCCAATTGTGGCTCAGCTAGGCGTCGGAGTCTCTGCTCTAGGATTCTAGAGTAGATTTTACCAGGGACACTGAGAAGGGATATGCCTCTATGGTTTCCACATTGTCGATTGTCACCCTTTTTGAAAATTGGTGTTATGATGGCAATCTCCCAATCCTTTGGTATGGTCTTGTTGCACCACGCTGCCTGTAGGACCCTTAAGAGTAATAGGTCGCCTGATGCTCCCATGTACTTAACCATTTCTGGTGTTATACCATCATGCCCTGCTGCTTTGCCCATCTTGATTTTCTCCAGTGCTGCCTTCAGTTCTTCCATCTTTATGTCATCTTCATCACCATTGTGTTTCCTCTTCTGTGCTAGTGGTTATCATTTCTGATGCTTGACCTTGCTCACCATCAAGGAGTTCTGAGAAATATTCTTTCCATCTTTCCATTACTTCCTTCGGGGCAGTAAGCAATTTACCTTGCTTGTCCTTTATAAATTTGAGAGGGCATTGTTTTTCCTTCCTCATGTTCTTTATGGTCTTATAGAACAATTTCTGGTTTTCTTGCACATCTTTTTCTAGCTTTTCTCCAAATTCTTCCCAGGACTTCTGTTTTGCTGCTAGCACCTTGTTCTTTGCTTCTGTTCTGAGTATCACATATTCTCTATATTTCTCTATTTGTCCTGCTGTGTTTTTAGCTCCTAAGTATTGTATCCATGCCATTTTCTTCTCTCTTATTTTCTCTTTGACTTCCTCTGTCCATCAAGGTGTCCTCTTTATTTTGTTCCCAAGTCGGACTTCACCGCATGCTTCTGCAGCAGCTGTCTTTATGATGTCCTTGAATTTAAGCCACCGTGTTTCCAAGTCATCAGGTTGTTCTTCTGTGTTTCTTACCGCTGTAGCAATAAGCCCCTGATATCTGGTCTTAATTTCTGGCTCTCTCAGCTTGTAGGTCTTAATGCTTGTGATAAAGTCACTCCGTTTACCACCCCGCTCAATTTCCCCGATTCAAAAAAAAAGCTGGTAACGTAAATTTTCCGCCTATAAACCACTACTACTATATTTGAAAATTGCCAAGGGCAAAGGTCAAACGTCTGCTAAGAATTAGACAATACTTGACTTTTCTACTATCATAGTTTGAAAAAGGTTACCCTTCCCCAAAACCGCATACACACCCGCCCTATTATTTAGTGAAGGTTGTAACTATAAATAACTACAAGGTTTAAAATTTTGCCCAAGGCCATTTCCTAGCCGAACAGTTCACGATTTGGCACAAGATTTGAATTTACTAAGACCAAGCGTAATTGAGTCCCATCCCCCAAAAACACGCAGCTTGCGTTCCCCTTCCCAATATTTTATGACGAAAGCCAGAAAGTGGCAGAAGAAAAAAACAACTTGTTACCTCGTCTTGAAAAAGGGAGAGAGGGGAAAAGAGGGGGGTTAAAATGTAAAAGAATCAGGGCTAACTTATGCGTTTGAAAATGATACTAAAACCAAATTTGTGCAGAAAGGAGGGGAAAGAGAGAAACTTAGATAACTTATAGAGAGGGTAAATAAAATGGATATTTTGAATTATAGCGATAATATTGTTTATTAAAAATACCATACTATTCCCTATAATAAGTTATCGTGCTTTACAGAAAAGTATTTTGTTCAGAATACATATAGAGAAAAATTACATAAAGGAAAACGACGAAGAAGAGTTAGATGAAAACTAGATAGGATGATAGAGGAAAAAGGGCAGTTTAAGAATCACTTTTAAAATTGAAATCGACCCAATAATAACAGAGATATAGTAGAAAATAAAAATTGAAACAGACAGACAGACACACTGAGACACTGCTCAATTTTGAAATTCTTCGGAAGTTACATTTTCGGGACGCGTTTTTTGAACAGTCAAATTTGCTTGACTTGTTTTGATTGGTGAATGTTAGTTTAGGTGGGGGGGGGGGGGGGGATAAAACCAACGCTTTGCCAGAATAAGCTGCCACTTGAGACAAATATTTCAACACTGTAGATTAAGATCACACGCATAGCAGATTGTGACCAGTGCCTTTGCGTCTGGACGACAGCAATCTACACCTGTGCCATTGATTGCCAGTTAATCTTACATTTGTGTGAAATATTTCATTGATTGCGGTAAGATAAATAATTTTATTGATATATTTTATTAATATGTAGAGGCAACTCAGATAGGGGGCCAAAAATTTGTGTTGTACGACATTGCCATAGGAAAAGAATTACGACATCCTAACAAGCATGCCTAAGCAGACTTATTGAGAAACGAAATTAAATTGTGATTGAATATTGCCATAAAAAACATTACGACTGTAAGTCCAGAAAGCTACTGGCAGTCTTCTGCATTGTCACATTGTTCAAATGACGACTGAAAACATACTTAGAATGATTGCACAAAAGAATTAACATGTTACCAGGAGAAAAATGTATACCTATCTGATTTTATGGAAGAAAATCAATGTTTAAAGTGACATTGGCGTTGCAGCCATATGGAAGAAGAATGTAAACACAGTACGTAGTGAAGTCAAATAATATAGGGGCTAGTGCAAATGTTTTGCACACGAGACTGACCACAAATGATGATAATTTAGAGTAGTTGTAGAAGTATTATAGCCAGCATATAAAAGTAGGGGAACGTCCTTCTTTTTCAGGGTTATATTGCCTGTTACCAGCTCGTGGCAGGAACCCTGGTGAAAACAGAATTGGAGGAAAGTGAAGGCCTCCACAAAGCTGTATGCTGTATTTGAAAGTCTGAAGACAACTTTTATGCTGCATTTGTATAATCTACTTCCAAAAGAAACATCAGGTGAAGTCCCTTTACGTGGGCTCTGAAAACTCATTCATTAAAAATTTCCACACGTGAACACTTAGTATTGTGGGCATGATGACAAAAATAGTCCCTCCCACCATTGACTATTACTTTTAGAAAGTAATACATCAGTCTGTGTTCTACACCTACAGTGACACTTGTTTATTATCAAGTTATGGACAAAGATTCCTCTTTATTTATTTATTAGATGTAAATATAGTTTTCTTCGGTTTTGACCATTCCTGCCCCAAAAAGATTTGAGGGACAGGAAATTAAAATTGTAATATAATCTCTAAACTTAACAACAGTCTTACTTAATTCAATTTCATTGAGTTACAGTTGTGTTTGTTTTATGCATTCATCACTATACTTACATTACCCTAGACACGTAGCCATAAAACATAGAACAATCTCATAAAATATTTTCCAGAGTGAGATCTCAGAGAGGTAGCAGATAGGTACCCTGAGAATACATCATCATGAACAATTAGACTCAGGGACTTACATAGCTTGACTTCACTCTGAGTACACGTAGTTTAATAACATCAATAACCTCTCCGGCACACTCGCCACAATGCTCATTTCTTCCGTTCGGTTACTTCGTTTCTTGCGTGATGCTGGGCAGTTCCTAGGCTGAGCAACTCTTTCAATTGTTCTTTTGATTGTAAGCAGGTAGTGATCACTTCCAATCTCTGGCCCCCTCCAGACTCTAGCATCCCGGACATATTTGAATGAGTTTCTCCTAACAATGGCATAGTCGATCACTGACTTCTCATTCTTTGTTGGTTCACATCTAGTGTATGCATGTATGCGCTTATGGGGGAACTTTGTGTTGGTAATGATCAGATTCTGCTCACTGCAGAATCTAAGGAGTCGCTTTCCATTGTCATTGAGAGTATCTTCTCCATATCTTCCGATAACTCCACCCCATCTAGCATGGTCATTTCCAACTCTGGCTTTGAAATCTCCGAGCATGATAATTTCATCTAGGCAGTCATCCACTGTCCTTTGAAGCAGCTCAAAGAATTCCTCCTTGACCTCTGCTCTCTCATCCTCATTTGGCTATGACCAGGTTGACTATGGTTTCTCCTTCTTTTAGTTTTACAACCATAATGCGCACCGAGACAAAGTTCCATCCCTTGATGCTATCTTTCTGGTTTTTGGCCACAATGCAAACCACGCCCCCTTTAGCTCTTTCAGATGTGGGTACACCACTGCAGAGCAGCGTGTTGCCATCGAGATCCATGACTCCTTGTCCCCTTTTCTTTGTTTCCGTAATAGCCAGGATTTCTAGTTTTGCTTTCCTCATTTCTTCTACCAGCTCCTCTTCTTTCCCATTTATACTTCTTGTGTTCCAAGTTCCATAAGTCGTAGTCCGTAGTCCGTTCCAGTTCGTCGCCTTTAGAATCAGTCCGGTTTTCTCTCTTATATTACTCGTAATCATAGTTTAAAGCAAACAGGTGATTGCATGTTGTGCCTTTGCATGGTGGAGGGGCGGCCTCCATGTAGGCCGCCCTCCTCCTTTTTCAGCCGGGCTTGGGACTGGCCTAGACGGAGTAGTTTTTATTATGCAACTTTTTTTAATTCCCGATGTGACACTGAATCAATCACCAGTTTACTGTTTATAACTTTCATGGCCATGTATTCTTCACTCGAAATGCGGAGTGTTTACAAGTTATTATTCTGAATCTGTAAAAACAATACTATTGTTCTTTAATCTATTTGGAATTCGTTGCTTTGCTGGACACCAACATAAGTCGGTTTGTGCCTAAAGTTTTGTACTTTTGACATTATTATATCTGCTACGTACAAACATGTACCCATGAAGATATAATGTGTATAATTCCCGATTATTACATAGGGTACAGAAACGACCACTGCTACAAATATTACGTGTACTAGATTGGTAGAGCAATGCTGTGGAAAATACAACAGTTCTTTAATTTACTACAAATTAGGGAGCGTCCACTTAACAAAGTTGTTAGAGCGCTGGTCTCTCGCGGCAAAGGTGACTAGTTCGATTCATGATGTAGACAGCTCTAGTCTGTCCAGCTGCACATGGATCCCTGACATTGCTCTTGAGTTAGGGAAGGAAAAGGCAGCAAGGAAGGGAAGTGATTACTATAATCTCGGTGCTGGACTTAGTCTCTAACACTTCTCTCCCCTCCGGCAGTATATGCTATCTAAACCTTTACTTGTTTTTTTTTTTTTTTTTTTTTACAAATTAGGCGAATGAAGACCAACCCCTCCCCCCAATTCGTGTCATACTGTACATTTGTTCGATCGTTACTGACAATGAAGCTACTACTACCGCTAGACCCCTTGCCAGAAGCCGGCGACAATCGCGAGTTGTCTCCCTTACTATGTAGTAGTGGTCCAATAATGGTCAAAATTCGAGTAAAAGGAATGGGATTTTACTTCTTCCTAGTTCGTCCTGAAAAGGACGTTGGTTGCGTTGTGTCCGTTTACAGCGAAGCTGCGATATTTGCGCCTTTCGGCCGTCACATCCGACTTAAGCACGGCATTTTTTGGGACCGGGTTTGCCTTCCCACTTCGATCCCTACTTTCTCAGCCAGACTGCAGTGATGCAACCTGTTTCCAGGACCACCACTTGGAGGTGGAGTAGGGTCTTGGTCAGCTCTGGTTCGCTGACCCTGACGCAGGCAGTCAAGCTATGGGTCGCTTACTGCATTCATCTCTCTTGATGCGTCTTCGGTCCCTAGGATTTTACAAAGGTAGCAACCTTCGTTCAAGATTACTCTTGGCAGAGGTATAAATAGGAGGATTGTGATCCTTTTTCAGGAAGTCTCACAGGGATTTTTAGAAACACAAGTACAACAACTGAGTCATCTAAGTTTGTTATAAAGTTTGTATTCCCCGCTCACTTCTGTGAGAAATGTATGTTTTGACTAGTATTAAATGAGCGTCCAGCTGAAGGTAGTTCAGCAAACTATTAATTTTAATAGCTGTATATATATATATATATATATATATATATATATATATATATATATATATATATATATATATATATATATATATATATATATATATATATATATATATATATATATATATACTGAAGCACATTAAAAACGCACCACCTGTATAATCCAGGAACAGAGTGTGAAATGTAAATATAAGTGTTTACAAGTTTACATATTTGGAATCTTTATTCATTTTCCTATGAATCCATGCTGGTCATTAATTTGTACATTTGATTGTTATGAAATTCATTGCATTCTGAGCAGGCAAGGGAGAAAACCAAAAATGCAACCAATAAAAAAATTCATTCACACTATCCTCAGTATCTGGTATGTCCACCGTGTGCTTGCAAACAAGCTTGGCAGCGGCTCCGCATGGAACGCACAAGTCTCTGAAGGAAATTCCGGGGAATCAAGTCCCATTCACGAGTAAGAGCAGCTTCGAGGTGTTGCAGATTAGCTGGAGAACCTTGCCTGTAGACTCTGCGTCCAAGCTCGTCCCACAGATGTTCTATAAGGGACATGTCTGGTGATAGGGCAGGCTAATCAATCGTCACAATGTTCTGCTGCTGTAGATATTGCTGCGTAATGAATGCGGTGTGTGCACGTGCGTTATCCTGCTGGAGAATCTGCAAGTCTGGATAATTTGTGAACGCAGGAGCAACCAATGCATCCAGAACCTCATCTCGATATGTCACAGCATTAACATTTCCACGAAAGACGTGAAGAGGCAAGCGATGGTGAAAACTGAATCCTCCCCAAATGTGAATACTGCCACCTCCAAATCGGTTGTGCTGACGAACACAGCAATCTGCAAAGCGCTCTCCACATCGTCGCCAAATCCGCATACGTCCATCAGCAAATGATATGTTGAATCTGCTCTCGTCTGTGAATAGGACAGCATTCCACTGCAGTCTAGTCCATCTGACAGGTTGCTCTGCCCATTGCAGGCGCTGCTGACGATGTCTGTGAGTCAAGTTTGGCCCAACAGAAGGTCGTCTTGCAGTAAGGCCTGTATCTCTGAGTCGTCGTATGACTGTCATTCGAGAGACTTGCCCACGTCTACCCACTATTGCTCTTGCTGTTTGACTTGCCGGGAGAAAACGATTCCTTAGGTGACCTCAGCACAATATGACGATCTTGTGCAGGGGTAGTAACTCGTGGTTGGCCACTCCGAAGTCTATCCCGGGCACTGCCAGTGGTTCCATAACGTTCATTGAGACGTACAATAGTGCTGTGGTGGCAATTCATCCTTCTGGCAATGGCCCGCGAGCTCATTCCGGTCTCCAACATACCAATGGCTCGTTGGCGGTCGTTTTCAGATAGTCGTGGCATTTCAAGCACATGTACTAGGTGTTTTGTCTCAACGGCCTTTTTATACCGAGTATACTGCCACAACGCGTACACATTTTCAGGGTCATAGCTATTGGGAATCGTGTTGCACGTGTAACTTTATTGTTTTCATGTAGTCTGTACACAAACCCGTGGGTTGAATCATGCACTTTCCATTCCAGCAGCCATTCGCTCTTTACCTCATGACAAACACGGGGAAAATCCATTTCCCACACTTTTTTTTTCCAGCTTCTCGGCATCAGTATATATAATAGTGGTGCGTTTTTAATGTACTTCAGTATATATATATATATATATATATATATATATATATATATATATATATATATATATATATATATATATATATATATATATATATATATATATATATATATATATATCTTCCCTTTCAATCATTACTGACCATAGGAGCGTACCTCACGAAACAAGTTTCGGTGGCACGAGGTTGGGTTATTGTAGGAAGAGGTCAAGCTGTTGCCGATGCAGCATGCCTCCGGCTGGTGTCAGAGGAACGGACTGGCCGTTACAGTCTGACTCCAGTAGCAACGCCCTGTCATTAGTCGGAATACATTAGGAACTTGCTCTTGAACAATCCAACGCTTGGCGAATTCTGCTTCGCAATGATGGAAAGAGCCGACATTGAAGGATCAAAAAGCAACGTCGCTATGAACGCTTGGCTTCCACAAGCCAGTTATCCTTGTGGTAACTTTTCTGACACCTCTTATTTAAAACTCTTATATATATATATATATATATATATATATATATATATATATATATATATATATATATATATATATATATATATATATATATATATATATATATATATATATATATATATATACTCGATTAATCTCGAGCACTTTGATAAATTACTATTAAATAATCTTAAATAATTCTTTTTCTAACACTATAACTTTTATTTATTTTACTTTTTATTAAGCAACATTGTTCTGACAATATAATGAAAATATTGAAGAGTTACAACCAAACAATTTATTATTATTGACCGTACTTGTGAAATTCCATATCATAAACCTCTAACATAGCAGATGCTCGCGCATTTTAGCAAAAACACATAAACATTGCTAAAAATGGAATAATCAATTAAAATTTATTATATCAATTAATCCATTAAAAAAATAATCGATTAATTAATTGTTCCAGATATTAGAGAGAGAAAGAGAGAGAGAGAGAGAGAGAGAGAGAGAGAGAGAGAGAGAGAGAGAGAGAGAGAGAGAGCGCGCAAAAAGAACAAGTAAGTTGCTATGCGAGAATTTCACATTTTACTTACCTTTAAAAATCAGTCATTAACCATTTATCTAAGTAACTGCACGATCGATAGTCGGATCCAATAAGTGAACACTTTGAAGTAACCATTACAGAATATTTTAACAGTTAATTCACATAAACACCTATACTGTATATGTCTTGTCTTTAAACTCACCGAGCAAGCTTGCAATGAACGCGACTTTCACCGACTGAACCACTATACTGTTTTAGATAGCGGCGAGCAGAATACGTGACGCGTTGAACTACGTCAGCCCTAAAATAAGAAAGGAGTCAGGGGGTTAATTTAGGAGAATACCTGACACGTTTTCTGCGAGGGACAAGTGAGGTTATTAAATTTTATTATTTATGCCCCTTTGTGTCTTTAAGAGACGTAGGGTAGAAGCAGTTTTTGTTCCTATGCAAGATATGTTGCTTTGGCTTTTGTCGCGCCGTTTCCTTGGGATGTCTAGCTTAGACTGAACAGCTTTCTTTTTGGGCGTTCACTTCTCATGTAACCAGTTCTTCTGCCGTTTGAAGAATAACTTCTTCGTTCGCTCCAAAATAACATCTCTCTCTCTCTCTTTCTCTCTCTCTGTCGGTCGGTCGGTCTGCCTGTCTGTCTGTCTGTCTGTCTCTCTCTCTCTCTCTCTCTCTCTCTCTCTCTCTCTCTCTCTCTCTCTCTCTCTTTCTACATCTCCGACAGTTAACTTCTCTCATCGCCATAGTTTCTTTTTTTTTTTCGTCGTCAAGGTTAGTGAAAGCCATACTGTCGACATTTTTGCTGGGCATGTTCTACAATTTTTATATTATTATTTTTTTTTTATCATGTTGCGTCCCACGTGGACGCAATACTGTCTGACTTGTCTGCCCGATTCTTAATGTTTGCTTCTGTGAGCAAGTCATTGTTTCTTGTGGCTCTTTATGGCAGTTACATGGAATATTTGAGGAATATTCTCTTGGCTTTGCCTTTTCTCTGTTTTCCGTGATGGTTATTGAAGCTGATTTTAGTGATTCTATCTCAGCTTTAAAGTTGTTAGAAAATGTTCCTGTAGTTATTATGATATGGATTTTCTGTCCGTTCCTTGGCTTTATTATATATGCCTTCTCAATGTTATAGGTCTTGTTATTGGCCTGTCTGTCTAAGAGTCTCTTCAATGGTTTGATTCGCGTTTTTAATGTATCTTATAGTTATGTGCTTCTTCCGTGCATCTATGTGCCAGTCTTTTTGCATGACGTCTCGAATGTTATCAATCAAGTCTGACACACTTGTTCTCCTCCAGGCCTGGGATGGGCCTCTAATCCAGTGCTTCTTAACCTTTTGGATACCTCCCGCACCCTTTTACAGCATCTTAAAAAGCCCTGCACCCCTTTATAACATGTTAAGAAGCCCCGCATCCCTTTACAGCATCTTAAGAAGCCCCGTACCCCTTTTAAAGCACATTAAGAAGCCTCGCACCCCATTACCTTCTAGCACGCACGAAAAATTTAAAAGTACGTTGTGAGAATATGTTGTTTACAAAATGTGACTAAGCTTCGGTATCTAATTATTGTCAATGCTCTTCTTCTTCTTCTTTGTTGATTCATAGCCGCCAACTGTCAAAGCAGTCAGTGGCCATCACGCCTGGTGGCGTCTTGTAGGGCAGCAACAAATTGATTCACTTTGCTCGGTCGGCGGCCATCCTTCGTACTGTGCCCCAGCTCTGGTTCATTCTTTGCATCTCGGCTTCCACAGTTCTCCGCCAAGTCTGGTTCCTTATTGTTATTGGCTCAGGATTGCCCATATTTAGTGTCATGACCTCTGTGTTCTTCAGACTGATGTTCAGACCAACCTGCTGGCCATACTTATTCAGTCTATCGGTTTTTTTCTTGGATGTGTTGATGTGAATGCGCGTGTAGTGCAATGTCATCTGCATATTCCAGGTCTTCCAGTGTAGAAAACAGTCAATGCTCTGTTTTGTACAAATTAGTTGAGTTCTGGGTATTATATATTCTGAGTGTTTATGATGATTCGCCTTATAAAATATCTGACCTGCCTCACACCCCTAGGGGATGCATGCACCCCTGGTTGAGAAACACTGCTCTAATCATTAGGGGCTGTGTCTTTGTCCCTGCAAGGTCTGTTAAAATGGTAACGAGTTCTTTAGCCTTTCGCGAAAAGCACTTTCAGTATTTCATCCACTGAGTGATTTCTGGGCCTTTAAATCGTTCAAGGACTGTAGCTTTGACATCGTGTTGATCTAATTTTTTGGGGGTTGATTTAACGGCTCCAGTAATGATTCTCTCAGCCTGGCTTTGTATTTTGGCTTTTCTGTCGAACTTTTTTTTTAAAAACCAGTGTCATTATCTATGTTGCAGTTTTGCAGGCAATTAACAATTTGAGTTTCATGATAGTCAGTGCTGCCCGGTTGTGGTGGATTTAGATGTTATGAACTGTTGTTGTTATGAATTTATATTGTACTGAATGAGATCAGCTGTGAAGGCCCCTGAGTATAACAACTATTAGGGTGAGTTCTCAGAGAGCCTTTCTGCTACCACCTTATGATCTCATTCAGACTTATTATTGACTAGTATGTATGATGACTACGTCTAGTGTCTAGGGTTATGAACTTGTGGTGTGAGGGTAATTTAATACTAAAACACACACACATCAACAAATATCAATGTGTATGATCAAATGGACTAACACCGTGTTTGAAATTTTGGTATTAAACTATTTTTTACAATTTTATTTTGTCCTGAACCTAGTATTCTTCTAGTCAGGACTTTCAACTCAAATGAAATCAATTTATATACATATATGCAATGCAATTACACAAAAGGGACAATCTGTCCAAACACATATTTTAAAATCTAATAATGGTGTTAAAATATTTCTAATACTTCTGTTAAACTAGCACTGGATGGCGGGTCAGGATTCTGTAATCACTCCCATGTCTTTATTTCACAACTTTTAATTTTAATTTCTTGGGTGGAAATAGTTTTATTTATTTCAGTTAGGGAAACACTAATTTTCGTTGATGAACGATCATGTGCCAGATTATATACTTATCTAGCACATGTGGTAGCTGTCAGTTGTCACTCCGGCCAACGGCCACTGTTGTACTTGTCCAAAAGTAATAGGGTAGACAGCGTGTACACCTATCACTACTGGAATACAAAGTCTTCTCAAATTCACCACTCAGAAATCTGGCACCGGACTAGTGCCAGACAAAAAAAACCTGTAACATGAAATTATGTTTCCTTGTTTACATCATGTTTAATCTACTATTTCCACAAATTATAATACATGCAAAATAAAAGACCTGGGTCAGATCTATCTGACCAACCCAACTCATCCACATAACAAGGTGTACCAGTTTTTTCACATCCCTCTCTTCTAATGGTTGCACTGTATCTGCCATATTATCATTCATCTCTTTTTTCCATACAATAAGGTGGGTGATATGTTTCCACCCGGCCACCTAAGAAAACATTTGTGTTCTACATCTCCGGTAATTTGTTATAAGATAAACCAACCTCTAGGCCCTGCAGAAGTCAGCTAGGGACCTCGACTATGTCCTTACTGTCGTAATATTTATCATCTGGCAGTATCTCTCACTCACATTTTTTATATAAAATATAAATAATTTCTGCCTTACCACGAATTCAATGAATAAACACAAGAACGATGACCATGGCACAGATTCAGCTTTGCTGCCGGCTTGACTATGAATTTGTATGTATTTACTTTAATTTTAGTTACAATTCATACTTCAGTACATCGTCCTGGCTGAGGGACAGTATTTCTGCAAATGGCGACAAACCTTCTAAGTTTTCAGTAATATTAAATGTGTTGGCCAATGAGATCGGACGATTCCCAATTTTGATTTGAATTTGAAAAATAAAGCCAAAATTACAGCCCAATTTCGGGGTACCTCTGTCTGTCGGTCCGTCCCGATCTTGGCGTTAGTTAAAAATAGACTTGCTTTTTGGCCTAATACATTTGCCTCTCGCTCCTAAAGTTCCCCACTTTGGACTTTGACCCTCCCTCTTCTGCTTCTTTTCAACAACGCGTGCAAAAATTTGTCACCGATAGTGAATGCAAAAACGAGGGTCTGTCCGACTGTCTGTACGAACCTATACAGTATTATGACCATATCTTTATTATTATCAGGAGGAATTTGTATTTTAAAACATATTATTACTCAGGAGAAGATATTCTATCTAACTAACCAAGTTTTATGGTCATATCCCTTGTAATAAAGAAGTCCATATATTTTCCAGAATATTCGGAAATTTCTACTTTTCTATAAATACTCCATTTTGTCCCCTTTCCCCCGTTGTTCAAACTGAAACCACTAGTCTGTTACGTCATAAACTGTACTATTTGGCAGGCCATGCGCTGTTTGTGTGTTTATACATTTCCCACGATGTGATTATATTAAGCGGCATGCATGGGGCGTTTCCGCCTTTTTATTCATACCTGCCTAACAATACTACGCGCGTTTGCTTACAAATTTGTGTTGTTTCAACCAACACGTATTAAAAGTATCCCTTTTCTGTCGCTCCTCTCTCCCTCCCTCCAGATGAAAACCGGATTGATCGTGTCCCCATGCTCTAAATAGTTTCAAGGACGTTAGGGAAAGATAGTATTATTTATTCGTCGTTACTGTCTAACAATACCCGATGCGTTTGCAGGCGGGGCGAAGACGAAACCTCACAACTCCACTAATTTTTATTTCTACATTATTTTAACTATACAAATACTACAAATGGGATCGGTGTATCAATGTATATCATCACACATCTCCCCACTTAAGAACATGCACTGATGCAAGTTCATAATCAGTGATACACACAGATCACATTTTCTCAATAGGCCTGTGAATACTCTGATTTTCGTCAGCATGATGCCTACTCAAGAAATCTGCACCCACATTCTGTGACCCGGGAACGTATTCAATAGTGAATGAATAAGGCTGTATGAGCAACGACCACCTTAATAAACGAGCATTTTCATGCTTGGCCATTGATAAGAATACGAGGGGTTGATGATCCGTTTGGACCACGAATGTCCTACCATAGAGATAGATCTGGAACATTTTTATAGCCCAGATTAGAGCTAGACATTCTTTTTCGCTTGTTGAGTAGTTTTGTTCCGCTTTGTTCAACTTGCGGCTAGCATAAGCGACTGGATTCAGTTCCCCATTTGGTGAAGCGGACCTTTGTAACAAAGTGGCCCCCAGGCCCACATTGCTTGCGTCCGTTCTTACCACGAATTCCCGAGTCAAATTAGGCAATTTTAAAATAGGCTTGCTAGTGAGTTTTTCCTTTAACTCTTGGTAAGCCAATTCACACTGTGCGGACCAAACAATTTTTTCAGGATGTCCCTTACGGGTTAAATCAGTCAAAGGAGCACATATAGAGTTAAAATTTTTAATGTACTTTTGATAAAATCCACACAACGACACAAAAGATCTCACATATTTCTTTGTCGGTGGTCTCGGTGCCCTTTGCGATTTCTCCAGAACCTGTTGAACCCGCTCCCTCTGATTTTTAGTCAAGTGCTTACTGACTTTCACCTGTGCCGGTGTTTCACATGCTTTTAGGGGGTACTCGTGCGAGGTGAGTGGTTCCTTTTTCATCTCCGTTGCGATAGCTAAGGTCAGTAAAGGTGTTCCTTCCTGGATTTGTCTGTCCAGATACTTCTTTAGAAGGTTCACATGATATATTTTCTCTTTCCCCTTCTTGTCAATTTTATAATTGGTTCTAGACACCTTCTCTAGAACTGTATATGGACCTTGCCATCCAATTTGCAACTTGTTACTGCTGTCGGGTAATAAAAGAAGCACCTTCTCTCCCACAGCTAGTTCTCTATCCTTCGCTTTATTATTAAAATATGCAGCATGTTTTTTCCTGGCTTGTCTGAGATTATCATTAGCAAGTTTCCAGCCAGTTTTAAGACGAGTGGTCAGCTCGTTCACATATTGATATGATGAGGTAACAGTCTCTTCTGCCTTCTCATCTGTCCACGTCGTTAAGAAGGTTACATATGGACCTTTAATTTTGCTGACTTATTTTTCATGGCACCGGTAATGTCCCTTACATTGGAAGCCTTATGGTGAGGACGTTTCTTCCTTTTATCATCACTCACAAATCGTTCACTACCAATTCGTTTCCTGGGGTTTTCTCCCCACTTTAATTTCCTTGTGAGAGATCTTCGCTCTCTTTTATCTTCCTCCAGTTCACATAATTCCGACCGAGGGATTGTCGGCTTATTCTGGGGTAGAATCACTCTTTGTACTCGCCGCATAGTGGCCATTCTAACACATTCAATTGAAGACTGTGTGTGAAAAGGGGGTTCCCATTCCACTGTGTCTACTTTATTATAATTATTTTTATTTTCAGGCCCAAGTTTGCCCCGTGGCGTTTCTAGATCCTGATCATTTTCCCCACTTGTGGGTGTTCCCTCATGAAATATGCCGCAGGCTTCTACAAAATTTTCAATGTCTATCATTACATCTGGCCAATAATATTTTTGAGAAACCTTTTGGCAGATGGTACCTACTTTCTCGTGGTCCCCATCTTTTCCAACATGTAAACTCCTTATTACGTCTGCCCTAAACATCTTGGGAAGTACCAGTTGTCCGTGACCATTTGAACGAGTTCCGGTCTTCCTATATAAGAGTTTATTCTTCATATAGTAATCTCCTTTGCTTGGAGGTGTGTGACATTTGGGCAATTTTTTTAAACATGGCTTGAGTGACCTATATTCAGCCTGCGCCTTCCTCATCTCCTCTGGATGAGAATTTATAGGATCACCTTCTTCCTTCTTTGACTGTGATCTGGTCTGCACTGTTGCCATAATCACAGGTCTCTTGGGATTCCCCAAGAAGACATATCTACATCCCAATATCAGAGGGTAGATTGGTTCATCTATCACTGCTGCTCTGATTTCTCCTTCCACATAGCGAGTTTTCACAGTTATCCTTGCGATGGGAAGTGTCATGGGTGGTATGTCCTTAGTCGTCCCTTGTATCTCCACTGTTTCTGTGGTATACTGACCTGGGTTTACTAGGCTAGAACTCACGACAGAATCAAAATCTTAACCTGTATCATAAAGGCACCTTATGGTGACCCCGTTACATACAACTTCCTCACAAACTGGGGGGTGATAAGGTTCCTGCTGTCCAGTAGGTTTAACCTTTAATCTCTGGTTCCTCGTTTTCATTGCAGCAAAGTTAGAAGGTTTCCTTTTACAAACTTCAGTGTTATGAGTGTCCCTCTTACACCATTCACACCACTTCTTTCCTTGGTTAAAAGGTTTTCTTTCATTATATTTTTGGTCATTGAACTGTGGGTTTCTATCTCGATAATCATTTCGTGGCCTATCAAAGTTGGGCTTACCTTTGTTACCTGGTTCTTTGTTATCAAATTTATTAGAGTTTAGTGGGGGCCTTGTAATTCTCTACATGTTTCTTTTTAGCGCCAGCTACCTCTGCCTGGGCCGCCTGATACCTCTCAGGGACATTAAGTACCTCACCCAACCTCTCTGCACCTTGTTCCATGAGAAACTTTCTCAGGTCTGGAGCCATGGACTCTCTTAATTGCTCTATCATGATCATCTCCTTAAGATCTTGGGTCTTCCCCAGAGCAGTCCATTTCTCCAAATAGGTTTCCAGTCTGGCAGAGAATTGGTGGTATGTCTCCCCAGACAAAAGCTTGGCATTTCTAAACTTCTTACGATAAAATTCTCCATTCTTCTCATATATTAATAAGAAAGCCTGCTTTAGCATGTCATAATTGTCTTGGTCGTCTTTACTCATCTTTGCAAACACTTCATAAGATGTTCCCCTAAGACCCTGGGATAATTTTAAGCTCCACCTTTCCTTTTCTAACCCATAAGTGGTGGCTAAAACCTCAAATCTGCTTAAAAATGATTCAATGTCATCATCCCTCTCAACAAAATGGTCTAAATGGAATCCCATGGCTGAGGTTGAGGACCCCTGACTAGTAGTGGCATCGGAGGTAGACGGGCTGTTACCACCTTCAGGAGCATGGCCTTGTAATTCCAACTCCCTTAGTCGTAACTCGTGCTCCCTTTGTAATCTCTTTTCCTCCTTTTCAGCTTCCCTTTCTGCAAGCTGTCTTCTTTCCTCTGCTTCCCTTTCGGCCTTTTTCTCTTCTTCCTCCAATTTCTTCTCTTCACATTGGAGCCGCTTAATTTCAGCCTCCCTATCCGCCTCCAATGCCCTAGCCTCTTTGTCAGCCTCAATCTGTAACCTTTTAAGTTCTTTATCAGCCTCTAATTTTCTTTCTGCTTCTAACTTCCTATCTTCCCTATCACGTTCAATAAATTTATCCACCTCTGAGGTTACATACTGAACCAACTCTGGTCCATCCATACCCATCTCTTTTGCAGCCAACACAGCAGCAGATCTGAATTTTGCGAAGTCTGCCATCTGATCAATTTTAAAATGTTCTAAGACAAATTAAAAACTCTAATTAACAAAGTACCAACTCTAATTACTTAATTAACTCTGGCCGTGACAATTCATCAACTATAAATCTCCACCCTAAAATATTTTTATTTTTATTATTGAATATCTTTAGGGATACTATTGATACAATATTTAAATTTTATACAAAATGATAGGTTTAAATCCCGGGACAGGAGACCCCAATATAAGTGATAAATTTAAATCCCGGAGCGAGCTACCCAATATATGTGGTGGATTTATATGTTATGAACTGTTGTTGTTATGTATTTATATTGTACTGAATGAGGTCAGCTGTGAAGGCCCCTGAGTATAACAATTATTAGGGTGAGTTCTCAGAGAGCCTTTCTGCTACCACCTTATGATCTCATTCAGACTTATTATTGACTAGTATTATGATGACTACGTCTAGTGTCTAGGGTTATGAACCTGTGGTGTGAGGGTAATTTAATACTAAAACACACACACATCAACAAATATCAATGTGTATGATCAAATGGACTAACACCGTGTTTGAAATTTTGGTATTAAACTATTTTTTACAATTTTATTTTGTCCTGAACCTAGTATTCTTCTGGTCAGGACTTTCAACTCAAATGAAATCAATTTATGTACATATATGCAATGCAATTACACAAAAGGGACAATCTGTCCAAACACATATTTTAAAATCTAATAATGGTGTTAAAATATTTCTAATACTACTGTTAAACTAGCACTGGATGGCGGGTCGGGATTCTGTAATCACTCCCATGTCTTTATTTCACAACTTTTAATTTTAATTTCTTGGGTGGAAATAGTTTTATTTATTTCAGTTAGGGAAACACTAATTTTCGTTGATGAACGATCATGTGCCAGATTATATACTTATCTAGCACATGTGGTAGCTGTCAGTTGTCACTCCGGCCAACGGCCACTGTTGTACTTGTCCAAAAGTAATAGGGTAGACAGCGTGTACACCTATCACTACTGGAATACAAAGTCTTCTCAAATTCACCACTCAGAAATCTGGCACCGGACTAGTGCCAGACAAAAAAAACCTGTAACATGAAATTATGTTTCCTTGTTTACATCATGTTTAATCTACTATTTCCACAAATTATAATACATGCAAAATAAAAGACCTGGGTCAGATCTATCTGACCAACCCAACTCATCCACATAACAAGGTGTACCAGTTTTTTCACATCCCTCTCTTCTAATGGTTGCACTGTATCTGCCATATTATCATTCATCTCTTTTTTCCATACAATAAGGTGGATGATATGTTTCCACCTGACCACCTAAGAAAACATTTGTGTTCTACATCTCCGGTAATTTGTTATAAGATAAACCAACCTCTAGGCCCTGCAGAAGTCAGCTAGGGACCTCGACTATGTACTTACTGTCGTAATATTTATCATCTGGCAGTATCTCTCACTCACATTTTTTAAATAAAATATAAATAATTTCTGCCTTACCACGAATTCAATGAATAAACACAAGAACGATGACCATGGCACAGATTCAGCTTTGCTGCCGGCTTGACTATGAATTTGTATGTATTTACTTTAATTTTAGTTACAATTCATACTTCAGTACATCGTCCTGGCTGAGGGACAGTATTTCTGCAAATGGCGACAAACCTTCTAAGTTTTCAGTAATATTAAATGTGTTGGCCAATGAGATCGGACGATTCCCAATTTTGATTTGAATTTGAAAAATAAAGCCAAAATTACAGCCCAATTTCGGGGTACCTCTGTCTGTCGGTCCGTCCCGATCTTGGCGTTAGTTAAAAATAGACTTGCTTTTTGGCCTAATACATTTGCCTCTCGCTCCTAAAGTTCCCCACTTTGGACTTTGACCCTCCCTCTTCTGCTTCTTTTCAACAACGCGTGCAAAAATTTGTCACCGATAGTGAATGCAAAAACGAGGGTCTGTCCGACTGTCTGTACGAACCTATACAGTATTATGACCATATCTTTATTATTATCAGGAGGAATTTGTATTTTAAAACATATTATTACTCAGGAGAAGATATTCTATCTAACTAACCAAGTTTTATGGTCATATCCCTTGTAATAAAGAAGTCCATATATTTTCCAGAATATTCGGAAATTTCTACTTTTCTATAAATACTCCATTTTGTCCCCTTTCCCCCGTTGTTCAAACTGAAACCACTAGTCTGTTACGTCATAAACTGTACTATTTGGCAGGCCATGCGCTGTCTGTGTGTTTATACATTTCCCACGATGTGATTATATTAAGCGGCATGCATGGGGCGTTTCCGCCTTTTTATTCACACCTGCCTAACAATACTACGCGCGTTTGCTTACAAATTTGTGTTGTTTCAACCAACACGTGTTAAAAGTATCCCTTTTCTGTCGCTCCTTTCTCCCTCCCTCCAGATGGAAACCGGATTGATCGTGTCCCCATGCTCTAAATAGTTTCAAGGACGTTAGGGAAAGATAGTATTATTTATTCGTCGTTACTGTCTAACAATACCCGATGCGTTTGCAGGCGGGGCGAAGACGAAACCTCACAACTCCACTAATTTTTATTTCTACATTATTTTAACTATACAAATACTACAAATGGGATCGGTGTATCAAGGTATATCATCACACCGGTGTAATTCCAAATGAATTTGGGGTTTTTAACTTTTGGCAGCTCGTGTCAATTCAGTTTCAGTTTGACTTTTGTTACATGTCTCAGACTGTGGAAATGTGGCAGAGAGATTTATGATTAATGAATTTTCTATATCTTTTCTTTATTCATCACTAATTTTACCCTTCTTTCGCTTTTTCTACCGCTTCTTTCTCGCCTGCGCCTGTTGGAACTTGGCCCTCCAATATTCAAACCTTTGTCATTCCTTTCTAATTTAGCAAGCAGTATGGCTGTTAGCATTTATTGCATCTCTTTGATGTAGATCACCAGCAGACTTAATTATCTACGTGAGCTGTAATTTTTACACCAGCGCCAGAGATCAATCGTTGTAGAGATCAGACCGAGACCAGATTTGAATAAATTTGAGTAGATAGCGTGAAATCGTAGTGAGAAATCTTTATTACCTTTTCCCCGAATCCGTTCGTGATAAGTAATTAACAGGACGAATCGGGAGATCTAAAGACATTGCTCGCTTTGAATACGGGCAGAGAGACGAAGGTAACGCACCCTGATTAGCGCATGCCGAGGTCTGATCTGGCGAGAACGAAGATCCTGGGGGTTCGGCTTTGAATTACGCATAAGCCGAAAACTGAACGTAGAAATTCCCGTAGGTGAGAGGTCTGGGTTCTTGGAGGGATAATTAACTATCTTCTTTCATTTTTTAATATATATACTCTGGAAATCTAACTTTATTCATTCCAGACTCCGCAGTTCTCTAGACTACCTAGCTACGTTCTAGAAATTACTTTAATTAAGTAGAATTTCTCAGTTTCGTTGGAGAAGAATAGTCTTAGTAGGCTGTGTGAAGGTAAATAATATATTGATAGGATTTGTGAGTGATTTAAGTGGTAATCGCCTATTATATCTTTACTAGATTTATGTGTAGAGCGATTAAATAGAAAGTCAGTTATTTCTCTAGTTATTGTGTTACAGTGGAAAGCAGAATAAATTACTATTTCTAGCTAAAACTCATACAGCTATTAATAAATTTACTTATATTGCTAGTAACCAGTCAGAGAATATTTTTAACTAACTATTAAATGCACTGATTCATCATTGAGTATTGACGAAATATATTAATATATATTTCTAATTCATGATGATTGTAGCGAAATGGTTTTTGTTTAGAGGGGAGAAAGTGTACGTATGACAGACTTGATGGAAGAATAAAAGATAATTTTTAGAGGAAACTCTTCCAGACTGCAGGTTGAATGCACAGTCTCTCCTCGGCAATTAGTCCACCCAAAAAAAACTTTCTAAGAGAATTCTGGTGAAACTAAACAGGATATTCTCTAGGCGATAAATTCTTTATCCAATATCCCACAAAGGACTATGTATAGTACGTATAGATGGATAAGAGATTTGGTGCCCAGCCACATTAAAAATATCCCGACCCAATAGTGTTTATTAATTATGGCTCTGTCCCCAGGGTGTAGATTTATGTTACTAAAACTATACAATCCAATTAAATATTACAAAGAAAATAACAACAGACTCTGTTATGTAAAGTTTACAAAAAATGAAGATAGAATCTCACATATATTCAAATGTACAACTATATGTTCCCTAATCTATGAATGGTTCTGAACCATGTCAGAATTAATTTGTCATCATAGGACAATAAGAATATTCTGTAGTGGTTCTGCTGGCATGTTCAGATACTCATCTCAGATGCTGAATTTATGTAGTCTTGTTGTCACGGGTTCAATATGGCCCAGCACTCCAGGTCCAGCAAGTTCTTTTTAGGATTTCAGAGGATGGCAAGTTGCTTCTTCTCCGTCTTGACACAGGGCTCATCACCAACTGGGATAGAGTATGTCTGCCCTTGAGAACACTGCTTATGGTTTAGTCTTCTGGTATGACAACCCGGTAGGACTGGATTAACAAACAATTTAAGCTCCATTAGTAATCATGCCAGAGAAGTCATTTCCCATATCTGCTGGGCGCTAATCGTCCATCAGAAATCTAACAACATTCATAGCTAACATCACTAACAAAGTGTGATCTATTATCCATGAATTACTATAGCATAACTGACATTATAAGCATACAGGTGGGTCTCAACCTATATCTGGCTTCCAGCTTGTTTACCGCAGTGATTTTCAACATATGGGCTGTTAGCTTCACCAACTGTGAAGTTTGGGGCAGTGGTCATCAAAAGTTTGAGAACCACTGGTCTACCTTGTGCCCGTATAGCAATAAAATCAATTTGGGGTCACTGTCAACAATGGTTTGAGAACCACTGTGTAATAGTTTTCTATTCTTCTGTAACATGTTGGGGTGTCATTGCTGCCAAGGTTTGAGAACCACTGAATTACAAGTCAGTCAACATATTCATTTATAAAATTGGCTACAGTGCTGTTTCCCATCATTACATAGTTCTATGTTTATGTGATAGGTATTCATATACCTTATTAATACCATCATAACACAGGATACATGCACATTAACACATAATAAGGATATTTGCAGAAATCAGTTCAGGATTAAAATATGACAAGAATAATCATGGCTGAAATCATACAGTAGAAATCATTCAGTATAAAACAGGACAAAGGTAGTTCATAGATGAAACTTTCAGTATACATAATGTTGTTGTCTCCTGTACAAAATCAAGGATATTAATTTCTGTCACAGTGAAAAACAAAAGATACTGACATGATATGTTGTAGATAAACATATGATTAATTCATGTTATTCATATAACAATATAGATCACTTACTCGCTCAGCTAAGATCCATTGCTGTTTAAAATGATCGGGCCCCTCTGTATTTCTTGGGAGCAACCATTTTGTCCCGGTCAGTCTGCCGGCTAGCGAGGGAATGCCGCTTACCAGAATATGCCTGCGCTTTGAGAATCGCGCCAAAAGTCCTCCAGGTTTCTGTTAGGTGGCGTTAATTTGCCTACGTTAGGGTGGGGTGCCTGACCTATTTTTGACATTACGTTCCATCCCCCAAACACACACACAAACTGGCCGGTATGTGGCATTTGATACCAGGCGAGACTCCATGGTGGTTGCTGAGGTCAAAGTTCAAAAGATAATATACCGCGCTGCCTAAACTGTAATTATTCAGGGCGCGGTGTAAAAGTTCACAGCTTTAAAAGGTCACAGCGGTTTGCTGGTAACCTAGATTAAAGAAAAAGGAATTTCAGAAGGAAATGGGAGATCTCCTAATGTGTTTTGACGAGTGGTAGATATTCTAGAGAATTTAGAGAAAAGGAATGTTTAGTATGAGAAAAGATTGACAGAGAGAAAAGAAGGCGAATACACTTCGTGACAATGATTTATTCTTTTCAATGACTAGAATTTATTTCACGGAAGTTTAAACGATGAGACAAGCTCTAAGCTTATAGTTTCTGATTTAAGTTTAATAACCGAAGTGAACATTATATTTTACGCGTGGGTAGGATAGGATGTGTGTAAAATATTATGGCTTAGTATTTTGTACTTTTCTCTTCCTTATAAAGTTTGGGTCAGCCCAACCTCTACCAGCGGTTTTGTTATGAGAATAAATAGAAGAAACATTTTAGGTCTTTAAATACGTGGGGGTACCAGGTAAAACCTGTCTGGCATTGTGTCGCATCCAGAAAAAGAGAGAGTACCCATTTCACGAACTTTAAGACAAAATGCAATAACTAGGCCTATCGAGCCAGATTATAATTCTTCCCAATAATCTCAAGTAAATTCAGCCCCTGTGGCGAAAAATATTTTAATCAATAACAATTCCGACATTTTTGACTAATTGTGGTGTGACCAAAAAAGTTGTCATCCGGAGAGAAGTCACCGACCTGTCATTCCTAGTTACTGGAAACTTCAAGCTATTGACACTGTGCGCGCTGTTAACTTTCTTGCCTGGACAAATTAAATGTGACCTAACCAGAACTCCTAAATAATAATAACCAAGAAAACGTTCCCTGAAGAAGTGAATTCGACCTGTCTTTGTGGAACTGGGGTTTCCTTGGCCAAAAATAACACGGGAGTTGCTGTATGTGCGTGTCCTAAGTATTGTTCCAGCAGTTACTACACAAGTTGTAGGTAAGAAAGCACGCCTGTGGCCACGGCTGAATGAAGTGAGAGAATGCAGGACTGAGTGATTCCTTTATGATATGAATTGTGCACCCACTTTGAAATTTCATTTATGCAAGTTTGTTGCTAATGATGTTTTTTTTCTCTTAGAATAGATTAATGTATCAACTCTGTTCTTAACTTTAGAGGAAATCTTAGACTATAGCGTATAAATCCGTGACTCTTTGGGGCTATCACTTTTCTTCTAACAGGATCGTGGGCTAAACATAGAGGGAAAAGATTACACCTATGGGTTTATTATTCTTTTAGCAATTCATTAACCTATGTGTATTTATGTGCGCTTGATAAGCAAACTTATTTGTTGTGGAACATTTTCTTTATGTTAATAAAATTTACATAAACATTATACCAGTGTGTCAGTCAGCTTGTCCCAAAATATCTATATTCCATTGTTACTGTCGTCACTTATGTGTGTGGGTATGTGAGTGGTATATATATATATATATATATATATATATATATATATATATATATATATATATATATATATATATATATATATATATATATATAGACTGTCTGACTCCTCTAAATCTGTTGTAGAAGATAGGCTGAAAGAGAGATTTCTCGATTTCAGGGACAGACTCTATTAATTTCCACCCTCTCACTCGTGAAAATCTATTTCTATTACTATTTCTCACTGTTGCTATCACCTGTTCTAATCTATTCAGAAGGGACCAACCCAAGTCTTAATTCCCCTATCAAAATCTACGACAGGAAAGTGTGTCTGAAGCTTCGACCCAGGAACCTGGTAACTATGCCAGCGAGAGGAAAGCGCTCTAACCTCTTAACCTTACGACAATAATCTTAAATATGTGACTGACATAAACAAGGCCTAATAGGGCCAGGTAAGTCTGGGGAATCGTATATCCAAGTATCATTAAAAATAAAAGTGTGGCCGCTTACCTTAGTGTCCAATAAAATTATGATAACACCCATTCTGAATCTGTTCAACGCACATTACAAGAAAAATTTGAATGTTACTAACGGCTAAAACCAATTCATTTGGTTCAGAACACAGTCTCACAAAATAACCACAAAATTTCTTATGATACTCAACTTTTTCTGTACCTCGCTGATCTTCTGCGCACTTCAGACAACGGTTCGGGCTTCTTCATCTGTGACAATAATAACTCGACCTTGCTTCTCCCACGCCCTATGAGAACATGCATAAAACCGATGGCTGCGGACTCTGCCTACTTTAAAAAAAAAAAAAAATTTAAAACGTGACTAAGCAGAATTGCTCCTACGCAAGTTTTACTTCTGCTTTGACTTTCTTGTATCCTATCAGAATATTGCATTCAGTCTCAGAATTGTCGTTCTTCCCATCTATAAACTAATATACATTTTTGGAAATACTAACGAATAATCAGCTGACACATACTTAGCAAATAATTACACAAATTAATCCGCAAAACTATAAGAATCTTACATACCGTTACCCATTATTTAACATACTGCAAACGTCAATTACCTGCCTTATATAGTTATCTACCTTGCAAAAACTTAAATATTACAGAAGGATAGGTGTATGATGAGTGAGAGAAAAGAACGAACGAACGAACGAACTTTATTTTCAAAGGGTTAAGAATTAGGCACGCAGGCCCGTCTGACATTCTGTCCTTCCTCTTTCTCTCTCATCACGTATACTGTATCCTTTCATCCTCACATTTACTTTAAGCATTATTTAGGGCATTTATCATTATAAAAGTAATATAACATCATACATTTGCAATAATAATCATAATTAAAGTATGTTTTTAAGATAAATTTAAAAAAGAAAAAAAATTAAATGACAAAACAAACAAATACAAAACAAACAAACAACCAGACTGATAAAAATCGAATTCCCCATACAGTAAATTAGACAGTGATTTGAGACATAATCAGATGGTGTGTTATAAGAACTCGTGAAATATTCGAACAGTCTGCTACTGAATGACTAGGGACTCGTTGTGTTTTCCAGTGCATGCGAAAGACTTTACAAGAGGTGAGCAGCTTTGAGTCTCATAGCAGATACTGCTGCAATGAGTGAATTTTTAAGCCTTCACAATACTAGGTCCATCATCATGAGGTGGGGTAACCAGTTACTTTCCTCGCTGTCTTTGCCTTCCAGAACTCAAGACCAGAATGAGACTAGGTAGATAGTTAGATAGACATATACGAAATAAATTAATTTGCCAAGGGTTGAAAATCGGGCACAGTCCCCTCTTGCATTCTTCCTTCCTCTTGCTCATCTTTTGTTACTGTTACTCAAACATTCTCCAGCGTACTTAAAGTATTAATTTAAGGGCAATGCAACATTACAATTTAGTATAACAGCATACATTAACAGTACCTGATCACAAAATTAAGAATAAGTAAATTGTAATGAAAAACTAGATCATCACGGAAGGTCCAGTGTTCAAATCCTGGGTAAGCCACTCATGTTTGTTGTTTTTCTGTTGTCTAGTGTTCTACTTCTTTGTTTCTTACGAGTGCCTGAAAACATACCTTTATGTTTGTTTCATATTAATTTACTGTTTACAGGCCTCGGGTTTCCCTTCCTTATATGTTATAAATGTTTATACAATACCAAAACCTACCCTCTGTCCTGTACTTACTGTTCTTAGTCTACTATCATGTACTAGACACAGTATTAAGGTCTCTTTGTCTTGTGTGGACTGGCCTATGCTGTCTGATAGGGAAACAACAGAAGTGATTGCGTCATTAATAGGCCGTACTGCCCATGGTGGACTTCCGGTGTTATGTCTTTCGGTTCGCACTATTGACCTGTCATCAAAGCATCATTTTTTGGTGATGCGTAGATGGCAGGGAGGATAGTGTGATTCGCTTGCATAGCTAGGCGGGGTTGTCGCATGGAAGGTCCAGTGTTCAAATCCTGGGTAAGCCACTCATGTCTGTTGTTTTTCTGTTGTCTAGTGTTCTACTTCTTTATTTCTTACGAGTGCCTGAAAACATACCTTTATGTTTGTTTCATATTAATTTACCGTTTACAGGCCTCGGGTTTCCCTTCCTTATATGTTATAAATGTTCATTCTTGGTGTATATTGCCGGCCGCAATGGCTATGTCTCATGTGTTCTGATAAACGTCGTATATGTCCGGAGTTATATTCGATTATGTGAAAGCCTCAGTTGCTGATATATATATATATATATATATATATATATATATATATATATATATATATATATATATATATATATATATATATATATATATATATATATGATTATTCGTGGAATTCAAAGAGAGCAGTGATTGTAATTATAATGGAAGCCAAATCAATTACTGAACTGCGACAGTCGGTATTAAATATGTCAGATATACCATGACTTCCAATTGTTAACGGACACACAGAAATAATGGCCCAGTGAAGTTGGCCCTACGGACTGAATGTCGATATGGATTATATTGTATTGTAAATTTGGAGCTACAATGTCAAATTGGAACACGTTAATAAATCGTTTTGTGCTGTATACAGGCATTTCTCTGAACCTATTTAAAAGATGTAGCGTGGCTGTATTTTGATCATCATAATTAATCTGCACCTAAACATTTCAACTTAGTCTCAGTTTTACACCGCAACAGTATCTTATGAGACTCCGCAGAAGATGTATGGTATGACGGAGGGCGGAGACTAGAAGAATATAAGTGTGCTGTGGAATAAGAAAACGGTCTGTGAACAGTGAGGGAGGGAGAAATTACATGGATGTATGTGAGACGAGCAAAAGAGAAGTGTAGAAAGACATACATATGGTGATTTAGTCAAGTCATACCAGGTGCCTTGCCTCGAGGCGTAGGTGATCACGTCCATACACACATCTCGACTTTTTTTTGCGCTCTGTCAGTTCTTGGTTGATCTATTCCCACGACATAATGTCAAGCTATACATTATTTTATCTCTCAGTCTTCCATTTCTTCTTTTTCCCTCTAATTTCCCCGTGATCATGATGTTTTCGGGCGCCCTTCTTCTAATCACATGTCCAGTTAAGGATGATGGCCTTCCGCTTTTTATGTTATTACATTTCTTTGTTCATTAGCGAGGAGGGTGCCGTTACATACCCATTCAGGCATATTAGGAATATGGTGTTAGGCTCATATTTGCTTTACCATACGGCACACTAGGGGTGGTGTGGTCAGCGTTACGCTGGCCGCCTTTAACCTTCCCAGAGTTCTGGTACCCAATTCATGAGGCTGGGTCGACCCCGGAGCCGTTTGCGATCTAAAATATCACACCTCTACTAGGGATTGAACCATGGACAACTGAGCTCGGAAGCCAGTGTACTAACTACTGCGCTACCGCGGGCGGCTCATTAGCTAGGGTCAAGCATTTTTTGTTACGTTATCAGCGCTGTTCTTGTAAATTGATGCAGTGATATGTAAAGGGTTAACAACCACAATCTAGACGTTGAGCGTAGTGGATTTACAGTATGGGACAGAAACATAGACTCGAACAAAGCTAGTTGACCAGACGAGCAACAGCGTCATAAATGAAGGGATAACTGTTACAAGGTGGTGGTTTGCTCTGAACAATGTTCCATGTGATATGAATAAAACAATTATAAATTTCTGGCCATTGTTTTTTCATTGATATGTTAGTTTTTTTCATTCAGTGATAGTGCATCGTGCCTTCGATGGAAGATTAAGCGAATGCGGGGGTGGAAGATTCCGAACAATAATTGAACCTTGGAATACGATTGATTTGATAAGTCATTTCATTGAGTCCGTACATTTAATCCACAGTTGTACACACAGGATGATCATTTCAATAGGAGTAGAGCATAAGTCCATATAAGTCATGCATAAATTAATCAATAACGTAGACTGCTGGTTTATGTGTCAATGTCCGTTTAAGGATACAATGCAGTATTGTCGTCAGAACATCACAGCTATATGCACGCGCAGCTAGACATGGCTACCTGCCGACAGTGAGACTGCGAGTCTGAATATTTCATATGAATTTGACGATTATTCTTCTCCTTCTGAGAATTCTAGTTAAATACTAACCTCCATAAATTTCCCTCTCATATAGAGTTCTAGGACTGACCCTGGTCCATCAAAAAATGCATATATAAATGGCTATATCATGCCATTGAATTGGAAGGTTACAAAAAACGCAGCTATTCAGCTTGGCGGTCAAGTAACAAAGGGTAGCGTTTCTTAGTTACCGACTGTGTCCTAAACAACGCTATACACGTCATGATCGATCGTGTATGGAGCGTTCAGTAATTGAAACATCTATCGCAATATATTAAATGCCTTAACCTTTTACAATTGCACGTCTGATAACCTTTAGCAGACGGCGTTAATATCATATACCGTAACAATTCCCTGTACACCCGGGAAAAAAAATCGATAGATTTTTTTTCAAGATCTATCTGACTTAACAATTTTTCAAAAAAAATTTAACACAATTGTGACATATGGCCGACGATGTTCTGAGTAGAACCGTGTCGCGGTCATGTCAACCAACTATTTGTCATAGTCATCTAACATTAATCACATGATATATCAATTATACATATTATTATATCAACTAAATAAAATGTCCAATGTTAATAGTGAATGATAGAATTAAATTAAAGTAAGGTCTGTCGTATTAGTATGTCATATAGGAATTAATTTGACTAATTAAAATTAAATTAATGAATTAAACTAAGAGATAAATTATTAAGATTCTAATGTAACGCGATGTTATGAGAGAAGAAAAAACAAAATAAGTGAGAAGAAGTAGAAAGAAATTCGAATATAAGTTTAACTTAATTGTGTGTGTTAAGTGTTAGTGAATAATAACTATCTAATTTAACTAACTAAATAATGTATAGGTACATTAAAAAAATTATTAATCTAATACTTGTGTGAGATTTATTTTCTCTTTTCATAATTTCTTCCTTTTATATTTCGTTCTCTTTTTTTTTTCTTTCATTTCATTTTTTTCTCACATTTCATTTTATTGATAATAATTCAATTAAGAAGTTAAGTTAACTAATTAATTAGTATAGGATATGATGATCCATCCGTAGTCTTGATCCTGATGAATTCTTTTAGGCAAAAATGTTCAAACGTTTACGTTGGAAAGAAATGTCATTTATCCCAGCATCCAAGAATTAAGTGCACATAGGATAATAAGTTCGACTTGTCGTCAGATATTGTTCCATGATTGTTCAACGAATATTCATATATCGTGTATGGACGTTAGACGAAGTTTGAATGTCAATATGTATACCTTGATTGTCTTTTAGTTCAATTCTGTGATGCATATAGTGTTTATAAAGTTTAAATTGAAGGCAAGGTTAGTTCCTTTATAGTTGATATGTTTTAGGAATGTTAATGTTGATTATTCGTCGTCAATAGGATTACGTGACAACGCATCCGCCACAATGTTTTCAGTGCCAGGAATATGTTCAATGGAGAATTCAAATGGCTGTAGGATGATTGAATATCTGGCGAGTTTCTGGCTTTTATGATTAGATCGACGCAAGGATGCTACAGCACGTTGGTCCGTCTGTATGGTGAAGGGAGCACCAAGCAGGAACTTTTCGAGTTTAGTTATTGCCCATATCACAGATAAAAGTTCCTTGTCGACTGTTGAATACTTTGTTTCTGCCGGCTTTAGCTTTCTTGAAATATATAAGGTAGGATGTAGAATGCCATCATGGTTCTGGAGCAGGCATGCACCAATGCCGTAGTTACTAGCATCTGTTCGTAAGAAAAATCTTTTGGAAGCATCGGGAAGTCTTAAAATTGGTTCATGCGAGAACAAATTTATAATTTTGTTGAAAGTTTCATTGCATGTACCAGTCCATGTCACCTTCACCGGCATGTCTTTTTTTAACAATGAAGACAATACAGCCGTGATGGATGACAAGTTTGGTATGAATCTACTGTAATATTGAACAAGTCCTAACAAACTCCTGACCTGTTTCTTCGTCTGAGGAACTGCTATGTTTAGAATTTTGGAGACTGTACTAGCTAACGTTCGGATATATCCCGATCCAATGATATGTCCCAAAAAGGTTATCTCATTACACGCGATTTGCACCTTTGTAGGTTTAGCAGTTAGATGATAATTCCTTAGAGTGTCGAAAACATATCTAAGTCCCGAAACATGTTCCTCAAACGACGAACTAAACAAGCATATGTCGTCAATATATGTAATAACGTCTGGTCTACCTGATAAAATTTGTCGCATCAGGCGAATGAAGGTAGCTGGCGCATTAACAAGCCCAAAAGGCATCACATTCCACTGGTATAGACCTTGTGGAGTGGAAAATGCGGTGTAGTACTTAGCCTTTTCGGTCAGTGGTATCTGCCAATAACCTTTAGTTAAGTCTATCTTACTAAATATAGTTGCGTTGGATAGACGTGGCAGTAAGTCGTCGATAAGTGGATGTGGTTCGCTGTCAACTATAGTCTTAGCATTTAATTTTCTATAATCAACACATAGTCTGATGTTATTGTCCTTCTTCCGGACAATCACTAATGGAGAAGAGAATGGCGAATTACTAGTCTCAATGATTCCCAGAGACAACATCTGTTCAAGTTCCTTAGTAGTTTTAGCAAGGAAATGTAAAGGAACAGAATAGGGATGTACACGAATAGGTGTATCATCATTGAGAGTAATGTCATGACTGATAGCCGATGTGCGACCCGGGACGTCGGTCAATACATCTGGATAAGATTGTAATAGATTAGCAATCTGTAGACGCTGTTGCGGTGTAACCGTTGAAGAGATGGTTACATCCCGCCAAGATTCAGTAGGTTGAACTACTGGTACCGGTAACGGTAACTGTACCTCAGGAAAAGAAGATTCTTCTTCCTGGATGACAGATAAGTTAGAATAATAACAAGTAGATACTGTGTTGTCATCTAGTTCATGAAAAATTGACTGTAAGTGTTCAGGACGTGTATGAAATTGCTTGAGCATGTTAATATGAAATATCTTTTTGTGTCCCTTGATATCTAAGACGTATAAGAATAAATGACCAATAAGGAAAAGAAATGATGACTGACTAGAGCTGAGTCATCAAGAAATAAGACAAAAGGGTAAGCGTACACCATTATCTGCGTGGCGCAGAATCAGGTACTAATTGTAACTTTAGATAACGGTGATGAAAATAAACACCATTATCACGCTCGATTACCCAACGAGCGTCTCGATTGTTACGAAATGTAACCATCGCCTGTCTATTCTGCCCATTGCATGATGGCAGAAGACGAACAAACTTAACGTTTGCTGTATCATCAAAAAAATTTTTAAGTGCCTGCCAGGTAGTATCCTGCGGCAGATTTCGCACTAACACTGTGCGAGAATACGCACTTTTCCCAATATATGTAGTATCATTGTCACGAAATAGTGGACAATGATGATATGTATTCTTTGTCAAAGAATTAACCTTCCCTTTCAACACCGACATTGTCTTTCCTGACTGGACTGAGGATGATACCTATCATCACCAAAGGTATTAAGTTTCCTACATGTCGTAGACATGTCTTTGCTGGGCAAAGTAAAAACTTTTTCATCATAATTATTTGTGTTAACTTTATGTTTCCTTTTAAGTCCAGCATTATTATTTAACCTATTATTCTTCCTCATAATGTTTTTGTCAATGTTGACAACGTCAACAGTTTTATTAGGATCAGTTATATCCTTAGTATGTTGTCCAATAAATCTATCATCTTCATCAATTTCCAGGATAGTACTGAGAGTGAAGTTGGAAACTGCTGTGCCACATGTATTTATGTTGTTGGCACGAAGTGTAGCCATATCAACAACAGCGTTAGCGTTGCTAAAAGAATGCAAATTTTTTAATTCCCATTCATCAATTTCCTGTGGGGAACAATCCTTACTACCATGGATGCGTCCCAACATCAGATCTGCAATTGGATTCTAAAGCATGCATACCTTAACTTGTCCTGAAAAGAAAGGTGTATTAACATGAATAATAGCTGTGGGGTAAAACTCAATAGTTCCCCCAAAAGTCATGCAACGGACATATTCCCCCGTTGCACAGCTAGGATGTACCAGCGACTGTCGTACACCAATCGTTGTGGATCCTGAATCCCTCAGCACTGAGACGACGGATCCATTAACTAATCCCCTGTTAAAAATTAGTAGGCCTGTTCCATCGTTGACTGCAAGACCTGCCTCTGGTGTAATATGTCCGCAGTTAAGCACTGTTTCTTTCGCCTTCTGAAAAATAAGATTGCATTGTTGGCAACTATTTGCCACATTATAATTAATAGCAAAACATGCAGCAGAAGACTGTGTTGTATTATTGTCAAGTGGGACCTGAGCTATAGGGGTAGTATTATTTGTAACTGCTGCCCCTGTATTATGGTTGTAATGAGATGATCCCCGAGAATGAGATCGATTCCGAGTATAATTGTTAGAATTATCTCGTCGTCCTCTATAGTAACTATTATCTCGATGTCTCGAGCCATGATTATTACCATTCCAGTTACTATTATTATTGGGAGTATGTGATCGATTATAATGAGTGTTATGTTGACCATTGTGGTAGTTTGTTTGAGGTGAATAATTTCTATCTCGTGATCTACCTCTGTTGAACTCATTTTTATTGTTGAAATCATTATTATGTCCCTTCTGAAAGTTAACATTGTGATTTCTTTGGAACCTGCTTCTGTCTACACTGTGATGTCTTTGTTTGTTATTATGATTGTAGGCCATATTAGACGCCACAGGTAGAGGTTCTCTTAATGAGGAGTTAGAAATGGTTGCATTCGGATGTGCCGAACAGTAGTTTAAAGAAATTTTTTCTAACTCGTCCATAGTACCTGGTTTACGCTCCTGCAAATATGCAAAAAATGGCTGGCTAACCGAAGATAATACCTTATCCCGTAGTAGTAAATCAACTAATTTGTCGTATGATTTGTTGACTTCTGCCAGTTCAACCCATCTATTAAATGTATTGCGTATATTCGCAATGAATCCTGCAAAATCTTTTGGAGATTCAGGTAAAATTCCCTTAAATTTCAACCTACAGTGTTCCTCGTCCAGGTGAAACCTTCGTAAAAGCAAGGACTTAATAGCACCGTAGTTATTTGCTATTGATGGGTCAGCATTTTGAGAAGCCGTCAATGGTTCTCCAACCAAGAATTCATTTAACTTGAGTACCCATGACTCTTCAGGCAAATGGTTTGTTTTGCAAGTCTGTTCAAAACGTGACAGGAACGATGAAAGGTCGTCCACGTTCAAGTTGAGAGTGGGTAATTTAAAGTTGTAGAAATGTTTAGTTTGGCTGGATGATGATCCATTTTGTGCGTTATTATTCTGGTTTGCATCAGCACTTTGTGCTTGTAATTTTGCTGTCTCCAATTTAATACGCGCCAATTCCATTTCTTGTTGTAAAATAATTTCCTCTCGTTTCAATTTATTCTCTTCTTCCTGTTGAGCAATTTCTCTTAATCTATTTTCCTTGGCAATTTGCTTCATCTCACGTTCCTCTTCCTCTTTCTTTAATGCAGCCTTTTGTTCTGCTTCTTTTCTTTCATATTTTTCCAGTTCTGCCTCAGCAAACTGACGAAGTTCTTGAGATTTATAACCATATTCCCTACCAATTTTAACGAAATGGTCTATAGTAAGCATTTTGACTTTTATCTGTAAGTAATTATTGATAATTACTGATTAAAATAGTCAATAGTAGCTTCAGAGTAATTATTATACTTACTCAACTTAGAAATATTCAATATAAATAATCACAATAGTACTGAACTTAATGTCTAAGTTCAACTAATAGACAATATTTTGTAACAATATTGTATCTAAATAATACTATATCATAAATAGTTATGATATCTGTTAACTATAATGTAATTATATCACACAATTAATCTCAATATCCAATAATGTTGGGTATGATTCCTAGTAATTATATTGTTCAATGTACTAAGTCACTCTCTTAGTACCAGAAAAGTATATTAAATAATATACAATGGGTCTATTACCTCAAAGGTAGCTATAAGATTATTTTATTTTGTCAATATATATATTATATTATTATGCCCTAGGCATCTATTATAAATTGTAGTGCTACTTTCTTGGACTATCACTGCATAATTATGCAATGTCCCATATTAACCTTAAATATCAGAAAAAATTAATTAAATTAAATTACAAGTATATTATTGCATATAATATCATATTATTAATGTAGTATTTAATATATATTATGAGGACAAACAAAACAATGATGCAACTAAAGGGTACAAACAATGTTAAGACGCAAACAAGACATTTTCACAATTAAAAATGAATTTATGAACTAAATAAAACAAGCGGAAATGTCACAAGCCAAATGAAGGGTCAAGGTCTGACCCGAGGTCAACTTAATATTCAAAGTACACAAAAAAAAATGACTGCAAAAAATGATGACATCACAGGACTCATAACGGACGAAAATTTAACAATCATCAAATAAATGATAGTAAGAGGAGACTGGACGAAATAGTTAACAAACATGATACAAAACTAAAAAAAATTGTTAACTGAGTACGAATAAAATACGCCAGTTATCTACGGAACGGTACAGCTAACACAAATCGTCAAACGGTAGCAGATTTGGACAGACAGTCCAATGGCAAACCTCAATGGGGCTTCCAAAAGTGCAATCGTTTAACTGCCCTAAGAAACGACCGAAATCAATTCAGGCATCGTGAGAGCCACATAATCTTATTTCGGTTCATCCTCCCTACCTCCCACGAATTAACAACACATTAAGACAACAAAAAGTACATTAAACATAGGTAAAAACATGCCGATGTAGGCAGAGGGCATGGACTTAGTAGCACTGTTTGCAATAACAACAGTTAAACACTTAGACTTATCTTTTCCGTTGCTTAGATCAGTGCTAGAGGTCGTCAACAGCTAGGCCTGTGCCTTTGACTGTCTGCTCCTGATGGGCAGGCAACGGTAGTCCATCTTGTGCATCTTGATCAATTTGAAACGAACTAGAGAGGCGTTGAAAATATGTCTTCTTCACTGCGACAATGCAACAGTGACGTCATGTTGCTATTCATGATCACGTGCGTCACGTCAGCTTCGTAATGATCATGTGATCGAAACTTGATCGTAAATATTTCATTCGAAAGTCATGAAAAAATTTTTGGTTTTTGGTTGTTTTTCGTCCCCACACACCGGGCACCACTGTTACAAGGTGGTGGTTTGCTCTGAACAATGTTCCATGTGATATGAATAAAACAATTATAAATTTCTGGCCATTGTTTTTTCATTGATATGTTAGTTTTTTTCATTCAGTGATAGTGCATCGTGCCTTCGATGGAAGATTAAGCGAATGCGGGGGTGGAAGATTCCGAACAATAATTGAACCTTGGAATACGATTGATTTGATAAGTCATTTCATTGAGTCCGTACATTTAATCCACAGTTGTACACACAGGATGATCATTTCAATAGGAGTAGAGCATAAGTCCATATAAGTCATGCATAAATTAATCAATAACGTAGACTGCTGGTTTATGTGTCAATGTCCGTTTAAGGATACAATGCAGTATTGTCGTCAGAACATCACAGCTATATGCACGCGCAGCTAGACATGGCTACCTGCCGACAGTGAGACTGCGAGTCTGAATATTTCATATGAATTTGACGATTATTCTTCTCCTTCTGAGAATTCTAGTTAAATACTAACCTCCATAAATTTCCCTCTCATATAGAGTTCTAGGACTGACCCTGGTCCATCAAAAAATGCATATATAAATGGCTATATCATGCCATTGAATTGGAAGGTTACAAAAAACGCAGCTATTCAGCTTGGCGGTCAAGTAACAAAGGGTAGCGTTTCTTAGTTACCGACTGTGTCCTAAACAACGCTATACACGTCATGATCGATCGTGTATGGAGCGTTCAGTAATTGAAACATCTATCGCAATATATTAAATGCCTTAACCTTTTACAATTGCACGTCTGATAACCTTTAGCAGACGGCGTTAATATCATATACCGTAACAATAACTCAACTGAATTCTTCTGAGAAACCGCATCTGCTCATCTTTGGAACAATCTTCCACATGATCTGAAAAACATGCACAGTCCCTCCTCATATAATCGTAGACTGTTCAAATACATTATGAGTGCCAATTATAAGCCGCCCTAAGGGATTATATTTCGAATTATTATCTAATATACTGTATGGGAGGGTCTGATGATCTAGTTTTTCGTTTTAATATACCTTACTTCTTAATTGTAATCAGATACTGTAAATGTATGCTTTTATACTACTTATAATGTTGCATCGCCATTAAACTTATACCTTAAGTATGTTGGAGAATGTCTGAATAACTAGTAATAAAAGATGAGTAAGAGGAAGGGCAAAATGTAAGACGGGCCTATATGCACGATTCTCATCTATTAGTCAATACCCTTTACCTCCCTAAGGAGCATAGGTCATAAAGCTGGATCTCGTATAGTGGAGGCGTCAACAATTCACTCCCTGTGGCAGTATCTGTTTGGGACTCAAAGCTGCTCACCTGTGGGAACATTTTCCGCATGCGCTGACAACACACGAAGTCCCAGGTCATTCAGCAGCAGATTTCCAAAATGTCACGAGTTCTTATTATATGCCACCATAATCTGATTACGTTACAAATTAAGTCTAATTTACCGTACGAATGGTTTAGATTTTTGTGTTTGTATGCTTTTTTTTTCTTTTTAATTTAAATTTTTAAATTTATTTTAGGCCTAATTAATTAATTTTTTTTTTCTTTTTCTCACTCTTTTTTTTTTTTTTTTTACATACTTAAATTTGATTATGACTGGATGTTACAAATGTATGTTATTATTTTACCTTGATAATGTTGTATGCTTAAATAATGCTCAAAATACATGTGCGATTGAAAGGACACGGTATGTAAGATGACAGAGAGAAGAAGGGCAGAATGTAAGACGGGCCTGCGTGCCCAATTCTTAACCCTTTGAAAATAAAGTTCGTTCGTTCGTTCTCAATTGCCTCCAGTGGTTTTTTACATTTTTAGAAGGAAGTGAGGTCTGAGATTATGGAAATAGGAAATGGAAGATTATAATAACGTGTTTGATGACGAAGAGGAATAGCTAAGAAAGTAAAGTTTGTATTAAGGTAGAAGTTATTACAGCTGTGAGTAATAGTAAGGAAGAAGTGATTGCAGCTGTGCGTGATGAGGAAGAAGTGATTACAGCTGTGTGTGCTGAGGAAGACATGGTTACTTTCGTGTGTGGTGAGGATGAATTAATTACAGCTGCGTTTTGTGGGGGAGGATGATTATAGCTGTGTGTGATGAGCGAGAAGTGATTATAACTGTGTATGATGAGAAAGACTTGATTTCAGCAGTGTGTGATGAGGAAGATTTGATTTTAGCGGTATATGATGAGGAAGAACTGATTACACATGTTTGTAATGCATGTAACTGGAGAAGGAGTGTGGGGGGAGAGAATAGGCGGAGAAGTGGTTCGTGAATTAACGCACTGCCTTCTGTTTTCAGACAGTTCGACATTACGATTACACAAGCCTGGAACAGTGACGTCACTATACAAGCAATATTCAAAACTTTTCTGGCAAAAGGAATTTTGATGAGAGGCCGTGCCAAATGCGCACATCTCTGAAAAAACACGACCCTACGTGTTCTTACATAAGGAAAACAGCAGAACTGGTAAGCCCATTTAACTGTTATTTTCCTTGAGTTGTTTCATTCTTGCGGCGAGGCACGATGCCTTCAACATAGACAAAAGTCCTTCGGTTATATCAAAGCGATATTGACAGTCAGAAAAAAAGAACTGTCTGAACTCTAGGGCAGCCTTGATAAATACCAAATTATCTTTACATACAAAGATGTTAATGTCCCAGTTGCGATGATTTGGCCATGTCTGCAGAATGGGAGAAGAATGTCTATTACGACAAACATGAAAAACCAAGAGCCAAGAATTCAGATCTCCATGACAACCCAGAGTTCGTAGGGAGGACAACATTAGACAGTCTCTGAAGGACCGAGGACTGGATTGGAACCAGGTCAGAAGGAAGACAGCCGACATGATAGCATGGCGCTCTATCTGGCTAATCTCTACTTCCCAAGGAAGAAGAAGAACGATTAAGAAAGTAAGTACAAAAATGCTCCATGATGCCAGTTCATACAGAACAATTTCTGTAACTTCCCATCTAGGTAAAATATTAGAAACCAGAGTAAATAAAAGATTGAAGTTTTATTTGGAAAAGTACAATTTATATAGTCAAACTCAGTCAGGATTTAGGAAGTACAGATGCACTGTGGATCAGATAATTAAATTGGAACATGAAGTAAATTCAAGATTTCAAAAGAAAGAAAAAACTATGGTAGTATTTTTAGATATAGCTAGGGCTTATGCTGATATGCTGGAGAGAGGGTACTCTCTTTAAAATGAAGAAGATAGGAGCAACAGGTAAAATATATAATAATTTAGAGAACTTCCTGCACGACAGATATTTCACTGTTCAGGTAATCAATGATACATTAGAACCGTATGAACAACAAAATGGAATACCCCGAGGATCGGTAATATCTCCTTCACTTTTTATAAAACTAGTAAATGATTTAGGTGAATAATTTAAAGATAGAAAACTAAATTGTCACAGTTTGCAGATGATGTTGCTATATGAAGAACTGAGAAAAATCTGTCAAAATTATATAAGTATCTACAAAAGCAAATAAATAAAGTATGTAATTGGGGGACAAAATGAGGATTTCAGCTGAATACAAATAAAACATTGGGAATGATCTTCAGTAAAGGTAGGGTTGTTAAAAATAAAACTATAGACATAAATATCCAAAGCAAAACATTAATACAGTACAAACCACTCGATATCTAGGAATGACATTGGGCCAACAGCTAAACTGGAATAAACACATAGATAAACTAGTGGAGTCTTGCAGAGGATTGACTAACTTTTTAAGATGTTTGAGCGGTAATGGATGGGGTGTAAGCACTAAGGCAATGCTCACGCTTTATACATCTTTTATTAGAGGAAAAATAGATTATGGAAGTATAATATATGACTCTGCAGCACACAGTAACGAGATTAATTTAGTCAGAATTCAGCATCAAGCTTTCTGTACAATAGCAGGTGCAATCAGATAAACATCAATGGGGGCTCTAGAGGTGGCTTTAGGAATCCTACCCTTGGAATTACGAAGAAAGGAGTTAAGACTAAATTACATGAACAAAGTTATGTTAGATAAGTCTCACCTAGCACATACAGCTTTTACCAAATGTCAACTAGCAGCTCAGGTTAGTCTAATGATTACCAATAGATACCCTACATGTTGGAAATGTGCGGAGGAAATTGTCCACCTGGGTACTTTATTACATAAGTTAATAACAGTTGTGAATACAAGCCGATGGTTCCACCCTGGGAGATCAAGAAACCAGACACGAACTACCACCTTGCAGAAATACTTAAGAAAGCAAATAATATAAAAATATTTAAAACACAGCCAAAAAATATATACAACAAACATCAAATGACAGCATTACTGTATACAGTACACAGATGGATCCAAGGGAGAGAATAGCGAATTGGGGATAGGAATATATATTCCATTTTGGAAAATGGCATAAGAGTGTAGTTGTTGCGTGTCTTTTTATTATTATATGGAAAGTATGAGTACACGTCTTGTTACTCTGGCCAATAGTACTAGGGTAGAAATGCTTGACACCGCAGACAGCCAATAACACACTTGCAAAATATTAATGTCACCACAAAGGCCAGGTGGACAATCAATACATAGTTTATTGTACTCAACGTTGCTCCACGTAGATAAACTTGAAGGCCATTATAACATATGGCATTGCATATACAGTCATCAGTATAGCTTTGTACCGTCTGTAGCTAGAACACTCCTCGACAGATTTACACATTTTTAATTACTCACGTTCTTCACAGAAATCATAATTCCTTTCACAAATATACTAGCATCATCTCACGGAGGTATATGGACGATCTAGTGATGGAACATCATACGAATATGTCCTGGAATAATATAATTCCCAGGAGCTCACAGACATACGTCCACCTGCCACAATGAAACACACAGAAGACCCTAGCAGACGATCGCCCACTTTTGGGTATCCCGACCTTAACGTCTGCGATCTGAACCCCAAGGCAATGACGTAACTTCCTGTTACCAAGGACTACCGATAATAAACAAACATGAATCCTTGTCGAACCATTTAATAACATCGACAGACATGTTATGAATTTTACTCATAACAGTAGTGTCACGGAAAATACATCCATTTTCACTGCAGCAATTGTGGCAATACTAAAAGCACTGTAAATATTCTCTAATAACCCTCCCAAGAAACTAATAATTTTAACAGACTCTCTTTCAACAATTCAAGCACCAAGAAATTTACGAGAATGCAGTAGACCTGATGTATCAGATGAGATATTTCTGACAACTACAAACTTATATTCCAGAGGATGTTCAGTCTTAATAGCTTGGACCTTCACATGTTGGCACAGAGGGAAATGAAAAGGCAGATAAAGAAGCCAAGAAAGGTAGATCTGATAAAAATCTAATAAATGTAGGGATGAGTAAATCAGAGATTAAGAGCTTAATTACAGATTTAATAACAGATGAATGGAAAGCAGAGTGGGATAAAAATCTGAAAGGAAGACATGCATATAAGATGTTCAAGGCTCCAACAAGAAAATGTCAGATATCTAGGGAATTGAAAATTCCCAGTAATAAGAAACTTCTCAGACTACAGCTGGGGAAAGGCTATTTCAGAATAGAAGAACCTTACTGTGCAGGATGTCTTCAAGACAATAATATAGAACATTTCTTGTTATAATGCAGGAGGTATGAACAAATGAGAATCCCAATATTATATTATTTGCAGGCATCAAATTTACCTATAAATATAGAAGAGGTGCTAAGAATCGACGGACCTGTGGAAATGCTTAATTTAGTAAAACAGTTTTAAACAAGAACAAAAGTTAAATATATAGTAATTGGGAAGGTGAAGGTCTGATGATGTTCTTACAATACAAATGACTTTTAACAGGTGAAAGTCAATTAAATATCTAACTGGAAACACCAGCCTTTATACCCTTCCCCTTGAATATTATTTTTGTTTGGTGTTTTTGTTTGATGTTTTGTTTTGTTTTATCTCGTTTTTATTTGTTTGGTTTTTGTTTGGTTTTTTTAAACATACAAGCAAAATTGGTAATTTTGATTTGCCATATTTACAATGATTTGACAGATGTGTTGCCACTTTCCGGTATCGGCAGTTATTCATATTATTTGGAATTGAAAACATATATCCTAATTATAACCCGTCAGAGGTTGAACGGGATATTTTTCATCATTAATATCAAAAACAAAAAAGTGCAAAGATGTTCATTCAGGATTTGAGACTTCTCCAGAGAGTCCCCTGATTATATATCCCTAGTGGCGATATTTCTACAGCAGTACAGGGTCGAATCACAGAATAGGGAGGCACGCGATAATCTCGCCCAAACGGCTATCAATACGAAGTCGGCATGGCGTTTTTTCAATTACGACTCGCGAGAAACAGTGAGCTACAGATGACAGCTTATGGATTTACGGTCCCCTTTAATTACTGTGTCACCCGTATTCTTCGAATCAATCAGCTTAGGCTTAGGGTGCAGATACAGACAAATATTTGCTAACCCTAACTTTAACCCTAACCCTGTTTCGAGTATTCTCAAGAATAATTACGTCCAAGAAACATCGAGGACGTAGGTTAACAAATAAAGGAACAACACGTTTTAGGCTACACACTTTTATTTTTAAATGCACTAAAAATAGAAAGTTTTATGATCCTGTTCACAATTTTTGTGTACGGGTTTGTGATCTTGTTCACATTTTAGTGTACAACGTCACCAAGTTATGTGATCCTTTCACAGCCGTAGTCATTTTAAAAAAATATGACCTTCGGCTTTAACTTTTGTATGGCGGGCTAGGTACTTGAGATTCCTTCAAAGACAGACAGGAAATGGTCCAAGGCATACAAGAGACACTACAGACGGTTTCTAAATGGTATGAGGAAAGCGGATCAAAGGTCAATCCCAATACGGCCTGTGTGATGTGGTGCTCTTTGAACAACTCCATAGTGAAAGCAGACCTTCCAGACATCACTTTCAATGGGCAGAACATTGAAAGGCAAAACAGGCTGAAGTATCTGGGAGTAACGTTTGATCGTGGGCTATGGTTCAAGTATCATGTCGAACTGATTTTACACCAGTGCAAACGAGGACTGGCAGCCTTAAAAACAATGGCTGCTGCGCGCTTGGAACAGAGACTATTGTTTCTCCTGTATCATCAGCTCGTGATTTCACTAATCGAGTATGGGCTAGGAATACTCAGTGTTAGTCTCATAATGTGAACGACTGGAACGCATTCAAAATGAAGGGATGCGACTTGTCTTGGGTTGTACGGGTGAAATCCCCATTGTGACTATGAGATACATGCTCGGATTGCTGTCGATTAGATCCAGATATGCGATGGCCCAGACAAAAGCATATATGCGGGTAACCATCGACAAAAGACACCCCCTACTTGAGAACGTAACTGACATCAAAGGAGCAAGAAAATGGGGATGTCATGGATGGCACAGGCAGAGGTTTGGATTACTCAGGTGACCAGGGTTGAAAATATATCCAAAGCGGAAGAGTGGAGTAAGTCAGGGGAGAACTGGATAAACTACCAGCAGGTCATCATTAGCCTTGACAGAGAGTGCAGATCTTGAGGCAATGAAAAAGCAGAGCTGGAAATTAATCAGCTGATAAGTGATCATGCTGGGGATGATGATGCCATTGTGTATACTGATGGGTCTGTAGTGCATGGTGAGAAATCAGGATGACGCTTCTCTGTGAGAATAAAGGGCAGGATCGTTGCTGAACAGAGTGGAACCTACATGACAACAACCTCCGGCATGAGAATGGAGGTAGAGGCAGTTACTGCAGCACTGAGGTGGCTGTATGAAACTCCATCTACCAGAGCAGTTATATTGTCAGACTCTCAAGCCATGCTTCGGAAAGTTCAGAACGGATGGCTGCGGCATGAATGGAAAACATCAAAAGAATCCTCACGTCTTCAAGAACTAGTGTGGATCTACTATCCTGGTCATGCAGGGGTACGTGGCAATGAGAGCGCTGACAGACTGGCCTCTAGAGCACCCATAGTGGGGACACAGGACAAGAATAAGGGAGAGATACTAATGGCAATTAATGATCGCCTGCTAGATAATGACATTGCAATGGATGAATCAACAAGGCTGAGGCTGTTGGAGTTTGGCATCAAATGCGGGACTGGCAAAGATGGACGTGAGAGAGGATGCATCCGTCGTATGTACAACCAGCGTGCTACAAGTACAATTGGCATTCATACTCTTCGCCATTTGCTGAGGGAGACTGAGCACCTATGGGTTTGCCCGGAGTGCAGTGAGGTCGATTCTGATTAACAATAACTTTCAAATTTTGATTTAAAATGTACCATGACAAAGGGTCGTATGAAAAATTTCAGCTTCCTAGGTCATCTGAAAACTAGTGAACCAAGTGCTCAAATATTTGAAATATCAAAACCACGGACATCTCAAATTAAATAAGTGTTTACAAAACACATACAAAAGCAACACAATAAAATGCAGACTTGCAGCTTGTTACTAAATCTCTGATCCTCATTTGGTGCGTGTCTATCTGTACGACTAAATCGGCTGCCGCGTCGATTGCCGTTTGGCGAAATCCGGCGATAGTCCCACTGGCATGTGATTTCATCCGAAACGCAGTAAGCTGACATAACAAATACTGTCAGTCTTTAATACTGTTCTTAATGAGTCATTATGAAGGCTTTCAAGTAGGGCCGAGTGCGGACAGGGAACCCCCTTGTAACCGTTTATCTTTATATTGGCTTTAGATTATTTTGTTGTTGTTGAAACACCGGCATCAACTGACAGAAATATAATTCAGTGAACTCCGCTAAAACAACTTGTTGATTCAGTGAAGTCAATAGAAACAGTGGATGATTCATACTAGGACATAGGGCCAAGAGAATTGCCCACGTTACGGCCGTGTGGTGGGTTTGATGTTAATACAGTTTGTTGTTAAGAAATCTTAGTGTACTGAATGAGGTCAGCTGTGAAGGTCCCTGAATATAATAAATATTAGAGTAAATTTCCAGGGCACCTTTCTACTACCACCACTATGATCTCATTCAGACTTATTCTAGATAGAATGTAAGATGACTACGTTTGGTGTCTAGGGTTATGAAATGTTAGTGTAAGGTTGCATTAACCAACTAAACATATAAACAATTACACAAATTATTTTATTATCTAATACAACACAACAGTACCACGACAATCACATACGAACTACACTTTAAAAGACTATCTTTTGTAAGTCAGTGGTTGAAAGTTTGGTAAAGTTAATATTTTTCAATTTATTGTCCTGAATCTAATTTATTTGGAATCAGGACTGACAATCAAAGTGAAATCATAGAAATCAATTACATCAATCAATTTGCACAATGGGTCTTCTGACCATAATACACATATTATTATATAAGGGTGTAGTTGTATTATCTAACTGAGGTGACTTCTAGTATACACTGGTTGATTGTTTATTATCATCATCTCTGCATGTTGTTTGTAAGTTTTTGTGGACACTGATGGAATGTTTATATCAATATTCTCAGTCTCTTATTTTAATATAATGTTAGTTGAGCGATCAGGTGCCGAAACATGCACCTATCTTTGTAATATGATGTAGGAATCTTCCTGCTTTTCGCTGAACGACAACCTTCAGCTCCCACTTCTTCAAGAATGATGGTGGTTGTCGTAGATTTTCGGATAGGAGTATTAAGACTTGGGTTGGTCCCTTCTGAATAGGTTGGAATGAGTGATAGTCACGGTGAGAGTTAGTAAAATGAAATAGAATTTCCACACAGGTGAGATGATAGACTGTGATATAGAGGCTGTCGCTGAAAGCGAAAAGAATTCTTCTCTCTCTCTCTCACCTATCCTCTACGACGGCTTTTACAGAGTCCGACAGTCTAAACCACATATATATTACATATATTTCTATCTACTCACGGCACGCACAAACATACAGACTTGGAAAATCTATAACAATGATTATACAGATAATTGAGATCGAGCTGACCAACGCACTGATTTTTTTTTTTTTTGTTCAAGAGAGATATTTTAATTATCATATCAAAATTTCTCACAACACCCATAAAAATACATAAAGGAAGCATACATATAGACATAAAAATCAAATGAATTTCTACCAGGATGATAGACCCGTTATGATATTAACTCTAGGTTTAGCCCACAGCCCCGTTATGAGACAGATGATGGCCCAAAGAGTCATAAATACATATGATTAGGGTCTAATATTGTCCTTCAAAAAGGAACAATTTACTCAAGCAGCCACTCTTCCGTAAGGAGATTGTGACGTGGGGGTGAATCAATAGTTATAAAAAAAACTCACTCAGTCCACTTTCACTCGGTTCTTTCATCAGGGATCCCTGGCACACGTTCTTACCTAAAATCTTGATGTAGTTCACAGTCTGGCGCAACCTTAGGACACTTCTTTACAGTGAATCTGTATTCTTTGGATAAAGCGAATCCCAGCTCTACAATTACAGGTTTATTCCACTGGTTTCGGGGAGCATTCACTTCACCAGTTAAATTTTAGATTTACTGTTAATGTCACTTGAATCAGGTTTGATAAGCAAGTTTAAACGGGCACACAGAGTTCAGAAACACGAGGATTCCCTTAATTTGGAAAGATGACCAGTGGACAACTTCTTTCAACAGATAGCCTTGTTTCACTATTCACTCTTTCGACGAAAATAAATGTCGGGAAATGTTAATGTTATTGATTGTAATAATTCTCGCCGCCAGGCAGAAAATTTACGTAGAGTTTATGGAAGAAATTATGATCTGTTTCACAGGCCCAGTAATTATCATTACAGTCTTTGAAAACCCGTTAGTGGGATATAGTATTTCTGTCTAACTCTGTTTGCATCTGCACGGTCAGATCAGTGTTACTTGAGAAACCCACGTGGTTCAAAATAAGGACTGTCTATTTCTTCACAAGTATGAACTCTTATTAAATGCTGGTAAAATTCGGGTCACCCCAGTATTTCACTGTATAAAAGGAAAAGCACATATAAATCATTTACATATTATGTACTCAATTTAACTTACATTTAAAACAGCAAGCCTACAGCTTGACTTATTATTTAAACTTCCGGTGAAATAAGTTATATAAAATCGATCATCAGGAATTAGGAATATGGTGCGTATTCCGTCACTACTCACTGATGTCGCGTCTAGCATTTATAAGTTTGTTATTAAACCAGTTTCGACTGAGTATTAGCCGTTAAATTAAATTCCTTATAGCTACTAGTTTAGTAAGCTAAAGATATAATTTATTATGTATTTCCACTGTAACTCGTCGACTTAGAGAATATAACAAACTTTAAATTAAGCACTCTGTTTAAAAGAAACTAGTTAAAATGAAATGAGCGATTTAACGCTTTAAACACTTTCCAAAATACTAGATATCTATTGTATATAATATTAATATACCTCAAACACAGAAGTACTAAGAACTTAAACCACTTCGACCAAACTAAAGGCCATCTCTATTAACAGAGATTATTTAGAAATCGAACGAAGGCTAGTTCTGTCTTTACTGCGAAGTTATTGAGTGAGAATGAAAATAAAGTTTCAAACTCGGGCCAATATCTTAAAATCAGACAAAGGAGGAACTATTATTTCGTAGAACGAAATGCTCTCCCCTTTCCGGCCTTAACGATACGTTTAACACCTAACATGTCGTAACTGCCACCTACTGACCACGATGTACGTGTCAGTTTCAAATCCCAGACAGCCTGTCTGAAACTGCGACTATAAGGTGTAAATATTCGCTCCTACTTAAGCGTTCGGCCGATGCACTCGTGGTTGACCGGTGAAAATGCAGACGGATGTCGGCTCTCTCTTAGCATTCTCACGCGTTTACGTCGAGAATCTAACTCAGGAGTGACGTGTCATCTGAAGGTGCAGACCCAAGTCGGCTCGATGTCTGAGATAGCCGCAACTTAATTGGCCTTCTCGTCTGACTGACATCTAAGTAATAGAATTACGTATCCCAGTATGAGAAAAAAACACAAGGTAAAGTTTGAGGATACTGAAGAAAATATTTTTCGCAACCGAGTGCTGCGAAAAATACAGGAAAAACAAGTACGGAAAGATAATAAAATAAAAGGATTCGAGTGAGAGAATAGGAAGAAGATGTAGGCAATTTAATGATATAAAGACCTACGTGACAGGACGTCCCCCCTTTAAGATATGGAAGCACTCCATGTCTACGTTATGGAATTAAATTTCCTATAACCGTAGCTTAGGGGTGTCTGTCTTCTTCCCTCTCATCTTCCCCCTCCATCTCTCTGCAATTCCTACTCAAGTCTACTCCCCCAAAGTTTCCTTCCTCTGGAATGTCTCCCATGCGCGCTTGAAAGAGCGTCGCCGCTTCTGACATTTTTGAAAGATTTCTTGTGATAGCGGTGGAATATCCCTGCCACTATCATCATCTTCGTCAGCTCTGGCGATCGTCAGGAGATGGTCGGAGGTTGGCACTGGTCTTTCCAAGTATCTCTTTAACAGATTTAAATGGAAAACCTTCTCCTTTCCTTGAATAGAGATCTGGTAGTTAGCCTTAGAAATCTTTTTCAGGACGGTAAACAGCCCTTGCCATCCGATCTTCAGTTGGTTGTTCTCGGTAGGGAGTAACACCAAAACTTTCTCTCCTGCTTCCAGTTCTCTCTCTTTCATGACTTTCCTGTATCGGTTAGCGTGCTTTGTGCGTGCTCGCTTAAAGTTAGTCGTTGCTAGGTCCCACCCTAGTTTCAACCTTTCCTTTAAAACCGACACATATTTACTTGCTGAGACGACTGTCTCATCCGCCTTCTCGTCTGTCAGAGACTGAAGTAAGGCTTCAAGCGAGCCCTTAATGGGTCTGCCGAATAAGAGTGTAGCTGGCGGAAATCCTGTGGAAGTATGAGGAGATTCTCTGTAGCCAAATAAAGCTCCAGGAATACAAAGATCCCAATCTTCAGGTTTCACTTGTGCCAGTTTACTTAGCATCATGTTGAGGTTTCCCTTAACACGTTCCACGAGCCCATTTCCGGCCGGAGTATATGGCTTTGTGTAGATGTGTTGGGTCCTCAAGATCTTCACGATCTCATCCATCAACAGGTTTCGGTATGGGGATCCGTTATCCGTCAACACTTGTTGAGGGAATCCCAACCGAGTGAAAATCTGCACGAGGGCTTCTGCGACATGCTTGGCATCTGCGCATGTTAGCGGGATAGCTTCTGCCCATAAAGTGCATGTATCGACTAAGGTCAGGATAAACCTGTTCCTTCTTTTAGTCCTTTCGAAAGGCCCTAAAATGTCGATCACAACCCGTTCGAATGGTGTACCCACTATTGGCATTTCACCCAAAGAGACTGGGGGTGCCCGTTGCTTGGGTGGCACACGTTGGCACTGGGCACAGGATTTGACATATCTGATAATATCAGTATTTACTCCTGGCCACCAATAATGAGTGGTTATCCGTTGGTTTGTGGCGTTCTGTCCCATATGTCCGCTGAAGGGAAGAGAGTGCCCCATTTCTAGGATTTGGCTTCTGTACTGTTTCGGTACTAGGAGCTGGTTGTAACCTTGGTCAGGCTTGCCCGTTCTCCGATAAAGTACGCCATCCTCAGAAAAAATGTCCCCGTGCTGTCTGGGTTCCTTAGCCATGGGCAGTTTCCTAAAGCAGGGTGCCAAAGTAGGGTCCTTGTATTGCGCTTCTTTAAGTTCCCTGGGTAACAAAGTAGGCGCAGGCTCCCGTTCCTTCTTGGTTTGCCCTCTTGTAGTTACTGCTGCCACAATCGGCTCTTCCGGTTTCCCAATACACACGTATCTCCCGCCAAGTATGACTGGGTAGATGGGATCATCCATAACAGCCGCTTTGATCACGCCTCTGACAAAGTCAGAGTGTATCTCCACCAATGCGATGGGAAGCGCTGTAGGTGCATCACTCTTACGAACTCCACAAAGTTGGACGGTCTCTCCTGTCTCTTGACCGGGTTTGACCAGGTTTCTGGCAACAATGCAATCATAAGAAAGCCCCGTGTCAAATAAGCAAGAAATTTGAGAACTGTTCAAAGTAACAGTACCTCGCGTTGAGGGTCTATCCCCAACAGGTTGGGAATCACTGTCAATAATTCCACCTTGCGAGACTGTTAATAAGCATCCGATGCGTTTCGGCTCGGTGTGCTCGGTCTGATCATATGTCCCGTGCTCAGGGGTTCTCCCTTTGCCACCTTGTCCTTTCTGGCTGCGCTGCCATGTAGGGCGGTCGGGTTGATCAGACTGTTTGGGGTGGTTGGGGTACTTGTTCTTGTAGAACTTGGATTTTTCCGGAGGGGGGTTTTGAGGTCCAGTTTCTCTGTGGTTATTTTGGTTAGAAGCCTGAGAAGATTGCTCTAGGTTATGTTTTCGAAAATACTCCTCTGTCGGTTTCCGCTTTGTGGCCGGTAGTTCAGCCAGCGCATTATGATAACGCTCAGACTTTTCCAAAATGTCTTCAAGTTTTTCTGCCCCCTGCTCAGCGAGAAATCTCCGGGTATCAGCAGACAATGTGTTCTTTATTTGTTCTGTTAAAACAAATTCCTCAAGACCTTCGTAGGTAGAGGGGAGCTGCGAGAGCTCAAGGCACTTTGTCAAATATCCCTTTAGACGGGAAGAGAACTGGTGAAAAGATTCAGAGTTCTCCTTTCTGCTGTTGCGAAACAGTTGCAAAAATTTGCGAGCGTTCTTTTCAAAGCGCTCCAGTAACGCTTTCTTCAACAGATCATAGTTGTCTTGTTGGCTGCTTTCCAGTTTGGCGTAAACATCATACGCAGAACTTTTCAAAGCCTGGGAAAGCTTCATATTCCAGCGCGACCTCTCTAAACCGTACAGAGTTGCAATTTTCTCAAATTTTTCTAGCCAAGTGTCAATCTTCTCATTTGGACAAGGGAAAGATTCTAGCGGAAAAGACATAGCAGTGAGGTGAAGAGATTGACTGTTAGAAGGATCAGTTAAGGAAGAATGAGGAGAAGACTCTCCATTGCTGGAGGTAGATCCAGCACTAAGACTTTGGACTTCTAGAGCCTTAAGAGCCAACTCATGCTGTCGTCGTTGCTCATTTTCTCTTTCCAAATGCTGTCTCTCCTTCCCTCTTTCCTCTCTCTCCTTCTCCTCCTTCTCATGCTGTCTCTCCTTCTCTCTTTCTTCTTGCTGTCTCTCCTTCTCTCTTTCTCTCTCCCTGCGGATTTCCATTTCCTCATCCATCTTCCTCTGCTGTAATAGCCGGTCTTCCGCTTCTTTCTTCCTAGCTTCTTCTTCTTTCCTCTCCGCATCATATCTCTCAAGTTCGTCTCTGACAAACGCTTTCGCTTCCTCTCCTTCCAGTCCCTCCTCTCTTGCTTCGTCCCTGAGGAGTTGTCTAAGCTTTGCCCTCTCGGCCATATTAAGTCAGTGACTGAGACTAGTGGAGAAAGAAATTAAGAAAAAAAAAGGATACACTAGTTCCTACCACTTACGAGAAAAAAATTTCCAAAAATTCAAAAGATGATATCCTTAACCCTGGGATACCTCCTCCAAAATAAAATCTAACTATCGCTGCTATTATCGGCAATAAAGCACCTAATGCAAAACACGACTACGCCAACTAAATGGTAGTTAAGATTACTTCTGAAAAATAAGTTGCTACAGTGGAAACAAAATAATTATTGTAAAAATTAAAGAGAAAAATAATCCCTTAATTTTAAAATCCACTATCAAGTTTACCCCTGAAGACAGTTCGGGTGAGGGAGGCAATTAATCTGGACGAATAGTCCGAAACGCACTCCTTAGCTTTGCTCAAACACCTACCTGCTTCAGAACCCTTGTGAATGTTATACACTCACAAAACTTTACCAGCGTTTAGTATTACAAATCAACAATAACATATATTCCGACAAAATCCACCTGTAACTCAAATGTATATTATTCAAAAAGCTGTGGAAAAACTTATCAGTTTGTGTGGTCAGCACGCCCGTAAACAGATCGTTAGTCTAGGGGATAAATTATTTTTAAAAGATACAAAACTCACAAGACATCACACTCTTACTCTATATCAGAATAAAGAATCTTAAGTTCAAAATCCAGATAGACGAGTCCACATTTGTCGTACTCGTCTTCCTATTCTAAGTTCAAAAACCGGAAACGAGCAACCATTTGTCGTAGATTTTCGGATAGGAGTATTAAGACTTGGGTTGGTCCCTTCTGAATAGGTTGGAATGAGTGATAGTCACGGTGAGAGTTAGTAAAATGAAATAGAATTTCCACACAGGTGAGATGATAGACTGTGATATAGAGGCTGTCGCTGAAAGCGAAAAAAATTCTTCTCTCTCTCTCTCTCTCTCTCTCTCTCTCTCTCTCTCTCACCTATCTTCTACGACGGCTTTTACAGAGTCCGACAGTCTAAACCACATATATATTACATATATTTCTATCTACTCACGGCACGCACAAACACACAGACTTGGAAAATCTATAACAATGATTATACAGATGATTGGGATCGAGCTGACCAACGCACTGATTTTTTTTTGTTTTGTTCAAGAGAGATATTTTAATTATCATATCAAAATTTCTCACAACACCCATAAAAATACATAAAGGAAGCATACATATAGACATAAAAATCAAATGAATTTCTACCAGGATGATAGACCCGTTATGATATTAACTCTAGGTTTAGCCCACAGCCCCGTTATGAGACAGATGATGGCCCAAAGAGTCATAAATACATATGATTAGGGTCTAATATTGTCCTTCAAAAAGGAACAATTTACTCAAGCAGCCACTCTTCCGTAAGGAGATTGTGACGTGGGGGTGAATCAATAGTTATAAAAAAAACTCACTCAGTCCACTTTCACTCGGTTCTTTCATCAGGGATCCCTGGCACACGTTCTTACCTAAAAACTTGATGTAGTTCACAGTCTGGCGCAACCTTAGGACACTTCTTTACAGTGAATCTGTATTCTTTGGATAAAGCGAATCCCAGCTCTACAATTACAGGTTTATTCCACTGGTTTCGGGGAGCATTCACTTCACCAGTTAAATTTTAGATTTACTGTTAATGTCACTTGAATCAGGTTTGATAAGCAAGTTTAAACGGGCACACAGAGTTCAGAAACACGAGGATTCCCTTAATTTGGAAAGATGACCAGTGGACAACTTCTTTCAACAGATAGCCTTGTTTCACTATTCACTCTTTCGACGAAAATAAATGTCGGGAAATGTTAATGTTATTGATTGTAATAATTCTCGCCGCCAAGCAGAAAATTTACGTAGAGTTTATGGAAGAAATTATGATCTGTTTCACAGGCCCAGTAATTATCATTACAGTCTTTGAAAACCCGTTAGTGGGATATAGTATTTCTGTCTAACTCTGTTTGCATCTGCACGGTCAGATCAGTGTTACTTGAGAAACCCACGTTGTTCAAAATAAGGACTGTCTATTTCTTCACAAGTATGAACTCTTATTAAATGCTGGTAAAATTCGGGTCACCCCAGTATTTCACTGTATAAAAGGAAAAGCACATATAAATCATTTACATATTATGTACTCAATTTAACTTACATTTAAAACAGCAAGCCTACAGCTTGACTTATTATTTAAACTTCCGGTGAAATAAGTTATATAAAATCGATCATCAGGAATTAGGAATATGATGCGTATTCCGTCACTACTCACTGATGTCGCGTCTAGCATTTATAAGTTTGTTATTAAACCAGTTTCGACTGAGTATTAGCCGTTAAATTAAATTCCTTATAGCTACTAGTTTAGTAAGCTAAAGATATAATTTATTATGTATTTCCACTGTAACTCGTCGACTTAGAGAATATAACAAACTTTAAATTAAGCACTCTGTTTAAAAGAAACTAGTTAAAATGAAATGAGCGATTTAACGCTTTAAACACTTTCCAAAATACTAGATATCTATTATATATAATATTAATATACCTCAAACACAGAAGTACTAAGAACTTAAACCACTTCGACCAAACTAAAGGCCATCTCTATTAACAAAGATTATTTAGAAATCGAACGAAGGCTAGTTCTGTCTTTACTGCGAAGTTACTGAGTGAGAATGAAAATAAAGTTTCAAACTCGGGCCAATATCTTAAAATCAGACAAAGGAGGAACTATTATTTCGTAGAACGAAATGCTCTCCCCTTTCCGGCCTTAACGATACGTTTAACACCTAACATGTCGTAACTGCCACCTACTGACCACGATGTACGTGTCAGTTTCAAATCCCAGACAGCCTGTCTGAAACTGCGACTATAAGGTGTAAATATTCGCTCCTACTTAAGCGTTCGGCCGATGCACTCGTGGTTGACCGGTGAAAATGCAGACGGATGTCGGCTCTCTCTTAGCATTCTCACGCGTTTATGTCGAGAATCTAACTCAGGAGTGACGTGTCATCTGAAGGTGCAGACCCAAGTCGGCTCGATGTCTGAGATAGCCGCAACTTAATTGCCCTTCTCGTCTGACTGACATCTAAGTAATAGAATTACGTATCCCAGTATGAGAAAAAAACACAAGGTAAAGTTTGAGGATACTGAAGAAAATATTTTTCGCAACCGAGTGCTGCGAAAAATACAGGAAAAACAAGTACGGAAAGATAATAAAATAAAAGGATTCGGGTGAGAGAATAGGATGAAGATGTAGGCAATTTAATGATATAAAGACTTACGTGACAGTGGTTTACAGTTGTCTCCGAAAAAGGCAAGACTGTGGCATGAATATATCGGCCCACTGTAGTCTGGCACCAGTTATTGACAGCAACCAAAACCCTCTGAAATCAGAAGGATATGCCTCCTTCGTAATCAACAGCCTACAATAATACTCAACAACCAGTACAGGCACATTACAAACAAACATGTAAGATCAGCTCTTTACGACAATCCCTTTCACCAGTTTCTTTTGATGTGACCAGGTATACCAGTAATCCTCTTCCCTAATAGTTACAATGCCTCTGCAATTCCAGCTATAATCTGTTGTCCATACAGTAGGATAGGTATTATGCTCCTGATGATAATCCTATATAATTTAGTTGGTCTACACCTCTCTGATAGTCTTTCATATGCTGGATAAATCTCTAGACTCTGTTTTGAGTCTGCCATAGACTCACTTACTTACAGTCGTATGTTAGTATTTCACATTCAAATTTTATTTTAAATAAAATGTTAAGAAAATCAATCTTACCACAGATGCAAGGAAATAACACAATTAAACGATGACTAGGCAATAGAATATGGCACATTTTCGATCTGCCCTATGTCCAGGCTTTTCCTATGTTAGAAAATTTCTCCGCCTGCTCTCATCGATCTTGCTTTACACAAAATTTACTTGAAATGGCAGTGAACAGTCCCCGTTTCGTACCAGTATCTACTGCTTTGTCCAATGGGACCATGTTTACATTTATTTTTGAATCTATCGTTTCAAATAACAACTCCCAATATGTTTCCAAGGCAAATATATTTTTAGTTTTAGGTCAACCAATCATACTTCGCCTTCCTTTAAAATCCACCCAATCAAATATCCCGTACCTTTTAACCTCATTTACCCAAAGTCGTTTTTTCAAAACATGCCATAAAAAATTACAAGCAGGCATGATCTTTACTTGACAGTCTGGTCGGGTCCACTATAGTATTATGGCTATAATTAGTTAATTAATGGACTATTTGCGTAACTATTACCATATTCTTTGTCAACAAGTCCTAAGGTACACGAATATACAATTTATATGGGACTAGTTGGCTTGGTTCAGAAGTACACAGTTTTTTTTTTCTAAGTTAGTGTTTTTTATATTTAGTCTACTACACGTTCAATTCTTTTCCATGTGCTGTCTTCTCTATTTACGTGATAATTACGTCCTTTGAAATAAGAGCTAAGGTTGTTTTTGTGACACGAGTTGTCTACATGTTCTAACTTTTTCCTCGTATTTTGGGGAAACCCCTAAGGCAAGGCTTGCCCCTGTGCTAGTATTGGCTTTTAGTTTAAAATCAATGCGAAACGAATTAGCATTTTATCTATCCTTTCCCCTCCTCGTTCCACAATGCATTTTTTAACACATATTTTCTTAGAACTAGGAAAAGTGATTATGTCAAGGACGAATTTGAAAAATTTGGGTACCGTTTTGTTCGGCTATTCGTTAGCAAATAATAATCTGAAGGCGTAGGCGATACCAACAGTTCTAGTAGAAAATTCTTTTATACTTTCTTATCTTTTCCTTTATGCCCGATATTGTTATATATTAATTTAGATATTGTATTTAGAAATTCACTACACATGTCCCCCCTTTAGAACAGACGATCATATGTCAGTTCCTATTTCTAAATACACATAGATGAATTTACTATCTATGCCTGATGACTACTCTGATGTTCGTCGTACGGATGTCTGCTTAAAAAATCAGCTCCCACATTAGTTTTTTCCGGGAATGTACTCTATAGTAAACTGGAATGGCTGTAAGAGCAAAGACCAGCGCAATAACCTAGCATTTTCATGCCTTGCTTGTGACAGACACACGAGTGGTTTATGATCTGTCTGGATCCTAAATGATTGTCCATAGAGATAAATCTGGAACTTTTTTATACCCCAGATGACAGCGAGACATTCTTTTTCACTTGTTGAATATTTTTGTTCTGCTGTATTCAACTTACGGCTAGCATAAGCAACTGGGGTTAATTCCCCATCAAGTGAATTTGACCGTTGTAATAGAGCTGCACCCAAACCGATATTACTCGCATCCGTTCTCAGAATGAATTCTTGACTTAAGTCAGGTAATTTCAAAATAGGCCTGCTTGTGAGCTTTTCTTTCAATTCTTGGTATGCTAATTCACATTGCGCCGTCCAAATAATTCTATCAGGATTTCCTTTGCGCGTTAAATCAGTCAATGGAGCACATATGGAGTTAAAGTTTTTTATATACTTTTGGTAAAAACCACATAATGAGACAAAAGATCGCACATCCTTTTTTGTTTGTGGTCTTGGTGCTTTTTTTAACTTCTCCAGGTTCTTGGGGTCAGGGGTCATGTTTCCCTGATGTATTGTGTGGCCCAAGAATTCCAGCTCTTTACATCCAACACAGCATTTCGTCGGTCTAGCTGTCAAATTGGTCTCTCTCAATCGATCAAACAACATATTCAGAGAGTTAATGTGTTCCTCAAATGTTTCTGTTGCTATGAGAATATCTCCATGAAGTTGGTGATGCATGGATTCTTCAGGGGATCCAGTAACTTTCTCATCATCCTCGAAAACACACTCGGTGCATTTTTCAGCCCGAATGGCAACATATTAAATTCATAATGTCTTTCCGAGGTGCTAAAGGCTAAATAAGGTTTTACCTCCGGCCTTACTGGAATCTGATAGTAGCCTTTGCTCAGATCCCCTTTAGAGAAATATTTAGCTCTATTCAGCCTGGCAAACAGCTGATTTGTATCAGGTAATGGATCCACCTGACCTTCTGTGACAGCATTCAGTTTCCTGTAATCTATACACAGCCTGTGTTCTCCAGAGGGTTTTCTTAACAGAACCACACTGGAACTGTAGGTAGATTCACTGTGCGAGATAATCCCTTCTCTCAACAGATAATCTATCTCCTCCCTTAAAGCTTTTTCCTTAGCGAACGGAATCGAATAGGCTTTCATACAGATTGGTGTTGGGTCTATGAGTTTCATATCATACTCCAATAAATTTGTATGCCCCGGACGGTCCGTTAACACATCTGTATGATTATTCAGAACCTGTTGAACCCTCTCCCTCTGAATTTCCGTTAAGTGTGTGCTGATTTTTACCTGTGCGGCGGTTTCACAGGGATATAAAGGATATTCATGAGAAGTGAGTGGTTCCTTTTTCATCTCCATTGCAACAGACAAGGTCAGTAGGTGTGTCTCTTCCTGGTTTTCTCTGTCCAGATATTTCTTCAGGAGATTCACATGATAGATTGTCTCTTTCCCTTTCTTATCTATCTTATAATTTGTTCTAGACATCTTCTCTAGAACTGTATATGGACCTTGCCATCCAATTTGCAATTTATTCTGGCTGCCGGGCAGTAGAAGGAGCACCTTCTCTCCTACAGATAATTCTCGATCCTTCGCTTTCTTATTGTAATAGGCAGCATGCTTTTTCCTGGCTTGTCTCAAATTTTCATTGGCAAATTTCCAGCCAGTTTTAAGACGAGTGGTCAGCTCGTTCACATATTGATATGATGAGGTAATATTTTCTTCTGCCTTTTCATCGGTCCAGGTCCTTAACAAGGCTTCCAAGGGACCTTTTATTGGCCTTCCAAATAACAATGTTGCCGGGGCCATACCGGTTGAACTATGGGGTACCTCCCGGTAGGCAAACAGGGCGGCGGGAAGGTACTGATCCCATGTATCTGGTTTTTCATGTGCCAACTTCCTCAGGATCGTCATGAGAGTCCCGTTAAATCTTTCTACTTGGCCATTTCCTTGAGGATGATACGGGCTACAATGAAAGTGTTTGGATTGAAAGATCCTGAATACTTCTTCTGTTAGTTTCCACTTGAACTGAGAGCCATTATCAGTCAAGATTTGGTTGGGAAAGCCTAACCTGGTGAAGATTGTGAGTAATGCCTCTGCCACATGCTTCGAATCAATTGATGACAGGGCTACCGCCTCTCCCCACATAGAACAAGTGTCCACCAGAGTCAGAATGTAACTGTTCCTCCTCTTGGTCCGAGTGAGAGGTCCCACAATGTCCACGGCAACTCTTTCAAAGGAGGTTCCCACTATGGGCATTTCCCCTAGAGTTACTGGAGCAGTCCAATGCTTTTGAGCTACCCGTTGGCACTCTGGACAGGATTTTACATATCTCTTTATGTCTTCAGTTATTCCTGGCCAGAAATATGACAAGCTATACGCTGTCCTGTTGCGCTGATCCCCATATGACCACTGAAGGGAATCGCATGCCCTAGTTCCAACACTTTAGTCCTATATGAAATTGGAAGGACCAGCTGTCCGTGACCATTGGATCCATTTCCAGCCTTCCTATATATCAATTTGTTCTTCATATAGAAATCTCCCTTGCCTGGAGGTGTATGACATTTGGGCAATTTCTTAAAACAAGGCTTGAGGGTCTTATCCTCCGCCTGTGCCTTCCTCATCTCATCTGGATGGGTAATTATCGGATTATCCTCCTCCTTTTTAGACTGTGATCTGGTCTGCACTGTTGCCATGGTCACAGGTCTCTTGGGATTCCCCAAGAAGACATATCTACACCCCAATATCAGAGGGTAGATTGGTTCATTTATCACTGCTGCTTTTATGATTCCTTCCACATATCGCGTTTTCACATTTATCCTGGCGACGGGAAGTGTCATGGTCGCTACGTCCTTGGTTGCAGTTTGAATCTCCACTGTTTCTGTGGTGTATTGATCTGCCTGCACCAGGTGAGAACTCACAACTGAATCATAATCTAATCCAGTATCATACAAACACCTTATGGTGACACCATTGCATGTTACATCTTCACACACTGGGGGGTGGTAAGGTTCCTGTTGTTCAGTAAGGTTGACCTTTACTCCCTTTCTCCCCATTTTCATTGCAGCGAAAGTAGGAGTTTTCTTTCTACAATTTTCAGTGTTATGGTTGTCCATCCGACAATGTTTACAATACTTCTTTCCTTGGTTAAAGGGTTTTCTGTCATTATATTTCCTTTCATTGAATTGTGAGGTTTTATTATTATAGTCATTGCGTGGCCTATCAAACTGGTGCTTACCTTTGTTCTGGTCTCTATGGTCAAACTTATTAAAGTTTTGAGGTGCCTTAAAATTGTCTACCTGTTTCTTTTTATTTCCAACTACTTCTGCTTGGGCTGCCTGATACCTCTCAGCGACATTGAGTAACTCATCCAGCCTCTCTGCACCTTGTTCCGTGAGAAACTTTCTCAAGTCTGGAGCCATGGACTCTCTTAGTTGCTCAATAAGGATCATTTCCTTAAGATCTTGGGTTTTCCCCAGAGCAGTCCATTTCTCCAAGTAGGTCTCTAACCGTGCAGAGAATTGGTGATAAGTCTCACCCGTCAGTAGTTTGGCATTCCTAAATTTTTTTCTATAAAATTCCCCATTCTTTTCATATCTTAACAAAAGAGCCTGCTTTAGCATGTCATAATTGTCCTGATCATCCCTGCTCATCTTGGCAAAAACTTCATAAGCTGTACCACGAAGCCCTTGTGATAACTTTAGGCTCCACCTTTCTCTCTCTAAACCATACGTGGTAGCAAATGTTCATATCTATTTAGGTAACTTTCTATGTCATCGTCTTTCTCAACAAAATGGTCTAAATGAAAACTCATAGCTGAGGTTGAGGCTCCCTGACTAGCAGTAGCATCTGAGGCAAAGGGGCTGGCACCATTTTCAGGAGCATGGCCTTGAATTTCCAACTCCCTTAGTCGTAACTCGTGTTCCCTTTGTAATATCTTCTCCTCCTTTTCTGCTTCCCTTTCTGCAGCCTGTCTCCTTTCTTCTGCTTCTGTAGCTAATCTCTTTTCTTCTCTTTCTGCAGCTAGTCTCTTTTCTTCTGCCTCCAATGCCCTAGCCTCCTTGTCAGCCTCAATCTGCAGCCTCTTAAGTTCTTTATCTGCCACTAAGTTAAACAGGCCTTCTTAAAAAATAAATAAATAAACATTATACGACCTGAAATTTAAGTCGTTGGTGATCATCATCATCAAGTGCCATCTTCACATTGAAGGTCGGCTGCAATGGATCTACAACGTCTTCTGTCTCTTGACTCGATGGTGCACTCTGAAAGACTCTTTTCCTGTCTCTTGTCTCGATGGTGCACTCTTTCTTTTTGAAAGACTCTTTTCTGTCCATCTCTTGATATTATCTTCCCACTTGTAGCGTTGTCTTCCTCTTGCAGGTTTACCTTCAACTCTGCCTTCTATTATGGTCTTCAGTGTCCGGTGTTATGTCTTTTTATATGTTCATAATATTTTAGCTGTCTAATTTTGATCTCCTTCATTAATTCCCTTTTCAATCCTAGGTTTTCTAGCACCTCTGTTTGTTTTCTTCTCTTTGTGTCTGTGAGAATCCGATTCAACCAAGTTAGGCTTGTTCGATTAAATGGATCTTCTGTGATTTAAGTTAACTATGGGCTTTTTTTTTTTCTATGTTTTAAATATATAGTCGGTAAAGTGAGTTCTGGAATCCACAGGGAAAGAGAGGCAGAGGTAGACCAAAAAAACACATGGAGAAGATAACTGGATACAGAGGTGAAAATGATGAGGAAAACATGGAAAGAACTTGAGCGGATGGCACAGGACAGGAAGACTTGACATGTATTTGTTGAAGGCCTATGCTCCTCGGGGAACTGAAGGGAATTGATTGACTGATTGAAAGTAAGCACCATGCTACGACTGTCTTTAATTTCATGCCTTCAAAGTGACTATTTTTATAAGATTTACTGAGCAGAGTGTCTTCAAAGTTAAAACTGTGCTCATCTACAAGTTACTCAACGTATTTACCGAGCTCACACAATGATTGATTTGTATCTAAGCACGTACTTAAAACACCCTGGGTAGTTCCTGGGGATCTCTGAAGAAACAAAGAATAGGACTACCACACCCGCAAGCATGTCGTACAAGGCAACTAATATGAGATTGTGTATGGATCTGACAACCTCATCATGTCAAACAAATTGTCACAGAAACAATCACTGTAAGAGCATGTGAATGTGTGATGCATGCTTCATACATGAGGACCAGCTGTAGTGGTGGCTCCATGCTCCGTGAGGAACAATACGCAAAGAACAATGAGGATGATGTTGATGTACTCAAAACACATGTGTTTTACTGAACATACACAGTCTCCATAGCTGGTCTGTGGAGTTGGTCATTTTTAGTGGAGTCGGAGTCGGTAAAAAAATGTCCTGACATTTAAAGTACTAGAACTCCTACAACCGCTTTCCTGTTAAAGTACATTTATTTTTACATAATGTACGAAAGTTTCAGTTGCTTCTGATCATAAATAAAGTTTTTTATCACATTGGAAATGTGTTCGCACATGTAGAAAAAGCAGACAAGAAATTCTTCTTCTTCTTCGTACACTCTCAGACGTCCATTTGAATGTTCTCAAAGAAAGCAGTAGTCAGTTTGAGGCTATTTGAATCCCCGTAAAGCTTTTCCACGAAAGGAGCTGGCGTCGGCCATATGCGCTTTCTCTGTACCACATATAAGGGGCAACTTTGAAGCAGATGTTCAGCAGTCATTTTATCAGTGCCATAGTTACACTGATCGGTAGTTCCTATCTTTAGGTTGTTGAATAGATGGTATCTCAATCTGTTGTGGCCAATGCGAAGTCTGAAGATTACCACTTGTTCTCTTCTGTGGAGCTGGTAGTAAGCATCATTCTGTGTGTGCCCTGGATGTTCAACATTCCATTTGTTTCTGTATCTGATTCTGATAAAACTCTTTGCCTCCTCAAAAGTTATGCTTGCATCAGGCTGAGGTAGATGTGAACCTTCTTTTGCCATTCTGTCAGCCTCTTCATTGCCGGTGATGTTACAATGAGATGGGATCCATTGGATCACAACACTTTTGAATCGTTGACAAAGTTTATGGAGCACTATTCTGAGATCATCCACGTCTGTATTATTTTGGCTTATCAACGTTGCAATTACTGACTGTGCATCGGTAAAGAGAGCAACTTGTCTCTCTGCGCTTTCTTCTGTCAATATAACCTCTGCTGCAGTTTTCAAGGCCTCTGCCTCTGCTCTGATGTTGCTGGAGAATCGTCCTGTCGCCACTGACAGCCTTTTTTCTGCACCAGTGCTTAAGGTCAGAAAGACACCCCCACCTCCATTTTCTGTTGCATTTGTTGCTGATCCATCTGTGTATGTATGGGTCCAGGCGTTGCGTGGGTAATGTTAAACCCACTACATTGCACACAAGCTTCCAGTTTGGAAACAAAATCGTTTCCCTGAAATGATAGAAAACATTCCTGGAATTGACAGAAAAAAGAGCAAAACTGCAACAGATTGAAAATCCATAGCGACAAAATACAAAGAGAAACATTACCCACGCAACACCTGGCACACAAGAAATGAAAATAAACTAAATACATTGTCAATTTTCCCGTCATTCTTAAAATGAAACTATTTTGCGTCATGGTGTTTAGCAAAGCAGTCATTTGTGTGCAGGTGTGTATGATTTGTTATTTTCTATTACTGTATGAATGAATGAATAATTTAAAATGTAGTCTACGAAAGCCACGTATTCATTTATTCATACACATAACATACTTATACATATAACTCCATATAAGTGCATAGTTTTATGCCATATCAGTAGTTAACAAAACTGTAGTTGGAGTCGGACCTAAAAATTCGGAGTCTGTTAGAAAATTTCTTGGCCGACTCCACAACCCTGATTTAAAGTTATGCTTTCTCTTGTGCTGAACACTCCTACAAAATGACTGTGTGTGTTGCTGTTGTTGTTTGTGTTTGTTTGTTTTTGTTGTTTGTTTTATGTGTGTGTGTCAAAGCTCTAATTCTCCAGACCTAAAGGTCTTTCATATTTGGACATGCGCCCTAATATAACCGGCTAGGGTTGAACGGGTCGCGCCTCGCCAAAACGAGGCAAAATTTTATTTTAAAAAAAAAAAGAAGGTATTTAAAAATCAAAATTATGCTTATATCTTTAATTTAATGAACGTATTTTCAGAATTAACATACGCTAATGTTTACATCTAAGCGCATCCTTAAATCTGTACTTTGTCTTGTACGATTAATTAATCGATTAACAGTTTTAAATCGATTAATTTATTAAAAAATAAATTTTAATCGATTATTATATTTTTAGCAACGTTTATGTTTTTTGCTTAAATGTTATGTTTAGGTTTGTGATATAGAATTTGGTAAGTACGGTCAATAATAATAAATTGTTCGCTTGTAACTTGTCAGTATTTTCATTATATTTCATTATATTTTCAGGACGGTGTTGCCTTATAACAAATAAAATAAATAAAGTCCTTGGTGATATTTAAAAAAAATTTACTTATGATTTTTTATAATGTGTCAATTTGTTCGAAATTAATACAATAATCTTCGATTAAAGAAATTCGATTAATCGATTAATATATCTTTTTTAAAATCAATCCCATATATATATATATATATATATATATATATATATATATATATATATATATATATATATATATATATATATATATATATATATATATATATATATATATATATATATATATATATATATATATATATATATATATTATATATATATATATATATATATATATATATATATATATATATATCTTCTTCTGTGTTCGTTCGTTCTAAAAAGGACGTTGGTTGCGTTGTGTCCGTTTACAGCAGATCTGCAATATTTGCGCCTTTCGGACGATTTCAGCACGGCATGTTTTTTGGGACAGGGTTTGCCTTCCCTCTTCGATCCCTACTCACTCAGCCAGACTGCAGTGATGCAGCCTGTTTCCAGGACCACCACTTGGAGGTGGAGTAGGGTCTTGGTCAGCTCTGGTTTGCTGACCCTGATGCAAGCAGTCAAGCTATGAGTTGCTTATAGTATTCATCTCTTTTGCTGCGTCTTCGTACACACACACACACATACACACACACACACATATATATATATATATATATATATATATATATATATATATATATATATATATATATATATATATATATATATATATATATATAATGAAATCAAGTTTACACAGCTGAATAATTAAATGAAACAATTTAAAATTATATATTATTTAAAACAAAAGAATTCCAGATAATAACAGAAGGAAAATCGCATTACAAGGAAAGATAAAATCTTAGTTTTATAACAGTTAAGATATAGAAAAATTATACCGGTCAAATAATGCGGATTACACAGAGAAAATCTACGGAGATAAAACTCTTGTCTCCCCTGGTGGAATCTCACTGTTGTTGTTGTTGTTTTGAAAAGGTGATGGATGGAGAGCGGACACTTAACAGCTGACCATTATTGCCTCTTCTCGTTCCATCTTGGTCTACCCTGTTCAACCTGAAAATTGGTTATAATTGGGGTATTTAGTGTCATTTTATTTACTAATTTTGTATTCAATTTAAATAACTATTGTCTTTTGCAGTTGCTGATTTTAATTTATACCGTATGTATTTGTCCAATTTATTTTCTCTTTTGTATTGTTTATAGATAACTATTGACCTTTGCACTTGGTTTTAATTTGTATTAGTATTTGTTCTTTTTGAGTTGTTTTTTTTTAAACCTCGTTGTCTTTCCTTGTCCTGTGAGTAGTTAGTAAGTTTGCTAATTTTTCTGTTTTGTTGTTGTTGTTATTTTTTATTAATGATTTGTTCGTTTTTGTTGCTTCACTTATATCAGTTTCTTGCATTTGAGTGATCTCCCGTTGATTCCTTTGTTCTGTTTATTTGTTATGGTTTTTTTAAATTCCTTATTGTGAAGTCAATCCTACGTTACTTACTTACTTACTTACTTAGTCGTTCCCCTTCTACCGTGAAGTGTAGAGGTTTGGAAGAGAGAGCGCCAGACTATCCTATCGGCTGTCTTCCTCCTGGCCTGGTTCCATTCTAGTCCTCGGTCCTTCAAAGATTGTCTAATGTTGTCCTCCCAGCGGACTCTGGGTCGTCCTGGGGGTCTGGATCCTTGGCTCTTTGTTTCCCATGCTTGTCGTGGTAGCCGGACTTCTCCCATTCTGCAGACATGGCCAAACCATCTTAGTTGGTACTGTTCTACTTGGGTCTGCAGGGGGTGGGATTTAAGGCCTTGACGTATCGTCTGGTTGCGTACCATGTCTCTTCTTGTTACTTCAACCACCTTCCTCAGATACCTCATTTCTGAGGTTTGGATCTGGCTTTTGTGGGTTGTAGTCATTGCCCATCCATATGTCACAATCAATCCTACGTTATGGTCCTGAAATATGGGGGGAGAAATAAAAACAACAAGCAAAAAGCTACAGACTATCACAAATGGGAATTTGCGTAAAATACAATGAGTGAAATGGTATAACAAGTTCGACTAATGAGGATCTGGTGACAAGAACCAGACCAAATGCTAGTGGAACAAGAGATGAGAAGTAGGTGAACACACTGTTGATAGCATTACAAGACAGTCCTTGTTCTGGAATCACCAGGGTAAGACAGGTAGAGAAAGACCAAATAACACATGGAGAAGACAACTGGAGACAGACTTGAAGGGGATGAAGAAATGGAAAGACCTTTAGAGGATGGCACGTGACAGGAAGACTTGATATCAGTTTGTTAAAGGCATATGCTCCCTAGGGAGCTGAAGATTGATGACGAGAATGATTGTTTTCTTTATGTAGCAATTCTGACCTTATTTTTATATTTCCTCATCCTGTACTTGTCTCATTCATTCATAACCCTCCACTCCCAAAGGAGCATAGGCCTTCAACAAACACATGCCACGTCCTCATGTTACGTGCCATCATCTCAAGTTCTTTCCACGTTCTCCTCATCATTTTCACCTCTGTTTCCAGCTGTCTTCTCCAAGTGCTTCTTGGTCTACCTCTGCCTCTCTTGCCCTGGGAGTTCCAGAAAAAGGACTGCCTTGTAATGCTATCAACAGGTTTCCTCAGTGTGTGTCCTATCCATCGCCATCGTCTTCTTCTCATCTCTTGTTCCACTGGCACTTGTCTAGTTCTTGTCATCAGTTCCACGTTGGTAACCTTGTCATACCATTTTAATTCCTCTATTCTACGCAAGCACCCATTTATGAAAGTCTGTAGCTTTTTGGTTGTTGTCTTTGTTGTTCTCCATGTCTCAGAGCCATACAATAGGACTGACTAGACATTTGAGTTGAAGATTCTTATTTTCGTGCTGGATCCGATTTCTCTTGATCTCCATATGTTTCCCAATGCAATGAAAGCTCCTCTTGCCTTTTGTATTCTTAGTTTGATATCACTGTCTGTCCCTCCAACTTTGTCTATATTGCTGCCAAGATATGTGTACGATTCTACATCTTGTAGTGGTGTTTCTTCAAGTTCAACCCTGTTATCATTGCCTGCATTTATTCTCATTATTTTTGTCTTTTCCCTGTGTATTTTCAGACCCAATAACTGTGACCTCTCATCGAGTGTGCACTTGTCTCATTCTTCTGTAATTAAATTACTAATTTAATAGACACAGTGTTAATGCCATTGTAGTGTGTAATCTGGTCTATACTGTTTAATAAGAAAGTTATAGAAGTGATTGCGTCTATTATTAATCTGATAGGAAACTCCATACAGAGCGATACAACAGAAGGCAATCTGATTATCAGAAGTGGTTCCCCCCGTCCATCAAGTGTTTCGGCCCATTACTCTCCTTTACACTATAAGGGGGCGGGCCCACCTGGTTCATGACTCCCAAGTGTCTCAGCCTCCAGTTTGTCTTGTGTAGAAAATGAACGTATTCCACCTTGGTTGCAGCTTTAAAATCCACTATTCCGCCAGCCGGAGGCAATTGTGAAAGTAACCCCTATGTTGAAGACAATTTATTGCGGTCGTTCCGCAGCACACCCCGACAAGGGACAGACACTGACACACCTGCGCAAAGCCGACGAGGCGTAAAGCCATTGCACGCTAGCAACCGAAATCTACCTGCGCCCGACACCTCATATAATACACCGCTTACTACCTGTAAGCCACAACCCTTTCACCAAAACAGCGAAAAATTCAAGGTATTGCGGACTTAGAAACATTTTCGGGTGTTTCCTGTACCGCGGGTGAGGCTAGAGTTTACTGTCCTGAGTTCCACAGCCCGTTGCGGTTGTTCCACAGCCAGCATGATGCTTTTTTCAGCCGTTTCACTAAGCCTCTTCAGTGCCCTTGTTCTCGACTGTCCCCTCAGCCCCAACAATCTCAATAAATCACACTGATGCAACCACGAGTCCTTTTGCACTCACCTCAACAGCCATGACCCTTGCAGTGAACCCATCGTGTCTCAGATGCGCTGCCAGATCACTATACTTGGCGGCTTTGAACGAGTGTTGCTCGTCCAATCTGGATTCAAATGGCACGGTTAGCTCGATCAATATAAACTGGTGCGACGGTGAAGAATGCAGCACTATATCCGGCCGTCTTCGAGATTTCTGATACTCTCTGGATATGCCCCTCGTCCAGGTCGATCTATCGCCATCTCCCAGTCATTTGCAGTCAAGAAGAGATGGTAAACTGCTACCTGATTTACTCGGTTTGGGGTGTGCTGACTTTCCTGCTCTCAGAAAGTATCTATTTGCGGTGCGCGGCCTGACTTTGCTATTCGCCTTCATCTTTGCAGATCTATTGTCACAGCCAGCTTATTTAGCACTTTGTTGTGGCGCCATGTGTATCGCCCTTGCCCTAATGACACCTTGCAAGCTGAGAGCATGTGATCAAGTGTCTGCCTCTCAAGGCACAGGGGGCACTGCTCATCATCCGGCTTTCCCCATCTCACAAGGTTTGTGGCCGATGGCAGGAGGTCATACATTGATCTAATAATAAAGCTGAGCCTAAGAGGTGCCATATACCATATATCGTTCCATGTCAAGGACCTTTGCAGGGCTCCTTCACATGTAGTCCATTGGCCTTGTTGGGCCTGCTGCAACACTTTTTGCAACCTTGAATCATTCTCAGCTCCTCGTATCTCCTGAACTACCATGTCTCTGCGCTCCCTGCTTGATGCCTTGGACCACCAGCGGAAGTTTCAATGGCCAAATCTTCGTCTATGCGTCTGTGTGTATCCGATTACCTCCCTCAGCTTGAGAGACTCTTTGGCAGCATCAACAGCTTTTTCCACTTTCCACTTCCTTCCCGTTTTCAGTGTGGGCTAAATGGACTTAACCACGTCATCTGCTGACTCGCACAGCATCATTGTGAGCCTTGCCTTTCCAACTTTGTACTCTTCAACAACTGACTTGAAAGGAAGCAAAAGATTTGACTCTTTGCAGTACAGTGCTACAGATCTGACAGACCTGTTGGTACCCCTAGCAATTTCCTCATGAACTTGTTGACCTTCTATCTATAGCTTCCACTGTACTGGTGCTTTTCCCATACTAGCTGTAAGTACCTGTCACGTGGGTCTTTATATCATTAAATTACTACATCTTCTTCCTATTCTCTCACCCTAATCCTTTCATTTTATTATCTTTCCGTACTTGTTTTTTCCTGTATTTCTTCGCATCACTCGTTGCGAAAAATATATTTCTTTCCCATCATCGTTTTTCTTTCTCATACTGACTAGTAACCTTATTGCATCAGATGTCAGTCGCGCAGATAGCTGTGAATATACGGTTCTCGCCAGACATACGTCTGCAGTTTCCCCGGGTCAGAGCGCGGCCCGACCAGATTTCTGGGCCTGGGGTGTGAGAAATTCGTTTCGCTGGACATAGAGCAGACTTTTGGTCTACCATTTTTCACCTGTCACTAGCTTAAGGTGTCAAACCCGGCATCTGTACGACGCAGTTGTAGACGGTTGTCTGAGATTTGCAACTGTCACGCGCATTTCTCGGTCACTGGTGGCAGTTACGTCACGCGTTAAGCTGACGTAAATGTTGGGAGTAGGGGAGATAATTTCGCTTGGCGAAATAAGTTGGGGCCCTTTGTCTGATTTTAAGATATTGGCCCGAGTTTGAAACTTTAATTTCATTCTCGCTCCTATATTCGCAGTAGACAGGTTGTTCGAAACAGAATAGCTGTTAGCGAAGTTTCTCAGTTTGTTTCGGCAATTTGTCGAACTTCTAGACTTCCTTAAATATTCAGCATATAATTCTTAAGTTGTGCGACTACCTGTAGTTCTGTGTGAGGTAATATATATTATATCTAGTATTTTGTGAAATGATAAAGTGTTAAGTCGCTTATTTCATATTTCACTAGTTAGATTTTGCGCAGAGTGCCAAATTTATATAGTCTGTATGATTTTCTAGTGACGTGTTTCAGTGGATAGCAGAATAAATTATATCTTAGCTTACTAAACAATAATGTAGCTATAATGTAGTTAATTTTACTGCTAAGAAATCAGACGAGATCATATTTTTCTAAACTAACTTACAAATGCTAGAAACCTCATGAGATGTTGACGGAACACGCACGTGTTCCTAAATTCATGGGGATTGATGATTTTTTTTTAAGATATAACCTACTTTACGGGAAAATTTAAATGATAAGTCAAGCAGTACACTTGCGGTTTAATAATGTAAGTTATAATGGGTACATATTGTAAAATTATTTGATATGTGTTCTTTCTTTTATATAGTGAAACGGTGGTACCCAACTTTACCAGCGTTCTAGTACGTGAACTTTATTTGGGAAGAAACAAATCACTTTCATTGCCTGAACTGTAACAGTTAAATGAAGTAAGAGGCCTTCGCGCCAGAATTAATTCTTCCAGAATAACTCTTCAGTACATTTCAGCCCGTTGTGGCAAGCAAAGATCAGAAACATTCCGACAGAGTTTTGACTAGTACTGTGGTGACCAAATATAGTAACTTCCTGAAAGTAGACACCGATCTGACATTCCTTAAATTCTAGAAACCAAAGCTAATGACATTGTGCTCTGCTAACTTTCGTCAATATTTTATGTGACTTAATCAGACATTCGAAAAATTAGAACACCCAAGGAATCGTTCCCTGAGAGTTTAGTACGTCTTTTGGAACTGGGGGATTTCTTGGTCAAGGACTGCATTTTCGGGTCTGTGTGAAGGTCCTAGAATTGAGTATGTTCCCAGAGGCAGCGAGCAAAGTTGTGAGTATAACTGCGTACCCATGGCCATGGCTGAATGAATGAGTGTACGCAGATCAGAGTGTTATTTTACAGTTATAGATTGTCACCCATTTACTGTCTTAATTCTTTTTGTTTAACCTGCAGAATTTGTTACTATTTGCTAGAGTTTCTTTACTTCTTAGGCTAAATCAGATTATTCAACTCTGTGCATACATTTACGAGAAAAGAAGAAAAACTCTTAGCCTAAACCCTACGTATCTATAACTCTTTGGGCCATCATCTGTTCTCTTAACGGGGCTGTGGGCTAAACCTAGAGCTAAGATCATAACGGGGCTATCATCCTTGTAGCATTTTCGTAAATTTTATGACTATTTGTATATGTTTTTCCTTGATGTAATTTTTGGTGTTGTGAGAAATTTTGATATGATAATTAAAATATCTCTCTTGAACAAAAAAATCAGTGCGTTGGTCAGCTCGATCCCAATTATCTGTATATCATTGTTATAGTTTTCCCACGTCTGTGTGTTTACCTGTCGTCACGTGTATGTGCGTGCCTGTGAGTAGATAGAGATATATTAATATATATATCTGTGTTTAGACTGTCTGACGCCTTTAAAAGCGGTCGTAGAAGATAGGTGAGAGAGAGAAGATTATCTCGATTCTCAAAGACAGCCTCTATATCACATCCTATCATCTCACGTAGGGAAATTCTATTGTTTTTTTCACCAGCTCTCACTGTATCTATCACTCATTCCAACCTATTCAGAAGGGACCTAACCCAAGTCTTAATTCTCCTATCGAAAATCTACGACAGTACCCGGCGTTGCCCGGGTCCATGTCAGAATGGATGCATGTTGGGTTTGGTGCGAATCGTTTTAGGAAGGTTTAACTTTTTGTTTGGTTTTGATTGGCTAGTACAGTGTTTAATTGTACTATTGCATTGAGGTATGATTCTATCGCAAAAACATCGCCTTAAGAATGAATGGAGTTGGGGAATCTTCTAGAACATACACAAATGTTCTGGCACAAACGTCGCTCAGAATTAATCAAACTTTTCTTGTCGTGATCATGTAGCAAGAAACCAGAAGTAAAAGAAATATTTTAAACGAAGACAGTAATAGAAAAATTAGGAAGAGATTTGTTTGAAAAGGAGGGTTGGAAAATACTGCCAAAACAGGAAAACCACATTTGTTGTTTTCTTAAAACTATTATTTGAATTTCTTTAGCGATTTACAAAATCATGTACATTTTACAAAATGAAACACATGACAAGTACATTTTATAGCCTTTCCCAGATGAATGTCTAAGAAGCTGGAGAGAACCGCATCAAAATGGGTTCAGCCGTTCTCGATTTATGAGGTAACAGACAGACAGAAAGACTGGGTCCAAGTCGAGTTTGGTGTGATCCGTTTTTGGAATGTTTAACTTGTTTTGTGATTTTAATTATGCTATTGCATTGAGGTGTGCTTCTAACGAAAAAAAAATCTAAGTAAGGGCTTCTTGATAGACGACCTTGGTAGTACAGTCACTTGGTGACAACACGTATAAGTGTTCCGGTTTACTAACTCGAGAAAACGCGACGTACAACTGGCCATGTGAGAAGCACTCATCGCTCAAGTCCACGCCGGCCACGTGAAGCGTTTGACCGTGTGCTTTATTAATGATCATTGAAAAACATACTTTTATAGGGAACTGGAGACTCTTAAATTTGAAGGGTAGATCGGAGGGAATCATCGGGATTCTTGGTATGCACACTTTCTCCCCGCTACCACAACCTGTCAGAATGGTTGCCTCTACAATGTAGTTCTTCAAAGATGTTATTTGGAGTCTAGTGCCATTACACAGTTTAGGTGGGCTAAGATTGCAGAGCAGAATGACTGGTACACCAACTTTTAAACGTAGTTCGTGACAGGGTAACGCTGAAGGATTTAAAGAGTTTTAAAACTCTACTGGGTAATGTATGGAGTCTTGGTCGTCGAAAGTGCTATCAACGGACTTATATGTACGGGAAGGAGAGTCAAACTGATCTAATATAAGATTATTTATTTTAGTTACAGTATCATTTTTAGGTGCCACAAATAGCGCGTTCTTTAAACCATGATGGAGATTTACTTCCTAAATTTATTATGTCTGGATAAACAGAAGTGATTAACGCGTGAGTATCGTGAACAACTGTACATAGCTGAGTATTATTCAAACTGATTTTTCCTCCATGTACAGGCATGTACATGGAGCCGCGGTATCATAGTGGTTAGTGCACTGGCTTCCTAGCTCAGTGGTCTATGGTTCGATCCCCAGATGAGGTGGGACTTTTTTTAGGCCGCAAACGGCTCCTGGGTTGACCCAGCTCCAATTGGGTACTAGAGCAACTCTGGGAAGGTTAAGGCGGCCGGCGTGATGCTGACCACATCATCCCTAGTGTGCCGATGGTCAAGAAAATATGGGCCTAACACCATACTGTATTCCCAATATGCCTCAATGGGCGTGTAAAGGGATGCTTCCAGGCAAGTCTCCGTTTCCTAATTTCAACAACAAATCTGCGAAGAGAATCATATCGAAGTTCCCGAAAAGTTGAGCGCGCATATTTTTTGTGAGGGATAGTTTGTGACCGTCAGTACAAATGAATGATTTTTTTTTAGACACGCATTTACTTCGTCTGCCCTTGTACCTCTTGGGATAACTGGTAAAGTTTGCCTAAAGTCGCCTGCAAATAATACGGTCACACCACCCATTAGTCGATTGTCGCCTCTTATATATTTCAAAGTCCTATCTAGTCGTTGTAACAACGTCGCCGCTATTCCGGAAGAAGTTACGGCCAGAGCAACACCTCCACGAGATTTTATTTTGGCCAAAAGGAGATTTATAAGGAAAGTCTTTCCCGTATCGCCGGGTGCATCTAAAAAGAAGACCTGTCCTGAAGCACTTTCAACAGATATGAGAATGGTAAACAGTAAGTTGATCAGTGTTCAGTTGGGTCTCATCTCTACTCACAGTTTGTAACAATGCCTGATGGTCATATGTCGTTTCTTGCAAATATAGTGGGTCAAAAGCAGAATAATCGCGATCACTTGGTTCCGGAAGACCATACTCTTGAAAGGTTTTTTTCTGAGAAGGACTGTATGATTTTTTTTTCTAGTTCAATTAAAGCAGAATTGTATATTTCTTCACTGTACGGCTAGTTTTCTATACACTGTTCATGGCGAATTCGTTGTAAAATGTCTTCTGACATGCTGTCTCTGCGTGAAAGCCACAGATATAGTGGATCAGATACGTGGCAAAATATCAAGATGATGGCGAACAAATGCCTAAGCGACGAAGGTGAAGTGGACAATGCAGCCTCCTGTAGTGTATTGTTCCAATGAGCATCATCTTCTATTAAACCCAATGCTTTACATCCTGCCTGAAATGTAGGATATCGCACACATTGAACTGTTTTTAAGTCTGCAAAAGAAGTAGGGCCTTTAACAATGTGGAATAAGAACCGCAAATAATAACATTCAGCGTTATTGGGGTGGACGTTATACACACGGCCCAAAGTGTTACTTTTTTTTTAAGCCTAGCTGTCCTTCAACTGGTACTCCTTCCTTTCGCCGCTGAAATTTATTGATATTCCATGTATAGTATGCCGGAACCTCATCATACGTTAAAGTGCGTGCAAAAAGAATCCTCTGAGCACAATTTGAAAAAAAAACCCATCAAAGTAGTATCTCTCGGATTATTAACAACATCCGTGGCATTGTTGGGATTGATACACACGTTGGCCGTTTTCTAGATGGACAGCTAAATGCATAACTGTTGGCGATCTTTCATGTATACTAAACGAAAGAATTCTCCAAACCGCCTCTGAAGTACCTGTATAGCGTCCAGATTGGAATTGTTGTATCTCATTCTGGCTATTGAGACTAATTGTGGCTTGATCGCTACCCTTGTTAAAATATTTGCAAATATATTGTATAGATTTTACTGAACTGCAGTACTCTACGTTAATATGCGCGTCAAACGCTCTCAGTAAAACTGGGTTATATGGTATCACCCAACGATTGTCAATTTACTATGTACATCCTCTTATCGTCACTGTCTCTACTCGGCCTCCACAAGCACGTTCTCTTCGTCGATACTTCGGGTACCCATCATCGCCTGTAATGGTATCTTGGTAAAAACTTTTCGGATATTTCTTGATGCATTTATGCGAGTCCATGCACGGAGAATTTGGATTTAAATGTCCGCAAGGTCCATGTATCATATGCTTAATGGCAGTATCATACAATTTTGGGTCAACATTCTTGTCTGGAAGTTCGGCACAAATCACTGAATCTATGTCTTCTGGTCGAATTTTGTTGTCAAGCCAAAGCAGTAAATGTATATGAGGAAGTCCACGCTTTTGCCACTCCACTGTATACATGAAACATTGAACTGTACCGAAAATTGTACCTTTCGTTGTCAGATTCATAAGATCATGTATTTCCAGGTGAAACACAGTTAATTATGTCGTATCTATCTTGTGGAACGGTATTTTCATACAACGCATTTATTATTTCAGGCCACTTGGGGTTGCAGGTAAATGTTATAAATAAATCCGGTCTACCAAACCGTCTAACATATGTCATTGCGTCCTGCGTACGTTCGTGTAAATATCTTGGACTTCCAGTAAAAAAAAACGGAAGTATAATCAACTGTCCCAACTCTGACATGTTTCCATCGCCTCGCAACGCATCCTGTAAGTTGATATAACTATCAGCTCTTAATTGATGTTGGCGTGATCGTAAATAAGCTAAACGCCCAGTTTCAATTTTAGCATATTGGTCAACCCAGAACTGATTAAGAAGCGTCTTAAATCTGTGTAAAGTGTTGAAATGACCCTCGCGAACCATCACTCAATATGAATAGAAATTCATACACGACACTGTCTTATTAGGAAGTTTTTCTCCAGTCTGTGGATTGACTTGAGGTATAGAAATGTAATACCCATCTTCACCACGGCACGGCATTAATTGGTATTGTAGAGCGTCATAAGCTCTATGAGTTTCAGATACTCTGTGTATAGAGTTATCACGTCCGTGCAAAACTGTGTCTCTTCGTTCAAAGTGTTGGCCTTCAATTAAAATAGCTACCTCATTAGTGGTTGGGGCATTATACCTGCCCCGATGTTCACAATCCGGTCGCCTGTCTGCATGGATAATTAGACGGAAGTCCTCGACATCGGATGAAACATTCTCTAAGGCTGTTTTACGCCCTAAATTTTAAAATATAATTATTGGTGCGATGTAACATGTCTTGCAAAACAGGAATCACTTCCAATTTCAGATTTTGAAAGTTGTTACAGCGTGTAGTGTGACCGGACGGCCCACCGCGACAGCATTATCCGTGCTGAAACGGTAGAGAAATGTGATAGAGATCTAGCATAAGAATAACCCAAGATTAAAGAAGCGAGCTAAGAACGTTTAGGGACCGAAGACGCATCAAGAGAGATGAATGCAGTAAGCGACCCATAGCTTGACTGCCTGCTTCAGGGTCAGCGAACCAGTGCTGACCAAGACCCTACTCCACCTCCAAGTGGTGGTCCTGGAAACAGGCTGCATCACTGCAGTATAGCTGAGAGAGTAGGGATCGAAGTGGGAAGGCAAACCCGGTCCCAAAAAATGCCGTGCTGAAGTCGGATGTATCGGCCAAAAGGCGCAGATATCGCAGATCTGCTGTAAACGGACACAACGCAACCAACGTCCTTTTCAGGACGAACGAGGAAGAAGAAGATCTTTTAAAAACGACAAATGTGCTTACTACAGTTTATCACTAAACAAGAAAAGTTACGTTTTTCTAACAATAGACTTTTAGACGCGAACTCAGTCTTTTGGCAAGAATCGCACAGCAACGATTGACGTCATCTAATTTACATAGGGTTAGTTAAAGTTTATGTTGAACAGTTAAGGGTGAAAAATAGCTGTATCCAATCAAATAAGTTGGGACATTTTTGTTTACACAATCAAAGCCATCGACGGCAATATTCAACCGCGCGAAGTTTTTAGCTAGAAAAAACTGTAGAGAACAAAGCAGTCTGTTCCTGATCGCCAACTTGCACGGACGTAGTTTTAACTGGGAGCGGTGTCAACCTGGCGTATATCCCCAGTCTGCTACAAAAAGTCCTTGGCCAACGAATACAGATTCCTTGCAGTTTTATCAAGTAAATTATATTTTTTCATCATCTCAGTTGAGAAACAGATTTATTTCCAATATTGTGAATTTAATTTCACGTAAGTGCAGTGTCGCAAAACCTTTGTTTGATTTTCAGCGGACATCATGATAAGCCAGATAGGCTATAATGTCGAGCAATCAGTTTGAGGAACTAGCAAAAATACTGGACTTTCAAAACTAACAAGCAAGGTAGAGGCCTCACTTAGTCTAGCGCCCAAGAAGAAAAATAATGAGAAAGCTTCGAAGAACATTTTTAAACATGATGAATGTTATGTGCAACCGTGGCTTGAGGTAAAAGGAGGAAATATGATTGTACATCCAAAACAAATGTCTACAGAAATTATTTGATCACATGCCTGTTAACATAGGAGATTGATGAAGAGGAATGTCTTCACATTTGGTCACTGTTGTTCGCCAGTTCTAATTAAAATTGTTTTAATTGATGACAAGACTAGTTTCAACTCACTTAAAGAAGTTCCAGTTGGATAAGTGACCTTAAACAAGTACATCTATAATTTATTAAAGCTGTCTCACCAAGCATAACCATCTGCAGATTTGAGGGAAGAACGAACTTTAAATATAAAATCTATACGATCACTCATCAAGAAATAAACATCTCTGGCGGACAAGACCAGTACCCTGATGACTTGGTGAATAAATAAAAGAAAAATAAAGGAAAACAAATACGTCTGAGTCAGCACAAAGCCCCTCAGAATTATTGACAGATCATTTGAGGAAAAAGAATACTAATATTATAAGAGACACGGCCTCAGTAGAAGCCTGAGACACATGATCAGCGATAAAATATATTTGAAGAAATTTAAGGTCGTATCTTTCGTTCGGAAATAAGCTACCAAGCAAATGATATACACCAATACCTCGACTTTCGTCGCTTCGAGTTTCGTCGCTTCGCTCTTTCGTCGGTTTACAATTAAAACCACGTTTCCAAATTTCGTCGCTCGCTTCGCTCTTTCGTCGCATTTCGTCACCACCGCGCGCCATCTTGTTTCTTTCGTCATTCAGTCTTTGAATAGAAGTCGTTCGGTGTGCACTGTTTTTTTTTAATTGTCCGCATTGAATCTCTTATATTTGTGATTAAACATATTAATACTACTTATTTTTGTGATTAAAATAACAAAACTATCCATACTATATTATTTGTGTGATTATACTGTAAATAGTTCATAGTTATTTTAGTGATAACAGTCTAATGACAGTGTTCATATCGTGATTATAAGACACGTGTACAGTTTTCATACTGTACTTTTTTGTGTGATTAGGCCTTATACAGTACTACTTATTTTTGTGCTTTAATATATTCATAATGGGTCCTAAGTGTAGTGACAAAGTTAAAAGAACCCATAAGGTTCTCAATTCGCAAGAAAAACTGGAGCTAATCAAGCTTAATGAACAAGGCATCTCAAATGCTGAAATAGGCCGCAGGCTAGGTGTACCTCGCACTACAGTTAGCACAATTGTAAAGAACAGAGCTAAAGTGTTAGAGGAAATTAAAAACGCTACGCCAGTGCATACCAAACTTATTAGAAAGAGGCACAATTTAATTGGTGAGATGGAGAAAGTGTTAAATGTGTGGATTGAAGACCAAGTCAGCCACAACATTCCTCTAAGCCAAGATCTTATCATGGCTAAAGCACAAACTTTATTTAATGCAATGAAGGCTGAACAAGGAGAGACATCAGCTGAAGAGACATTTGGAGCTAGCAGGGGCTGGTTTGATAAATTTAAGAAAAGGTCAAATTTGCATAATATAGCAGTGAAGGGAGAATCAGCAAGCGCAGATACCGCAACTGCAGGAGCTTTTCAAGTGGAGCTTGAAAAAATTATAGAAGAAGTTGGCTACACAAAGCAGCAGATCTTCAACATAGATGAGACTGGCTTTTTTTTGGAAGAAGATGCCATCCAGAACTTTTATTGCCAAAGAGGAAAAATCAATGCCTGTGTTTAAAGCTGCCAAAGATAGGCTTACTATGTTGCTAGGGGCTAATGCAGCTCGTGATTGCAAGCTAAAGCCTCTGCTCATTTATCATTCTGAGATTCCTAGGGCCCTGAAAAATTATTTAAAGTCTTCCCTTCCAGTTCATTTCAAGTCCAATAAAAAAAGCCTGGATGACTGGTGAATTATTTACAACTTGGTTCACTGATAATTTCAAGCCTGCAGTTGAGGATTATTGCAAACAACAGAATATTCCCTTTAAAATCCTACTGCTCTTGGATAATGCTCCAATCCACCCAAGAATTGTGCTTGAGGCTCACAAAGAAATTAAAGTTGTGTTTCTGCCTCCAAACACAACTTCTTTGCTGCAGCCTATGGACCAAGGAGTAATTTCATCATTTGAATCTTACTATATCAGACGGACGTTTGCCAAGGATTCAATATTCTGGATGCTATCAAAACTATCAGAGATGCATGGGCCGATGTTAAAGAATCCAATCTTAAAGGCGCTTGGAAAAAATAGATTCCTTCCCTAATGGACGACTTTGAAGGGTTTGAAGAAACAGTGGAGGCCATCACTTCAAATGTTGTGGAAATGGCCCAGCAGGATGTGGCGGAAGTACTGAGATTCTGTCTTTCAAATGGCCCATGTCTTTTTCTCCTTGCATTTAGTTCACTAATTTTTGGAGGGATTACAGAAAAATCCTTCTCCATGTTTCTTCTCCTTCTATTATTTACGTTTTTTTTCAAGATGAGATCACGAGGGAGTTTGATCTCATCTGCTTTATGGTTCTTCTTTATGTGTTTAGAATGGGGGTGTAGGGAATTAGACAGTATTTTTCTAGAAGAAAGATTATAGATGCTAGATCAGGATTGGCACCAGATTGTCTTTTTTTAAAGATATTGCGTGGCCATATACGCATTTTTCGGGAGTTAAATTATTTGCGGCCATTTTTGCTTCATTTCCGCAGTATAGGGCTAGGCTTAATCTCGTTTCTTTGTCTAAAACCCATGCACGTTACATCAGAACGATCTAAGGTTCTGATTGGCTGAGAGATAACTGCAGTTGAAATGCAGAGCTCTCATTGGCTTTACAACCACGCCGCGCATATGACGTCACGAAGTCGGCGCGTGGGGGTCTTGATTATAAAAGGCCTATATTTCATAGTTTCTTTCTCTTTTAATGAAAAAAAAATTGCCAAAGCCGGGTTGCCAGTCAAGTCGATTGCCTTCAGTTGGACATTCGAGATTTGGTAAGCATGAATTTTTGCGTGAGGACTTTATTTAATTTTTCTAGTCCTAGCCGATCATTTAAGTTTCTTGGGAAGTTTAGTTTAATTTAATTCTTAACTCCAGAGCCATCAATTCGATCTGAGTGATAGAAATGAGAAACTAGGTCCATTTAATCCCTTGTTGAAAGAATAGCGGCATGGTTTAAAAGTTGAGATATCACCGCTTTGTATTATTGCAAAGTCGGTCGGGAGAGAAACTCGCATCTGCGAATTTTATTTATTTACAGAATAGTCGGGAGCGCGTAATGTGTATTTTTATTTGTGATTTTAGTGAGAGTATTGATGCTCGCTATTTATATAGTTACGCATATATCTGTGGACGGGAGTGAAAGAGGCATAATTTGGAAGCGCGTGGGCGCGTTGGTTACGGAATTGTTATTGATACGACGTTCAGAGGGACGAGGGGGAGATAAGCACGTGGTCATAAAATTATAAACACGTGGTTGAACTACGGGGTTTTCAATTTGATAATCAGGGGTTATGTATAACTTTTGACGGCATGTAGATGCTAGCGTAAACAGGGTTATAGGTTATTGATTGTGCTTTGTTATTCTGTGTATTCAGAAGATGGAGATGACATTTATTTATGTTAAGGGAATTATTTTGTATTTCATTTTGTATGTGATTACTATTATTGACGGGAATTTTAGGAATTCCTAGAGAAGGCTAGTTTTAGTTGTGTTAAACATTACGGCATTAGCGTCAGCGTAAGAAGTAGGCCACAGCACGTCTGCCCAGACGGGCCATTGAAAATATTGTTGTTGCTCGGAGTTAGTCAGGCAGAACAAGCGATCTGGGTTAGCCAATGTTTACTTTGTAGGCTCAGGTAGAGAAGAGAGGGGAGTTACGTGTTGAAGAGTAAAGAAGTTAATTGTTATTTGAAATGTATTATTATGGTTTGTTTAGCTGTTGTTTTGTTTTGTCTAAAACAGCAGGTACCGGCTTTGTGGGAATGAGAGCGGAATTTTGAGACCACAAAATTTCTCCCACGGCAAAGTTGGGGCATTCGCAGAACCGCAAGGGTTTTACGTTAGTTGCCAGTAGTGGACGGAGAGGAAGAAAATACGTTTTCCCAACCAGGGGAAGACATTTTCCAGCGAATAGGATTTTTGTGGATAAATCCTGAGCTCTGACGTTCGTTACACACACAGATTTGGCAGGCTGCCAGCGGTGTGGTAATTTTGTGTTCGTTTCTTCACGGCCATAATAAAGCCGACAGCCCAGTTATAGGTACTCGGGCAGGTAATTTCCGAGTGGTAGAAGTCCGCTACAGTTCCAGTCCAGAATCCAGTGGGGTTTTGTTAACCCTCAGTCATCAAGTCCAGAGTTAGTGGAGAGAGATAGGGTAAACATTCTCTCTACTGAAGTCAGCACAGATAGGTAGAACTGTTAGTTTTGGTGAATCATAGCAGAGGACAGCTGCTGAAGTTTAGAGGTGCAGTTAGTTGTGTTCAGGAGATTCCAGGATAGGCTGTGTAGAACCGAAGTCTGTGCAGAGATTGTGTAGTCACTTCGCCGTCGTTCCAGCTATCAGTGGACTTAGAGTTAGAGTTAGAATTTAGAACAGCTAGTTTGGAGTGTAGGCGACATCAAGTGCAGTGTAGTTCATTTCAGTTAACTTTACCTTCTTTCTCCATACAGGTTGCAATTGTGGGAGAAGGGTTGGGGTTGATGCATTTTTAACTGTGCTTGATTTTGTTTCAGGAGTGCATCATCGCACTTGATGTATGGGACATGTATATGTTTGTTGTTTATAGGTGTATAATAAACTTGTATAAATTGTAGCTGGCATCAGTCATTTCCTTTAGTACAGTAGCTATATGTTGTCTGTACCTTGGTGTTTGTGAATCTTAAGTGAACCTTATCCCCATAGGGTAGTTAGAGGTGGTTCGAGGCCATAGCAATTTAAATGTCCGAAGTGGCGAGGAAAGAATCAACCTCGGTTCTCAACCTCGGAGCCAATGGTCTCAACTTTCACATTTTGCACTATATTTCTATCTGAATCTATCATTTCAGTCTTTCTTCTTACTATTGTCTTGTCACTATATGTAGACAGTCTCTAGTCCTAAATCCATTTCGTGACACAGCTGGAACTGGAAGTAGAGGCTGAAGATGTTAGAGAGCTGCTTGAGTCTCATGATCAGCCCTTAAGTGATGAGGATCTACTGGCGATGGAAGAACAAAGAAAACTGTTGAATGAACAGGAAGCCATGCCTGAAGATACAGCTCAGCCTAAGGAGATGACCACCAAAGAACTGGAGGTTGGAATCGCCAAAATAGAGGACGCAATTGCATATTGGGAAAGGGTGGATCCCAATTTCGGCAGAAGTTCTAAAGTAAATAGCGGGTTAGAACACCAAATAGCCTGTTACAGAGAACTTCTTATGGAAAGGAAGAAGACATCAATGAGGCAAACGTTCTTGCTCTCCTTTTTCAAGACGCAACCGCCACAACCAACGTCAGTCACCCCTCCCTCTAACCCTTCAGATTCCGAGCCATTAACATCAGCCCCTGTTAACCTCCTTCAAAGTCCCCTTCTCCTAAAAGAATTAGATTGAGTTCCTTCAATTCTGAAGTTGAGCCTCCTCCATTTTCTCCATCTGATTTTCTAAGTCTAGAATCTCCCTAAATTACCAACATTCAAAACTGTACATACTGTATATATTCATCGTCTACTTGCTCAAGAATGATTTTAAGGTAAGATGTTATTTACGTATTTTTTATTTATTACTGTATTTTCTTTATTCTTATGTTTATTTCTATTTATCTAGGTGTTGCACGCATTCGTAAGTGTTATATAGTTAGTTATTTACGTTTTTTGGCGGCCCTAATGCATTTGTAAGCTAAATAAAGGCTATGCTTCGACTTTCGTCGATTTTCGACTTTCGTCATAGCTCTGGTCCCTAACCTGTCGAAAGAGTGAGGTATGGGTGTACCTGTCCTTGAACTTTGAACGTCAGTATACGAGTATAACCTGTTTCATACACTACCTTGGCTCCAAAGGATGTCATTTGGAACGCATTATTGTAGCTGCGGATGTTTCCTAGAAATTCTGTGGGCAGAGGATGTTGGCCAGTCAACAACGACAGCAGCGGTTCTGACGGTGCTTGAAGTTCTTCCAATTTAACTTTACCGTATTGACAACAAATACATGTTGGCTCGTTTTTCCATTTAAGTGCTGAGCACATGTTGTGGATAGGACCTAGAATTACAGAATGATCATTGCAGTAATTTATATGAGAGTCATGACGTAGAGCAGAACGTTCTTTCTTTAACCAGAGAGTTTGAGCTGGCTGGACAACCTGAACTATATTAGGGTTTGGAGGAAGCACTGTTTCAATCGTCAAATCTATGTGACGTAGCCGATCACGATGCAGGCGGGCCGATCTCCTAGGCAAAGACTGAGCATCTCTTTGGATAATATGGCGCGTTGTATCTTGAGATAGACGATCCTGTCTTTCTGCAGGGGTCTCAGACGCCCTCTTTGTAGCATGACGCTGACGATCTCTTAACAGACGGTCATCCCTTTCTGTGCTCGTTTCGGCTTCCCTTCTGATTCTCATTCTCTTTGCTCTGTTGCTAAGTCTCGCAAGTGATGAAGTTATGCTGGACGATGTGAAGCAAAAATTAAATTAAATTAAAGTACCGAACTAAGAATAAATACACCTATATGTTAAAAAAAACTAAGAAAAGGAAACCTATTATTTTCGAGAAGTGGAATTATAATGCCTAAATATGATCCCGAAATTAAAAGAAAAAAAAAAAAAAAACCTAAGTGTTTTTAAAAGAGGCACACAAATCGTGTCTAAGATATAATTAAACAGAAAAACGTAACAAAGAAATGAAAGGAAAATTGAAAATAATTAAGTAGTAAAGGTATTAATGTAGTAAATAAACTTAATAATGAACTATGAAAATTATTATGTAGGAAGGTACAGTAGCTAATATTCACAAGCAGAATAGTACCTGAAAAAAAAAAAACTAAAGCTACTTGCCTTTTCGGCATATCGAAATTAATCACTAACCAATTATTGTGTCAGTACATACTCAAATGTTCTAGAACATACGGAAATTGTAGCACAAATAATTCTTTTTTTTTTTTTAAATTCCTCTTTATTCGTATTCTGTTTGAATTTACAAAATATGTTCATTTTACATATTTCAATAAAGAAGTTTCTATAAAAATACAATAAGCAGCTGCATAGAAATCCTTTCACTCCCTTGCACACACTTATTTACACACTCCTTCTTGCACTCTGAAGATGTACATTGTTTGTGATGATAGTATTGATTGAAAAGAGAAAGAAAAAAAGAAAAAGAATTCATACACCCTCGTTCTTGAAATTGTAAAGCGCAGTCTTTGTTATAGTGATAATAGTAAGAACAAAGGGACGAGGGGGGAGAGAGAAACACCTGAACGGACTATGAATTTTCAGTGAGGGGACAATGAAAACATATTTTTTTTCCGTTTGTGTTTTAAAAAATAATTCTGTCTTTCTTATGTGCGATTTCATTTTATTTCCACACTCTTGCTCTCCATAGTTGGATATATCCTAAATAACTCGTCTTTTTCAAAGAAAGCATTCAGTCAGATTTGATTTCACGTCCGAGCGGGAATTGCTTCCACATTCCGTGGGAATTTACAAAGACATTTGCATTGAAACCTGAACTAGCTTTTTTTGTACATTTTTTTAAATAGTGATAGTATTGATTAAAGGGAGACGGGGAAAGGGGATAAAGGAACCATACTACCCTGTTCTTGAAATTAAAATGCACACTCGTTTTTTTTTTCTTTTAATACCCCTTCTGGAGCTCAAAGTGAGGTCTATTGACTTTATTGAGTTTAATGTGTGAATTGTGTGTGATCCCGGCCCTGACTAATGCACACTCTGAGTTTTTTTTTTTTAATATTTAAACTTTATTTGCTTTTCATTTCAATTTACAAAACTTTGCATTTTACAATCAGGGAATATAAGAAAAATACAACTTATATAATGACTCGCGTGCATTCACCCGTATCTTTTGTACACATACATACACGAATCAAATCCAATCAAATTTAAAATTTAGGAATACCTTAATAAGGTAGCTTCTCCTTCTTCTTGCGATCGCATCTTTGATGATTACACCGTCAGACGAGTTCTCATGATGAATTCGACTGTTGTTTGAAGTTCCTCTTTAACTCCATATAGCTTTGAGTTTAGTGTTGAGTCATTGGGCCAGTATATCTTTCTTAACTGGTCATACAGAGGACAGTCCTGTAGAACATGCTCAGCAGTTTGTTCGTTTAATCCACATGTGCACAGTGGTGAAGCAGACAATCGTAGCTTGTGCATGTGTTTATTCAGTTTGTTATGCCCTGTCCTGAGTCGAAAAATAGTTATCTGTCCCTGCCGGTCGAGAGTGTGATAGTCGTCTTTGGGTTGGTTCTGTTCTCTTCTGATAGTCTGGATAGCTCTCTTTTTCTCAAAGTATGTGACTTCATTATCTTCTTGTTCACATTCTCCTCCCTTTTTTGCAAGTTTATCTGCCTTTTCATTTCCGGGTACACCACAATGAGATGGTACCCACTGAAGTATGGTTCTCTTTTTGGCAGCTACCTTGTTTAGTTCATTTCTCAGATGCGGGAGTTTACCACCCTTGAGAGCTTGCAGGACAGACAGTGCATCTGTGAGGATGACTACCTGGTGGCAGTCAGAGTTGGTGTTATAAATCATATTTGCAGCTTGCTCTAGAGCTTGAACCTCAGCTGTATAGTTGGAACAGAATTTACCAGTGGGAATGTGCCTAGTCTCATAGTGGTTGTCAGGATATGAGATAAAGATACCGGCACCTCCATTCCTAACAGCATTAGTTGCTGATCCATCTGTATAGGCATGTATCCATGATTGATCGGGATAGCTTTCTTGGATCATACTCAATGTAGCAGTTCGTTTTTGCAGATCATTATACTCACATCCACTTGTGAGACCACTGACTGATGTATTAATTTGGAGGGCACTGCTGGCCTGCTCCCATGGTACAGGGTATAGGGTGGGCTTCAGTGGTGTTGTCTTCATGGATAGGTCTTCTTGATGCTGTCTTATAAGTCTTTTCCCCCGATGCACAAAGCTGCTACGCTTTAGACGTCCCAATGCCAGATCATCTAGTCTTGCCTTCATTGGGTGCATTGGCATACTGTTGTACTTTTCCATCTGGATCATGGTTTTTGTGTCTCTTCTATGGGACAATGTCTGTAATCCAGCAACCTTCTGCATCTCTGTTATTGGTGTAGTTTTCATGGCTCCTGTAATGAGCCTGAGAGCTTGATTTTGCACCTTGTCCAAAGACTGCAGATGTGAGTTAGCAGCTGATGACCATGCTGCTGAGCTAAACTCTAAGTGTGGTCTTATTACTCCATTATAAATCTTCTTTAGATTTCGTTCATTTGCTCCCCAGTTGGTACCTGCTAATTTTCTGAGTATGCCTAGTCGTCTTCGGGCCTTTCCTTCTGCATTTTCAATATGCTTATTCCATGTAAGCCTTTGGTCAAATGTCACCCCAAGATAGGTGGGGTAGCTTTCTTCCTTGATCACGGTTGTCCCTAGGTGTATGTTAGCTGATTTGTCCTTGGGGGCGAGGGAGAACAGTGTTGTGGAGGTTTTGTCTGTGTTTATTGTGATAAGCCATTTCTCTGCCCATGACACTAGCATGTCTGCTGCCCGCTGCATTCTATAATTTGCTGTGGTGACATTTTCATCAGCGCACCAGAGTACTAGGTCATCTGCATATAAGGCAGCTTTAACTCCTGCAGGGAGATCTTTCACCAGGTCATTGATGTAAACAAGGAAGAGTGTTGGGGAAATTACTCCTCCTTGAGGTACCCCCTGATGGAGCAACACTTTTCTGCTCTGCAGACCGTCAAGAGTGACTCTAGTTCTCCTGTTATGCAAGTATGACTGGATCCATTTCATCATGTTGCCTTGGATTCCACTTCTCCTAAGTTTTGCAATGAGGCCATCTTTCCACACCTTGTCAAAGGCCTGCTTGAAGTCGACCCAGATCGTTAGGACCTTTTTCTTCTCCTGGAAGGCATCTTCTATTGCTTGAGACAAGTAAGTAACTTGGTCTTCTATACTGTAGCATTCTCTAAATCCAGCTTGTTCCGGCACCAGGATCTGCTCAGACTCTAAATACCATTTCAATCTGTGGTTGACTATTCGCTCCATAGTCTTCCCAACACAGCTTGTGAGACTGATTGGCCGGTAACTTGCAGCCTCGGTCTTACATTTCCCTTTCTTTAGTATGGGTATTGTGATGGCTTCTCTCCATACTTGGGGTACCGTTCCTTTCAACCAGCTGTGGTTGAATATCTCAAGCAGTTTTGTCTTTGCTGCTGAGCTCAGATTTACTAGCATTTCGTTGCTGATTTTGTCTGGGCCGGGTGACTTTTGAAACTTAAGCTTGGAAATAGCCTTCTGTAGTTCTCCTAGTGTGATGGGTTCCCTCATTGGGGCAGGAGTATCTGTCTGTCCCATGGTTGCCAGTATTTCTTTTCTTATCTCTCTCTGATGATCTATGTTAATGGGTAAGTTGCTTTCTGAACTGTATCTTCTAGCAAACAAGTCTGCAGCTTGTTTTCCTCTGAAAAGTTTGCCACCTTCATCCAATGTGATAGTCTGCCTAGGTGAGGAACGCTCTTCATTTAGAGACTTGACTAATCTCCAAAGTTTCCTGCCGTCTTTCTCAAGGTTCAGCGATGCCGTTTTAGTTCTCCAGCTTTTCCGTTTTTCTTCTAGCTTTGTTCTCTGAAACTCTGCTACAGCCTTTTTCCATTTGTTGTGAGTTTCAAGTGAAGGCTGAGACTCTGCGTCCTTTCTAGCCCTGTCCATAGCTTCCTGACGTTCTTGGAGTGTGCTGGACCAGTATGGTATGTAGTTACGCCGGCATCCTTTGGGAATGGTTTCTTTTGCAGCTTGTAGTATGCATCTGTTGAAGTCTTTTACCACTTCATTAATGTCTCTGTTCTGTACCTTGAGGGTAGACAGCAGCGTGTTCACCTGATGCCTGAATAAACCCCAGTTGGCTTTTTTGTAGTTCCATCTTGTAATGGCTGGGCCTGTACTGAGAGTTGCACTCTGGACAGTAAGAAAGATTGGGCGATGGTCGCTTCCCCCTAGTTGGTCTCCTACTTCTCTACTAATAGATCCAGCTATATCTGGTGTGGAGAAGGCAAGATCTGGTGTTGAAGTTGTGTGCCATCCTCTGGAGTAGAAGGTAGGAGTATCTGTGGCATTATTGACTAGGATTAGGGAGTGATCATCTTGCCAAGTTTCAACCTCTTCACCTCTGTGATCCAGATGGTTATAGCCCCAGCTCTGGGAGTGGCTATTAAAGTCTCCAACTGCTATAAAGTTGGTGGCTGGTACCTGTATAGAGCTGAGACTCAGGGGTTTGTTGTTCGGACAGTAATAGTTCAGGAGTTCTATTTCCATCTTGTCTACCTTTATCTGCAACAGCTGATATTCTGCTCCATCCATGAAGGTTTTCCTTTCGTGTGCAGGAATGTTATTCCTTACAAGAGTAAGTACTCCTCCTTTTCGTCTATCTTTTCTGTCGGATCTGAAGCATTGATATCCCCTTATTTTAAAGGTTTGATCTGCTTTCAAGTGAGTCTCTTGGATACAGCAAACACTGACTTGCTTCTCATACAAGATGTTTTCCAGCTCTGTCTTTTTGCTGTATCCAGCCTGCTTGCTGTTCACTCCCTCTGCATTCCAGTGCATCATGACAAGTGGCACTCTGGGTTTCTCTTTTTCTGTTTTGTTTTGGTCAGTAGTTCTCCTCCGCCGTCTGCTGACTCCACAAGACGGTCTAGAGGGTCCTCCAGTAGCTGAGGGTGGGCTCTGTCGAGGCTCAGAGCCCGGCACTGCACCTGCCTGGTGGAGCTCCACAGGGCGAGCACCAGTACGAGATTTATTTGACGGTGTACTCTCCATAGAAAAAAAAAGCGAGTTGCGTGATACTGTGGTTTCCGGTGCGCCTTCTGGCCCAGTATCTATGACTTTAGCACCTGTTCAACGGGAGAGTGGGCTCATCCCTAATCTGTTTATGTTCCCAGTAGTAGACTATTCGCAAGCAGCCTGGGGGTGTCACTGCTCTGCGCGGACCTTGTTTACCGAGGCGGCGTCCGAGCTCGTATGGTGAAAATATGGTTGCATTATCTTCAAAATAGCCCTGTCTTTCCTGCCATCCTGCAACTTTGAGTTAGGGAGTTCTGAGCTCCAGTCTCTTTCCCAGGCATTTTATCCTGGCCTGGCACGCATACAGAGGACCCCACTTCTGGTTCTAAGTTAGCAGTTGGGGACAGGTGGGGTAGCACACTGTGCATTCCCCGTCATCCAGGGGGCTCTCCAACTATGCAGAGCTTGCACAATGCTGTGCTCTGGTTCTGGGCTCACCCAAGAAATCCTCACGTCCTGCACACAGCCACTTCCAGATACCCACCACCTGCCAACCCCCCATTGTAGAAATCTCCTGCATGCGGCCATCCAGTCAAGAGCCAGTATTAAGTCTGGTGCCCAAGTGATCCCCGCAAGCTCAGTGTGCAATTCTGGGTTCTCATCATGCTGCAACACAGGGGGGGGGATTGTGATGCTCAGCCATCTCTCTCAACTCTGCACCGATAAGTGACATCGGGGAATTAACTGTGTCTCAGTACTGGGAGGCCCCGTTTCCGGGTACACCACACACAGCCAATTGAGGCAACGGTCGCCGTGGAATAAGGTAGCTAAGAACCAAATAAGAAAACCGTGTGGTGCATACTAACATTCCAACATGTACAAATTTTTGTTATTCATGTGGTGAAACGACATTACAAAAATATGTAAATATAAAATGGAACAGCTATGTTATGGACCCCTGAAGGAAAACGAAAGAGAGGCCGACCAAAAACAACTTGGCGGAGGACTGTGGAGGCTGAGATGCAAAGAATGAATCAGAGTTGGGGCACTGTACGAAGGATGGCCGCCGACCGAGCAAAGTGGAATTAATTTGTTATTGCCCTACAAGACGCTACCAGGCGTAATGGCCACTGACTGCTTTGACGGTCGGCAGCTAAGGATCAAAGAAGAAGAAGAATGCACCAACAAACGATAGCGATGAAGAGATCAAGGACAAGTTTTATCAATAGGTACAAAAAGAAATGGAAACTACACCCAGGTACGATCTCATTATAGTAATTGGAGACCTAAATGCGAAAGTGGGAGCACACAATAATTATAACGAAAGAGTAATGGGAAAATGCGGCAGTGGAACAGCAAATGAGAATGGGGACAAACTAATAAGCTTCTGCAGTATTAACAACCTGGTCATTGGAGGAACACTTTTTCCACACAAGGAAGTGCACAAGTTAACGTGGGAATCACCAAACGGACGAGACAGAAACCAGATAGCAGATGGAGACATGCACTACAAGACGTGAAAGTAAGAAGAGGCGCAGATGTGGGAAGTGATCAGCATCTAGTAGTAGCAAGGACCCTACTTTGGCACCCTGCTTTAGGAAACTGCCCATGGCTAAGGAACCCAGACAGCACAGGGACATTTTTTCTAAGGATGGTGTACTTGCTGCTTTCCTTGTATATTGTTGAGATGGTGTTGAATCTCTGGTCAACATCATCGGTCTCTGTTCTTTCCTGGCTTTTGATAATCTCATATCTTCTTTTTACGTCGACCACGAAAGCTTTTCTGGTGAGGGGATCCTTCAGTTTCGTGATGTTGTATCTTTTCTGTTTGACTGCAACTGGTCCAGCATTGCGTTGGCATCCAGAACGACAGAGTACCCATTACATGAACTTTAAGATTAAAAAAAGTAACGGGCCCATCGAGCCAGATTTAATTCTTCCTGAGAAAAAAACTTAAGTACATTTCAGCCCTTGTGGCAAGTAAAATATTGCTATCAGTAACATTCCGACGGAGTTCTGACTAGTTGTGGTGTGACCAAATCAAGTCCTATACAGAGAGAAGGCACCGACCTGACATTCCTAGTTACTAGAAATCTAAGCTATTGACACTTTGCTCGCTGTTAACGTTCGTGCCTGGACAATTTTAATGTGACAGAACCAGATATCCTAAAATAAGAATAACCAAGGAAACGTTCCCTGAAGTAGTGGATTCAACCTATCTTTGCGGGACTGGGGTTCCCTTGGCCAAGACTACCACTGGAGATTCTGTATGTGCATGTCCTAAAAATTGTTTTTCCAGAAGTTGCTACCAAAGCTGTAAGTACGAATGCAAGCTAGTGATCACGGCTGACTGAAGAGAGTGAATGCAGGACTGAGTGATTCCTTTATTGTTGTATTTTGGCACCCATTTTGCTGTCTTAAATTTCTTTATGCAAGTTTTTGTTGCTAACAATATTTTCCTTAGGATAGATCAGAGTATCAAAATCTGTTCATACCTTTAAAGGGAAATCTTAGACTATAGCATATGTATCCGTGACTCTTTGGGGCTATCACTTTTCTTATAACAGGACTGTGGGCTATACATCGAGGGAAAAGATCATACCTCTGGGTCTATCATTCTTGTAGCAATTCATTGACTTTATGACTATTTGTATATGTTTGATGCAATTTTATGTGTTGTGATGGAATTTTATTATGATAATTAAAATTCACTTGAACTTATTCCAGTGTGTCGGTCAGTTCGTTCCCAAATATCTATATAATCATTGTTATAGTTTTTCCACGTCTGTGCGTCTAACTGTCGTCACTTGTGTGTGTGTGTGCACGTGAGTGGTATATATATATATATATATATATATATATATATATATATATATATATATATATATATATATATATATATATATTATAGACTGTCTGACTCCTCTAGATCTGTTGTAGAAGATAGGATGAAAGAGAGGAGATTCTCGATTTCAGGGACAGCCTCTATTAATTTCTACCATCTCACTCGTGGAAATCTATTTCTATTATTATCTCTCACTGTGGCTATCACTTATTCTAATCTATTCAGAAGGGACCAACCCAAGTCTTAATTTCCCTATCAAAAATCTACGACAGATGGGGATGGCTTATTGAATGTTGTCAAGAAGGTCTCCATACATTGGCTCGTTTAGAAAAAAAAACATATTGAAGATAAGGACAAGAAAAAGAGAAGGCAAGTGCTCTCCACTTGATAGGGTTTTCTAATAATTCATGGAAAGTTTTCTGTTTCCCTACGGCTTAGCTTCTTTCCCTGTTCTCGATAAAAGGTTAATGGTAAAAGGCAATTCACACAGATGACATGTAAAAATGTAGCTAACTAAATATGCGAGTGAACCTAAGGAAATAGTGAAATGATGATGTGAAATATTTTATGGGTTACCACACCGATGTCAAATCTATAGTGTCCATGAGTCTTTCAAATTTCCTCCCACGTATGATTATACACAGGTATGCACCATCTGTCCAATGTAGATGTCTGTCCCGTGTGGGTTATCTCCAAGACGAGTGCCTATTGGTGAAACTTCTGTACATGTAGTAGTGAGAACTTGTAAGATGTAATGTCCCTCAACGCTTGGAATTCTCTCTAGCGTCGATAAATCGTTGTCACTTGTCGCAGGAAAATGTCTACTATCTGATTTTGAAAATGCTCTGATAGACTGGAGCTCTTCATGAAATTATCTTCAGCTAACACGTGTGCTTCGTGCAATTAAGCTTGCTTGATTGAATTTGCGTTGTGCAATACAGGATTCTTCTTCTTCTTCGATCCTTAACCACCGACCGTCAAAGCAGTCAATGGCCATCACGCCTAGTGGCGTCTTGTAGGGCAACAACAAATTGATTCCACTTTGCACGGTCGGTGGCCATCCTTCGTACAGTGCCCCAACTCTGGTTCATTCTTTGCATCTCAGCCTCCACAGTCCTCCGCCAAGTTGTTTTTGGTCGGCCTCTCTTTCGCTTTCCTTCAGGGGTCCAAAACATAGCTGTTCTTGTGATGGCATCGGGGTCTCTTCTGAGGACATGACCAACCCAGCTCCAGCGTCTGCCAGCTATGATGATGTGCATGTCCTCTTGCTTGCTACGAGTAAGCAGATCTTGGTTGGTGATGGTATTTGGCCAAAAGATGCGGTGAATTTTTCTTAGGCATGTTGTGTGAAAAGAGGACAATTTTGACATTTCCTTCTCTGTGACTCTCCAGCATTCCGCACCATAGAGAAGCACAGAAAGCACGCAACTCTGGTATAATCTTAATTTTGTGCTTGTGCTGTATTGGGAGGACTTCCAGATGTTATTTAGGCTAAAGAAGGCAGGTCAATACAGGATTAGAGTAGATAAATTCACTTCAAGCACACGTGCATTGAGTATCTGAATGTGGTTCAGGCTATAAGCTTAAAGTGAGTTGAATTTGATATATATATATATATATATATATATATATATATATATATATATATATATATATATATATATATACTCAAAAACTTGTGAGGATATGCGATCTTGATTAAGGAAGTACGCCTGTGTGTGTTGCACTTTACATATATATATATATATATATATATATATATATATATATATATATATATATATATATATATATATATATATCAGAATCAACTTGTGCATGATTTCACTTAATTCAGTCGATAAGCTTTTGAGTGAGTTGGACTTGATATAAATGTATATGAATCAATTTGTGCGCACTTGATAAACAGGTGACTAGAATGCTGCGCTATACATATACAAACGTGGGCGTGGAGATCGTTTTTGTAACTTAGGAAATGTATGATGTCCTATCATGTGAATTCTGCTATCTGGATGTACGCTTTGCTAGCTTCTTTCCGATTAGATGCCAAACACGTAATGTGTAGACTCAGACTTCTGCAGGACCGAACAAAGTTGCTTCATGAGTTTCATATAAATATCAATAGTTTACTTTTTTAAAAATCTCATTCCACACTATTGCTTCTTCATAACTGGTCACACAGGATAAATATAGTGAGCATGTAAGTGTGTACCCATGAGAGTCTGCAATAATGATCTAATAATCTAAATGAAGGTGAAGTATACAACCATGAATTATTTCTTTATAGTATAAGTCTTAAAGGAAAAATCTTTTGATTAACCATTAACGACTAGAAGTACTGAGAATACAGTCTTTCGCACCTTTAGCTTTGGGCTAAGTGCAAAAATAAATCACTAATAATGGACAAGAAAAATTACCAATATTTCTTTTCTAAATTCACCAACCTTTATTCCCTTTGAAAAATTCAGTAAGAACAATTTGAAATTAAATTTCGCTGCAATTAAATAAAAATCCAATAATGGAACAGGCTGTGTACATGCCAGGCTCTGGAAAACTACTCCATTATTATCCGTGGGTGTTGTAAAACCGTATCGACTTCTGACGAACGTGTCGTTACGTTATATCTTCGGATTGCCAGTGTGTGATAATCCTGGGGCTGTATCCTATGACTATGTCTTGCCCTGAGACATCTGCATGCTCGTGTGCGATTTCAGTGCCCGTCAGTTGCTGAAAGAGGATGGACTATCGTAACCAACTCTTCGCTTCTTTGTTGGGTGACTAAACAAACCGTGGTTTGAGATTGGTCGCCAGATATCGAAATTATCCACCCCTTGTTACAAAGTCCTCTGTTGCGACATACCCTCGCCGCCTACACTGCTGCATGGCGCGCGGGCGGCTTCCTTTAATCTCAACTTTCATTGTACTGCCACTAAGACAACATCTAAGTTTCTGTACCACTCTCACACAGTCTACCGACTGGTAACAAACATTCCTCTGTCTGTCGCAAGTCCTTTGTAGTCTACAACCAGCGGTTGAGCTTCCAGTGAGTCCAAATGTGGTGACACTTGCTTTGTTAAAACAATGGATTAAGCCCTTAAACGAACTCTTTCTATTACCAAGGTGGTGCCTACTGCACTAAACAATAACTTGTCTAACTAACCAGGTGTGTTCCAAAAGATAACATAAGTTTGAGAAATATCAAAGGTGATTAAAGTTACACTTAGGTAAAAGTCGTGATTAGGGAAAGATAACTTTAAAAATGACGAAAGAGCTAAAACTGGAGCGAAATAAAATAAAAACGACGAAGAAAAAGGTAAACGATAAAAGATATAAACACTTTATCACAATGCCAAATTCCAGCAATCTTAACCTTGATGATTCATCGATTGCAGTGTCACTGTCTAACAGGCAATCATTAATTGTTCTCAGTATCTCTCCCTTATCCATAGCCAGTGTCCCCACTGTGGGTGATCTTGATGCTAGTCTGTCAGTTCTCTCAATACCGCGTACCCCTGCATGTTCTGGACTGTAGATCCACACCAGTTCCTGCAAATTCGAAGCTTCTATGAATGCTTTCCATTCATGCCGTAGCCAATCATTTTGAACCGTTCGAAGCATGGACTAAGAGTCTAAGTCAGTGACTGCCTTTGTTAATGAAGTTTCAGTTAGCCACATTAGGGCTCCTACTGCAGCCCTTACCTCCATTCTCATGCTGCAAGTTGTTATCTTGTAAGTCCCGCTATGTTCGGCAACGATACTGCCCTTTACCCTAGCAGATAAGCTCCAACCTCATTTCTCACCACGGTGTACAGACTCATCAGTGTACACAATGGCATCATCATCCCCAGCATAATCTTATAAGCTTATAAGCCTCATCTGTGATGAGCAATGATGCTTCCCTGACTTAATGCAAATATAAGACGGAGATACTTATTCATACATGTCCGAAATTCTTAATATAAATGGAGAAAAATTCAACAAGTTTTGTAACAAACACACACACACACGCACGCTTGAATATTTCTAACAGCACGTGCAACATGAAGAGATGAGAAGAAATGCGCGTTATTTCAAGGGGCGTGCAATTAGTTTCCAGTCCGTAATGATGAAGACCGAACAACAAATGCAGACGAGAACTGTAGACAACAATTAAAGGGATCAAGAAGACATGGAAAGATCTTGAGGGGACAGGACAGGACAGGACAGGAGGACCTGACACATAAGTCTGTTGAAGGTCTTTGTTCCCTTCAGAGTTGAAAGGTCATGATGATATTGATTCATTCATTACACTACACCTCAAGTGGCACATAAATCTGCAATCAGTTCTCACAAATCTCTCCTGCTGTATTGAGTCATCTTCACAAGTTCTTTTCATGATTTCTTCATAAATAGGAAGGGGAGGAAGAGGGAGTGCGCAAAAACATATAACGACAAAATAAGGTTTCACGAAATGTATTTGAAAAGTGTGGTAACAGCTGCTGTAAAATTTTTTTGCACATATCCTTAAATGTGTGGAAATGGAACACCATAATGTCCGATACAATTATGCGATATAAGAATTCCACAAGGAAGTAGTACAATAATCTATAACTAAATAAACGTGTATTGTACTGGCGTGTCACAAGCAGTGTTGCCACAGCTGGGTATTTTTTTACTAGATCTGGGTTTTTGGGCTTCCGTCTGGGTATCTGGGTATTTTTTTTCCAAATCTGCATTAATCTGGGTATATCTGACAATTGGCATTTACAATGTATAACACATAAGGATTCGCACTAATGACCAGTCATCGAAGCATCATTTTTGGTGATGCCTAGATGGCAGGGAGGATAGTGTGATTCACTTGCATAGCTAGGCGGGGTTGTCGCACGGAAGGTCCGGGGTTCGAGTCCTGGGTAAGCCACAAACGTCTGTTGTTTTTCTGTTGTCTAGTGTTCTACTTCTTTATTTCTTACGAGTGCCTAAAAACATACCTTTATGTTTGTCTAATATTTATTTAATGTTTACAATGTATGTATATTCTGTGCACTGAACATTATACATTATATTTATATTATAATTAAATGTTAAATATTATGTGCTTTATATTTTTTATTCCACTTAAATTTAATTCTTGTTTTTTACCACATCAATGACGTTGTATTTTTATTCGTTTACATCAACTATCTATTTCCAGTTATTCTGTTAATGGCTGTCATCTACAATACCCAGTCATTTTGCGATGTGTTTTAAAGTATTCTTTTTAAATTTTAGACTTAATTAAGCAGGTAAACAGCATATTGTTTTTTTTTTTAATTTTTTTATTATAAGATTATAAAATGAGCGATGATGAAGGTACGCTAGGTAGTTGTAGCAGCATGACGACCCACACGCCACCGCGTAAAACAGTGAAGCCATGGTATCGTCAGGCTTTTTGTGAGGAATGGCTAACAGACAGCGGAACTGAAGGACTGGATAAAGCCGGACTCTCGCAATCGCTATGCTGCGATTTGTACGGTCTGTTCCTGTACATTAACTAATGCTATCACAACAGCTTTATTGACACATAAAAGCACACAGGAGCACATGAAAAACTTCGAAGCCAAAAGCAAAACTCTGAACATTAAGAAAGTTTTTCATCAAACCAAAAGAACCCTGTCTCCAAGACAAAATTGCTAAAGCGGAGATACTGTTGTCGGCTTTAATGGCAGAACATAATACTCCGTTTTCGCAAGCTGATCATTTGATTGAATATGCAAGCAGATGTTTTCCAGACAGCACAATTGCTCAAAAAATGTCACTGAAGCGCAACAAGCTTTTGTGTGAAGCAGTTTCCAATCGAATACTAGCCAAGCAAGCAGTTGTCAAAGATGGAGTTTGTCATAAGTTTAATCCTAGTAAAAGCGTGGTTGAAGATGTGCGTGAAGGACGTTGTCGGCAGAGATTTTGGATCTCCACAATCAAGATTCCACGTTGTCAATTCATGCATATGATCTTGACGAAGCAGAAGTTGTCGACATGGATGCCGAGTCGCTGACAAGTGACAATTTTCAACAGTAACAAGTTACAACTTAAATTTTATATTTGATTTGAGGAACATTTTGTTAATGTAACTACTGTAAGTATGTTACTGTTAAAATATCTCATTTTCAAGAGTTCATATATTGGGGGGTTAATAAAATCATTTTTATATAATTGTGAATTTTTGGTAATAAAAAATAAAATAAAAATGAAGAAATAAATAAAAATTGGTAGCACACAGCTTATGTGTGCTAAAGTTGCACTAAAAGATTGTGTAAGCATCATCTATCCCGTGTATTTGAGGCATACAATAATCTGGGTATTTCTGGGTTTTTTTAAGAAGAAAATCTGGGTTTATCTCTAGAACTTGAGTGGCACCCTTGGTCACAAGAGATATCGTTTAGCCCTTCGTGTGGATAGTACGGAAGAGTTACGGTTTTGTTAAGAAAGCTGATAAATAATTTACCAAGGACTAAGCACAAGAAAATCTGCCACTTTGAATGCGACGCCTGAGGTACTAATACGCCCGACAGGGAACCACTGGTCTAAGGTAAAAGAGACTAAACGTGTTGCTCGTTCGGAAAATGGGTGCTGTAGAACTGCGACCCCAAAAAGTGTGGCCAATAATCAAGCAGAATTACAGAATAGTAGACATACGCGGGCGACCTCCACAAATGGCTATCAATGCATCGGCCTTGTCTAAAGCTAACCTCAATGTAGATAAAGTGCTAGACCAAAATGATTTAGACCTATCTGAATTATACTAAAGTACTGAGTTGTCTTGAAGTCTTCCTAACAAGTCTCAAGTCGAGTTGCAGATCTATAACAATAGCTTTCAAGTCGGGTCCCACGTCCAGTCTCATCGTTGATCTAAAACTGTTTATAGCCATAACAGCATTTATCCAACAACAAACGTGCATTAAGGTTAATCACTATGCATAATGTCAAATAATATTTTATTTATTGACTATTTTTATTTGGTCAAAGAATACGGGATATTTTTACACAACATCGCTCAGTCGCAGCGTTTACTGTTTATTATTACATTTTAGAAATATTGTATCAGTACGACGAGTTGGTTCGCGAAAATTGGCACACCCGATCGAATCGAGTCGCTAATTCAAAACGTTCGAGTCGAGTCTTGAGTCGTGTGGTGGTGATGACTTAAATCCGACTCGAATTCGAGTCGACAACACTGCTAAAGTAATTTATACCACCGCGCTGTACCTCGACTAACTACACAGCCAACTCAGCACCATCATAAAAAAGCAGGGCTGCTGTCATGGAATATCCTAATCCACATATATAAATTATTAGGTAAATATAAAGCCTAACAAATAAAATTAATAAAGAGAAGAGCAATGGGAAAATGACAGTGCTGTCACAAAGAATGTACTCGAAATCCCCCTTGTTTTCTGCTTCGTCTGCAAATTGTAACGCTTTCACGTTGATAGTAAAGCTTACTGTATTATTACCCGCCTTCTTCAATGAAACGTGTGCTGTAATTCTTGGAAAAACATTGAGACGTACTGCGTAATGACCTAAATTAACCCTAACATTAATTATACTGCGTTACCAAAACGAACGAACAGATGGACTAAAGGGATAAAAAGAGAAGGGAGAGGCAGAAAGCCGAACACTAAACCCGCTTCGCGCGATACACAATTACTACCATCACGCGTGTAAGTCTACATGCACTAATTTTTTTTCAGACGGACAGTGATAAAATACACTACCCTTTCCCAGAGTTAGGTTTATAAATCATAACAGACTCTTATTAGAAAAGACAACATTAGATGGGTTTACGTTTGAACACATAACAGTACCCAGACAGCACATCTTCGAAACAGGAGGTAGAAGAAATTGCATATTTTGAACGCAGCCACGTAGCTCCTTTAAATTAGTATTTTTGGGTTCCTTAGCGCTTGCTGACAAATAATATGTAAAACGTTACGCAAATAGTCCAGGAATTAATAAATTATACCCAAAATAAAATATTGGGGGTGCCTGACAGCATAAAATCATTTCTGCTCATAAAATTTTTTTTATAACGTGTTTGAAAAAACCTTACGTTACATAAATAGCCTACCATGTAAACTCCAAATTGATTGGAGCGCCACAAATGAAAGCCTAACCACGATTGGTCGGGCTATAAATACTATCTTGGTTGTTAGGGGAGACGGGAAAAGATAACATTTTTTCAAACACTTGTCGAAACGTGGCTCCTTGGCCAGTCTCGCTGATATACACACTTGGGAGCGTTAGTTCGAGACCACTTGTTCAAAATAGCTTGATAAAGCACAGTGCGTTGAAGCCAGCTCATATTTTGGCTCAATAAAAGCCTGGAACATAGGCAGATGGAATTTGTGCCAGTTTGAGCCAGAATTCATTGCTAATCAACGTATCTGTGTTTATTTCCATGAAATTGTGGTAAGCTTGAACCATTCAATATCTTTTAATGAAAATTGAATGTGAATTGTTGATTTATGCCTGTATATATATGTGTAGTTCAGTGGCAAACGTGAGGTAAAGCCTATAATGCTCCAGCCTGAACAGAGGGTGTCGGAGAGAAGTAAAACGGCATGGAATGGCCAAATAGTACACTGACACCTGGATGATTGACTAGAAAGAAATAATGCTGGAAGTGCAGAGGCGTAGTAACCATTAAGAAGGGTAATACTGGAATAAAGTATTTCAAATGAAGCTGACTGTTGGCCTAACGCTCTGAACGCAATGTTTGTGCTGTATTGTGATCAGTGTAAAAGAGAATATAAATTAGTTATGAAGTAGAAGGTACATCCTTCTTGATTTCAGGGACAGTGGTCTTGATGGTACTGAGCAGCACCTGGTCAGAGATTTGCTGAATCCAGAGTCGGACAGCATACTCCTTGGTCTTTTTAGCTATCAGTGAGGTGTCTCCTGAGCCCAGAGGAGAATTCGAGCAGAGGAGTCCTTTCCTGCCGCCATCACGCCAGATAAGCGAATTGGCCAGCTGAGCTCAACATTATGTCCCCTCATCTTGAAATAACTTTATAAAAATTAACATTAAGAGGGGAATTTACTTGTCTTAAAATCAGGAACTGTGAACATCTCCAATACTAGTCCCTAAAGACAAACTATTGAAGTCATGATGACAAATACCAACAGAGCTTGAACAAAACAAAACCAGTATTACCTCATTTTACTACTACACAACTGACACACATAGAACATTTGTAATAATATATGTCACTACAATATTCATATTAAATACATTCTGTACATAACTTGTAATTTAAATTGATTGTGATTCCTGGTTCCCTTGTAGTTGAATCAGGACACATATTCATTCATGCCAGTAATGAATACATATTGTTATTTGAAAGTTACAGTGACTTCTTTAAGATATTCTCATAGAGTGTTATATGTATGTGAGTGTCACAGTGTTGTTAAGAGTAGTGGATTAAATTAAATTGTTTATCTGTCTGTTGTTGTGACTTACACTTCACCATACACATACCCTAGACACATAACGTAGCATCACACTATTCCAGAATAATTCTGACTGAGGTATACATATGTGGCAGCAAGTAAGGTTATCTATAATACACTACTCTTATTAGATATAGATACCTTCACAGCTGATCTCAGTCAGTACACTAAGTCCCTATAAATATTTATAACATCCCACTTCACCACATATATTGGGGTCTCGCTCTTGGGATTTTGAATCTTTAACTATTAAAAATATTGGGGGTAATTCACTTCAGGGAATATAAGAATTAAAAGGTATCCTTGGGTGGAATTAAATAAGGTTGAGCTCACGGTGCCTGTGTTGTCCATTAGAGATTGAATTGTTGGTTAGACATTGTATAAATTTACCTGATAGACAATGGCGGACCTGGCCAAATTTCGATCTGCTGCGGTTCAGACTGCAAAAGAGTTAGGATTAGATGGGCAAGTTATGGTTGCCTATGTCACAACGGAATGTGACAAATTTATTGAACGCGAAGAAAGAAGATTAGAAAAAGAAAGTTAGAGGCTGAGACTAAGAGGTTGCAAGCTGAGGCTGAGACTAAGAGGTTGCAGATTGAGGCTGACAAAGAGGCTAAGAAATTGGAAGCAGAAAGAGAAGACAAGAAATTAGCTGCAGAAAGGGAAGAGAAGAAATTAGCTGCAGAAAGGGAAGAGAGGAAATTAGCTGCAGAAAGGGAAGCAGAAGATAAAAGATTACAAAGGGAACATGAGTTACGACTAAGGGAGTTTGAGTTTCAAGGCCATGCTCCTGAAAATGGTGCCAGTCCCTTTGCCTCTGATGCTACGGTTACTCAAGGAGCCTCAACCTCAGCTATGAATTTTCATTTAGATCATTTTGTTGAGAAAGACGATGATATTGAGAGCTATATAAATAGGTATGAACTATTAGCTACCACGTATGGGTTAGAGAGAGAAAGGTGGAGCTTAAAGTTATCTCAGGGACTTCGTGGGGCAGCTTATGAAGTTTTTGCAAAAATGAGCAGAGGTGATCAGGAAAATTATGACATGCTAAAGCAGGCTCTTTTGTTAAGGTATGAAAAGAATGCAGAGTTTTACAGGAAAAAATTTAGGAATGCTAAACTACTGTCAGGTGAAACCTATCACCAGTTCTCTGCACGAATAGAGACATACTTGGAGAAATGGACTTCTCTGGGGAAAACCCAAGATCTTAAGGAAATGGTCCTTATAGAGCAACTAAGAGAGTCCATGGCTCCAGACCTGAGAAAGTTTCTCATGGAACAAGGTGCAGAGAGGCTGGGTGAGTTGCTAAATGTTGCTGAAAGGTATCAAGCAGCTCAAGCAGAGGTAACAGGTAATAAAAAGAAACAGGTGGATAACTTTAGGGCACCACAGAACTTTAATAAATTTGATCCTAGGGATCAAAATAAAGGTAAGCACCAATTTGATAGGCCACGGTATGAAAATAAAAATAAATTCCCACAATTCGATGAAAGGAAATATGATGAAAGAAAATCTTTCAACCAAGGAAAAAGGTGGTGTAAAAATTGTCAGATGGACAATCATGACACTGACCGTTGCAGAAGGAAACCTGTGTATATGGCAACCCTTCAGGTCAGGTCGACCTCAAGACAGGAGGAGCATATTATGTTGGATACCACTCCAGAAGAGATGAGGAAGGCACAGGCTGGGGATAAAACACTCAAGCCTTGTTTCAGAAAATTGTCAACTTGTCATACAACTCCAGGCAAGGGAGATTTTTACATGAAAAACAAGTTGACGTATAGGAAGACTGGAGCTAGATCCAATGGTCACGGACAGCTGGTTCTTCCAAAAAGATATAGGACAGAATTAATAAGGAGTCTACATGTGAAACCAGATGGGGACCATGAGAAGATAGGTACCATCATTCAAAAGGTGGCTCACAATTATTATTGGCCCAAAGCAAGATGGGACATTGAGAATTTTGTAGAAAGGTGTAGCATAGCACATGAGGGAACACCCACAAGTGGGAACATGGATCAGGACCTGGACACGCCACGGGGCAAAATTAGGCCTGATAATAAAAAGAAAAATAGATTTGATAAAGTGGACCAAATGGAATGGGAAGCCCCTTTTCACGGACAAGCTTCACTTAACTGTTTTACAATGGCCACTATGCGGAGAGTGCAAAAAGATGTCTTACCCCAGGATAAGCCGACAATCCCTCAATCGGACTTAAACAAACTGGAGGAAGAGGATGTAGAGAGGAAATCTCTCATCAAGAATTTTAAGAGGGGAGAAAGCCCCAAAAGAAAAATTGGTAGCGGTCGTTTTGTGAATGATAATTCTGGGAGGAAAAATCATCACTATAAAGCTTCGAGTGGAAGACACCATACCGGTGCATGGACAAATAGGTCCACACAATTAAAGGTCCATATGTAGCTTTGTTAAGAACGTGGACTGATGAAAAGGCAGAGGAAAACATTACATCTTCATACCAATATGTGAATGAGCTGACCACTCGGTTAAAAACTGGCTGGAAACTTGCCAATGAAAATTTGAAACAAGCCAGGAAGAAACATGCTGCCTATTATAACAGGAAGGCGAAAGACAGAAATTTGGCTGTGGGAGAGAAGGTACTGCTTCTTTTGCCCGGGAGTCAGAATAAGTTACAAATTGGATGGCAGGGTCCATATACAGTTCTAGAGAAGGTGTCTAGAACAAATTATAAGATAGATAAGAAGGGGAAAGAAAAAATCTATCATGTGAATCTCCTGAAGAAATATTTGGAAAGAGAACATCAGGAAGAGACACACTTGTTGACCTTGTCCATCGCCATGGAGATGAAAAAGGAACCACTTTCATCATTTGAATATCCATTACACCCCTGTGAGACAGCAGCACAGGTGAAAATCAGTACACATTTAACGAAAACTCAGAAAGAGAGAGTGCAACAGGTTCTAAATAATCATGCAGAGGTGTTAACAGACCGACCAGGGCATACAAACCTATTGGAATATGATATGAAACTCATAGACTCCACACCTGTCTGTATGAAACCATATTCGATTCCGTTTGCTAAGGAAAAAGCTTTGAAGGAAGAGATAGACTATCTGTTGAAGGAAGGAATTATTTCGCACAGTGAGTCTTCGTATAGTTCCGGTGTTGTACTCTTAAGGAAGCCCTCTGGAGAACATAGACTCTGTATAGATTACAGGAGACTGAATGCTATTACAGAAGGACAGGTGGATCCATTGCCGGATACAAATCAGCTGTTTGCCAGACTAAATAAAGCTAAATATTTCTCAAAAGTGGATCTGAGTAAAGGATACTATCAGATTCCAGTAAAGCCTGAGGTTAGACCATACCTAGCTTTTAGTACCTCAGAAGGACACTATGAGTTTAATAGATTGCCATTTGGATTGAAGAATGCGCCTAGTGTCTTCTCTAGAATGATGAGAAAATTATTGGATCCTCTGAATAATCCCTGTATAACAAATTTTATGGATGATATCCTTATAGCAACAGAAACATTTGAGGAACACATTGACTCTCTGAACATGCTGTTTGATCGACTTAGGGAGGCAAATTTAACAGCCCGACCAACCAAATGTTGCGTTGGATGTAAAGAATTGGAATTTTTGGGACACACAGTTTATCAGGGAAACATGACCCCTGACCCAAAGAATTTAGAGAAACTACAGAAAGCCCCGAGACCACAAACCAAGAAGGACGTGAGATCCTTTGTCTCATTATGTGGTTTCTACCAGAAGTATATCAAAAACTTTAATTCCATATGTGCACCTTTAACTGAATTGACACGTAAAGGACTTCCAGATCGCATTACATGGACACCACAATGTGAAATGACTTACCAAGAATTGAAGGAAAAGCTCACAAGTAAACCCATTTTGAAATTACCTGACTTAAGTCAAGAATTCATAGTAAGGACGGATGCAAGTAATATTGGGTTAGGTGCAACTTTACTACAGAAATCAGATGCATTGGATGGGGAATTAAGCCCAGTGGCATATGCTAGCAGAAAGTTGAATAAAGCTGAAATCAACTACTCAACTAGCGAAAAAGAATGTCTTGCAGTAATATGGGCAATAAAGAAATTCAATATTTATCTATATGGGAAGGCATTTAAGTTGCAAACTGACCACAAACCTTTATCGTTTTTAGCACAGGCTAAGCATGAGAACTCTAGGTTACTCCGATGGTCTTTGCTTCTGGCTCCATATAATTTTAGCATTGAATATATATCTGGAAAAACCAATCTGGGAGCGGATTTTTTAAGCCGCCATCCGTGTGATGAGAATCACCGTAAACCCCAGAAATAATAATAAATTTCTCTATGTGTATATAGAATAAAGGACTGACATATAATGTCTGTTTTAAGAGGGGAGGTGTCATGAAATATTCTAATCCACATATATAAATTATTAGGTAAATATAAAGCCTAACAAATAAAATTAATAAAGAGAAGAGCAATGGTAAAATGACAGTGCTGTCACAAAGAATGTACTCGAAATCCCCCTTGTTTTCTGCTTCGTCTGCAAATTGTAACGCTTTCACGTTGATAGTAAAGCTTACTGTATTATTACCCGCCTTCTTCAATGAAACGTGTGCTGCATTTCTAAGAAAAACATTGAGACGTACTGCGTAATGACCTAAATTAATCCTAACATTAATTATACTGCGTTACCAAAACGAACGAACAGATGGGCAAAAGGATAGCGAGAAGGGAGAGGCAGAAAGCCGAACATTAAACACGCGTCGCGCGATACACAATTACTACTATCACGCGTGTAAGTCTACAAGCACTAACTTTTTCAGACGGACAGTGATAAAATACACTACCCTTTCCCAGAGTTAGGTTTATAAATCATAACAGACTCTTATTAGAAAAGATAACATTAGATGGGTTTACGGTTGAAAACATAACAGTACCCAGACAGCACATCTTCGAAACAGGAGGTAGAAGAAATTGCATATTTTGAACGCAGCCACGTAGCTCCTTTAAATTAGTATTTTTGGGTTCCTTAGGGCTTGCTGACAAATAATATGTAAAACGTTACGCAAATAGTCCAGGAATTAATAAATTATACCCAAAATAAGATATTGGGGGTGCCTGACAGCATAAAATCATTTCTGCTCATAAAATTTTTTTTATAACGTGTTTGAAAAAACCTTACGTTACAGAAATAGCCTACCATGTAAACTCCAAATTGATTGGAGCGCAACAAAGGGAAGCCTAACCACGATTGGTCGGGCTATAAATACTATCTTGGTTGTTAGGGGAGACGGGAAAAGATAACATTTTTTCAAACACTTGTCGAAACGTGGCTCATTGGCCAGTCTCGCTGATATACACACTTGGGAGCGTTAGTTCGAGACCACTTGTTCAAATAAGCTTGATAAAGCAACAGTGCGTTGAAGCCAGCTCATATTTTTGCTAAATAAAAGCCTGGAACATAAGCAGATGGGAATTTGTGCCAGTATTTGTGCCAGAATTCATTGCTAATCAACGTATCTGTGTTTATTTCCATGAATTGTGGTAAGCTTGAACCATTCAGTATCTTTTAATGAAAATTGAATGTGAATTGTTGATTTATGCCTGTATATATATGTGTAGTTCAGTGGCAAACGTGAGGTAAAGCCTATAATGCTCCAGCCTGAACAGAGGGTGTCGGAGAGAAGTAAAACGGCATGGAATGGCCAAATAGTACACTGACACCTGGATGATTGACTAGAAAGAAATAATGCTGGAAGTGCAGAGGCGTAGTAACCATTAAGAAGGGTAATACTGGAATAAAGTATTTCAAATGAAGCTGACTGTTGGCCTAACGCTCTGAACGCAATGTTTGTGCTGTATTGTGATCAGTGTAAAAGAGAATATAAATTAGTTATGAAGTAGAAGGTACATCCTTCTTGATTTCAGGGACAGTGGTCTTGATGGTACTGAGCAGCATCTGGTCAGAGATTTGCTGAATCCAGAGTCGGACAGCATACTCCTTGGTCTTTTTAGCTATCAGTGAGGTGTCTCCTGAGCCCAGAGGAGAATTCGAGCAGAGGAGTCCTTTCCTGCCGCCATCACGCCAGATAAGCGAATTGGCCAGCTGAGCTCAACATTATGTCCCCTCATCTTGAAATAACTTTATAAAAATTAACATTAAGAGGGGAATTTACTTGTCTTAAAATCAGGAACTGTGAACATCTCCAATACTGGTCCCTAAAGACAAACTATTGAAGTCATGATGACAAATACCAACAGAGCTTGAACAAAACAAAACCAGTATTACCTCATTTTACTACTACACAACTGACACACATAGAACATTTGTAATAATATATGTCACTACAATATTCATATTAAATACATTCTGTACATAACTTGTAATTTAAATTGATTGTGATTCCTGGTTCCCTTGTAGTTGAATCAGGACACATATTCATTCATGCCAGTAATGAATACATATTGTTATTTGAAAGTTACGAGTGACTTCTTTAAGATATTCTCATAGAGTGTTATATGTATGTGAGTGTCACAGTGTTGTTAAGAGTAGTGGATTAAATTAAATTGTTTATCTGTCTGTTGTTGTGACTTACACTTCACCATACACATACCCTAGACACATAACGTAGCATCACACTATTCCAGAATAATTCTGACTGAGATAAAGAGATATGTGGTAGCAAGTAAGGTTATCTATAATACACTACTCTTAATAGATATAGATACCTTCACAGCTGATCTCAGTCAGTACACTAAGTCCCCTATAAATATTTATAACATCCCACTTCACCACAGCTGCTTAACCCTTTTTATATGCCAAGGACCTCAGTGATTGTCCGGCGAAGGCAACGGGCAGCTTCTTAGATAAAATGCACATAATAAATGTATAATTAACAATGTTACATTTTAAATTGTATTCTGTGCACATGGACACCCCTTAAATCCATTCACGGACCCATTCCGTGGACCACAAGTTAAGAAGCCCTTAGCTAAAGCCATCGTTGAGGTGCTTGCATTCACATACCTACTTCTCTCACACTTTGGACATTACCGGTACTGTAATAAGAACGATCCGTAACGAAACCCACGCTGAAGTTTAACTACCCCACGGCTAACAAACCGTCGTATCGATAGCCATTTAGGCCACATGGCGTCGTGTATTTACTGTTTTGTGATCTAACGGCGTTGGAGAAATAATCCAAGCAGTAGATTGTATATGCACACGAGGATTCTATTATAATCCTAAACGACTACCCGCAACGACGTGCTTAAAGTCTTACTCATTATATTTACCATTGTGCACGGGCCGACAAGACATGCTTGAGATACCTTTTCTACTCCCTTTTTTGCCTCAGATCATTGACAGGCAGTACAGGGGAAAATACCACTGGTATTACCAGCGTTCATCGACTAATGGAAATTCCCATACGCTAAGGGAGAAAACACCCGCCAAGACTTTCTTTCGTGATCGCTAGTGCTTTACGTTTATTAGGCTTATACTGCGTTAAATATGATGTATTTTTATCAGTGAACTAATAAATAATAATGCGAAATATATTTTTCTATAAAAATGTATAATAAAATTATAACAATGTATAGACTATTCATTTTCTTATCGTGGAGGAATAACGACATTGTAGATTTTCCTCTTTCAATATCCACTGCTATGTTATTACCATGTCATTTCCTGTTCTTATTTTGTGACGCAACGGAGGGTTGCCAATATTGCTTTTTTACGCCAAATTTCTGAATTTGTCTTTTTTCGAGATCGTTTGGCGTCAGTAAATTCGTTAGGCGTTTTTTCTGCACAAGCTAAAACTGCTTGTAAGTGATCACATTAATGACAGTGATGTCAAGAAAAATGTTACGGTCTAACGAACTGCACTGGTTTTGCATCGGATGGTGCATTAACCATTGTTGATTGTAAAACCTGCGTGGTCTAATGTGAAAGTCCTCTTCTCACTGTGTGCAGTTCACGATGTATATACTATTCACTTGTATTGTGCACTCAACATTTTTTTTTTTAAATTAATGAAGAAAAATATCCCGTTCAACCTCTGATGGGTTATAATTAGGATATATATTGTTTTCAATTCCAAATAATCATGCGGTAGTCATAATACTATCAATTACTGGAATTTAACTGACATAAATAGCTCACTAGTTTTACAATTGTGAGTTATGACCAGACTCATACAAAGAATTGTTAAAGTGATAAAACATATCTGCCTAATTTGAGCCTGCTCAAATTGCCCCTCTCCCCTTTAACAGAGTACCAAGGCTTCTCGGTTAGACATTACCTTTAAGTACCAAGGGTTTTTATTGAAATTTTCCAATTTGGGGTAATGAAATTTTTAAAAAATCACTGAGACTGAATGAGTCAACAGATTGACATGAACTTTCAGAATCATATTGGAAGTGGATAAAACGTTACGACCTGACCTTGTTTTGCGTTCAGGTCATGTTATCATGGCGGCCACTTTGAATATTAATGAGCCAACCGAAACAAATTGGCATGCACTATTAAAAATGTATAACAAGTATTAAAATCAACTCAAAACTCATCAAACTTTCCCAGATATAGTGTAAGTGAACATTCTTTCTAAGAAAAGCAAGTATAATATGCCCTTGAATGATAATGGGGTTGAAAAGCTATTTGAAATGGACAAAACATTTCAGTATCTGTAATGACAAAAGAGAAATATTCATGAGGTACCGACATGTTTTCATGCAAAGACAGATGAAAAACTACATACTTGTCAACTTGCTTTAGCTGGATGTGCTGGTCTAACATAAAATATGGCCACATATGCAATTAGTTTACTGTTGCTTTTTTCTGGCCTTGGGGACCTATTTCCTTCCTGGTGGCAGCATAGTCCTTACATTTATGAAAAACTGAAAAGCAGGGCACAACACAGAGTGGTCTTCACATTCAATGCAAAAGAATCTTGTCTGGACCCTACCCCTGCAGAATTTTAAACAATGCATCTTGGTCGATGTGATTTGTCTTCATACTGCTGCGGAAAGTGGTTACGTCCTGCGACGACGAGTCTGTTAATTTTCGCTGAATCACCGGGGACCTGCATTTTCTTGTGGTGTCGATGTCTTGCCATAATCTGATATTACAGCTTCAGTAATCTTGGGTCTAAATTGCTTTCGTGTAAATGGAGTTTTAACAGCTTCACAGTTCAGAATATATCCATTTACAAGGACACCTTATATTAAAAAAATAAAGAATTGGATAATACTATTTGAAGCAGCGATAATTGTAAAAGTAATTCACCAGTCCTTGGTTAAAGTGACCCATATTGTGATTATAAACATCGTTTAAGACAGGGTTTTCCGCTGTCCTAAATCTCCCGTCGTGGTGTCTGGATCTGATACGTTTGTCGGCAACATTGTTTCTGTGGACTGTGCGTAGCAAATTCACGCGTTTTATATCATGCCACTTAAATACAATCATGTTTCCCGACTGCCACGCTTCATCTTCATGTTGTTTTCCTCAAAATTACAGGAAACCATCTTGTGCTTTCTATAACATTCCACAGGCGCCTGGGTGAAAATTCAGGCAGTCAGTCACTCACACAGGAGTCATCAAAGTCATAGAAGTCCCACTTAAACTCATCAGTTGTTTCTCTGCAACATCCTCTCCTATAAGCAGGTCTTTTTCTACGCCCCTGATTCACACCATGACACTGAAAATCACTATCACCACCTCTGGCACCTTCCTGAATACAAGAACTAGGGCTGTCACTGTCTGTTTCACTAGTTTCAGGCTGCCTTGCATCAAAACTAGACCAAATGTTGTTACTTTTAAAGATCAGCTGAGAGCCTAAATCCGAATCATGGCAGCATTCAACTGTTTCACTAATTATTTAAAAAAAAAAAAATTCCACTCAAATCTGAATCGAAACACGTCAAATAATCTTCAAGCTTTTGTCTATTCAGATGGCTGCCATGATCACTTTTTGTGCTAATGCTATATGGATATCAAATGCGACAATGGTACTCTGTGAAAAATAGAGCCTTTCGGCAAAAGGCTATCACGGTACTCAAAGTGTTAAATAACCCTTCATCTATTCGGTGGCTCGTGCGTGAAAATGTTTTTAATACTTTAATGAAGTGTGAGGAGCTAAAGGCTTATTTCACTTCTGCTGAGTTAGCCTATGGAAAGTTTGAGAAAAAAACATCAAAGGTCAACGGTTAAAATAAATGTTGTCACACTATAAAAATGACTTGTTCTGTATGTTCATGATGTCGATTGTACAGGAATTTGAATGGCTGAACGGTCGTTTTTATCAAAACAAAGCAAATCCCCTAAATAGTACCAAGAACTATAATTGCACAAGCATAGTCTTCAGAGAACAGACTGTATGATGGCATGGGGAAGAAAAAAAGTATTTAAAAAATGGATTTTGGTATAGAATTTTTACAGAATACTTTTCTACATCAGATCAAGAAAACCAAGGTCCATTAAGAAGTAGAAAATCTAAAAAGCAGGATTAGATGTTTGTCTATGCTAAAAGAATCTCTTAGTTTAGTTAGATGTTGACTTCGCTCAGCAAGAGATACTTTTCAAGGCCTGTTAAATTTGATCCAAATGATAATTTTGAACCAGAGTTCAAGGCCCCCGTTTTCAAGTTTACCCTTTATACACACTCAGGAAACAACATCAACACGATTGAAAAGTAATACAGAAAAATAATCTTTGCCCACTGGAGAGAAGAACCACCGTTTTTAAGAAAGACGGACTTACCACAGACAGCGAGGTGTTTTAAATTGATGTACTTCAACATGAGGTACTTAAAGAGTTGTGTCCTAATGAGTAATGCTGTAGTTTAGAAGATATGCTCTACGGTATCCTCAGTTAAAACAAAAATAATGGAAAGAATGAAGCTGCAGCTTTTTTCTTTCTTTTTTTTTCCTGTTGTGAGAATTAGATCAGAACTGTTGCTTTCAAATAAATAATGTAAGGATTTCATGCATTGTCAAAAACTATGAAGGACAAATTGTATGACGCAGGTTACAGCAGAGATGACAATGATGACTTGGACCTGGAGCTTGTCTGTAACAACATGAGTAGGAAATATCCACTTAAAACTGGTTGGACCTTTTTTTTTTTTTTTTTTTTTTTGCCTTATTTGTGTCTGTCGGTGGTTTGGTCTTTTTTCTAAATTTCAATCTGGCGACCTTGTAAATATACGTTACTTCTGCGCTCATCTGAAAACAAAGGTAACGTGTTCTATATGCTGTTGTTGCTGTTGCACGCGCCTGTTGTTAATATATATATTTTTTTAATGTAAAACTTTTGCCTCGTTTTGGCGAGGCGCGTCCCGTTCAATCTAGTCGGTTATATTAGGGCGCATGTCCAAATACAAAAGACCCTTAGGTCTGGGTTGTAATGATAGTTATTAATATAGTATGTAGCTTAGCAACTATTTTCTGCTGTCACAAGTTTGGGTGTGAAATAAAACATGTTTACATTTAGCGTCCCCAGCAATCGTCCTGCGCTGTAGAGTGAGTGATCTTCCTTTACGCGGAGAGATTTCGATATGTATATCATAATCTCAACCCGTAACCCGTCATGGGTCGTAGGGGTGCCATGGTGGAAGCATCAGCAGATAGGGTCCGCCGCTGCTCTCTATTGTGTATATACACATTGAGTACCCAATTTATTCCACCGAATTAAAACTTTTAATAACCATTTTCATATGTTGCTTGTCTTTTACGTCCGCTCCTATTTTTACTTGTTAATACAGTAATTATTAATAATTCGGCCACATAGGTCGAACGAATGAACATTGATTATTTTTTTTTTCTTAACCAGCGGCACTTGGGCTTTCAGCCCTTTGGCCCAATGACATGCCATTGCGAGGCTGGGGAGCCTGTGGACTTTCCTTCCAACCCGGTCAGGAGCTTCGCTCCTTCCCATCCACAGAGGGTTTATCTCAGGAGCCGTTCAGGTTATTCAGTCAAAATCCCGGTCGATGACACTCTTTCAAATGCTCTCGCCCGGGCTTGAACCTTGAACACCTGATCGTCAGCGCAATGTGGTAACCATTGCACCAGCGCGGCTCTCAATGAACATTGATACACACTACTGATAATTTGTTTTGTTTGCGAGAGCAGTGAGTTAGAGTCAGGATGCGCGCAAAAAGAAAAGTTAAACAACAGTTTGGAACCAGCAAGGGATTGTTTGACTCATACCTAGAGGAATTTATGTGGGGAAATTCATGTAGAAATGATGACACTCTCAGTTGCTTTCTTCTTCGCCTATCTAAAAATGATGCCGTGTGACAAGAGCACACTTATGTCTCAGAAGACAATAAATTGTTCTTCATTTTCCTTTGGGCTCCGGATGAAGCATGGTGCGCCCACTGAAGCAGGAAGATTGCATGCAAGCAGTTATATAATCTTGCAGCGCCGGTTTCTTCTAGCAATTTATTTTTACAAGATGGTGTTGCTTGCCCCAAGCACTAATTCATATTAGTTTCCTCTTACGATATACCGGTACTTAAGTTTTGTGTGTGGAACCGAATCACTCAGCGTTGAGCCAGAAAACTACCCATACACCCCTTCCACGCTCCTCACGTTAAAGTAAATTGTATTGTCAACTTTAGTCTTGTTTGTACATATTAAATGGAAGTCACTCTCGATATCGGGACGAACTGTGGCGCGAAAGGAGAGCTGGACCAGTCAACAGTTCAACAGTTAGTGGACGACTCTTGGCTTCTCAGATAGATTATTTTTTTTAACTGTTGGAGAAAGATATCTTGTTCAATTTTGTTTTTAATTTATGAAGATAATTTTTCCTTTCAACATGCACACACACACGCACACGCGCGCGCGCACACACATACACACAATTCCTGATAATATTTTCAACTGCATATGTCTGATCTCAGAAGAGACCCCGATGCCATCACAAGAACAGCTATGCTTTGGACCCCTGAAGGAAAACGAAAGAGAGGCCGACCAAAAACAACCTGGCGGAGGACTGTGGAGGCTGAGATGCAAAGAATGAACCAGAGTTGGGGCACTGTACGAAGGATGGCCGCCGACCGAGCAAAGTGGAATCAATTTGTTGTTGCCCTACAAGACGCCACTAGGCGTGTTGATCACTGACTGCTTTGACGGTCGGCGGCTAAGGATCAAAGAAGAAATGTCTGATCATGGTAATGAGAATACCAATATTAGATTATTTGCAAGCATCCAACTTACCTATAAATATAGACGAGGTGTTAAGAATAGACAGACCTAGGGAACTGCATAATATAGTCAAACAATATTTAACATGAATAAATGTTAATATATAGTGGCTGGGAATGTGAAGGTCTGATGCTGTTCTTACAATGCATATGACTTTTAGATAAAAGTCAATTAAATATATGTTAAAGTCAGTTATATAACTGGAACCACCAGGCCTTTACACCCCTCCACTTTAATATTATTCTTGTTCAGAGTTTCTTCTTGATTTTGTTTGTTTGTTTTTATTTATTTATTTAACGTATGAGCACAATTGTCTTCTTCTTTGATCCTTAGCCGCCGACCGACAAAGCAGTCAGTGGCCATCACGCCTAGTGGCGTCTTGTAGGGCAACAACAAATTGATTCCACTTTGCTCGGTCGGTGGCCATCCTTCGTACAGTGCCCCAACTCTGGTTCATTCTTTGCATCTCAGCCTCCACAGTCCTCCGCCAGGTTGTTTTTGGTCGGCCTCTCTTTCGTTTTCCTTCAGGGGTCCAAAGCATAGCTGTTCTTGTGATGGCATCGGGGTCTCTTCTGAGGACATGGCCAACCCAGCTCCAGCGTCGGCCAGCTATGATGGTGTGCATGTCCTCTTGCTTGCTGCGAGTAAGCAGATCTTGGTTAGTGATGGTATTCGGCCAAAAGATTCGGTGAATTTTTTTTTTTTTTTTTAGGCATGTTGTGTGAAAAGAGGACAATTTCGACATTTCCTTCTCTGTAACTCTCCAGCATTCCGCACCATAGAGAAGCACAGAAAGCACACAGCTCTGATATAGTCTTAATTTTGTGCTTGTGCTGTATTGGGAGGACTTCCAGATGTTTTTTAGGTTAAAGAAGGCTGTTCTTGCCTTATTCATTCTGATGTTGATGTCTTTGCCTGCCCCGCCGTCTGGTGTTACTATGCTTCCTAGGTATGTGAAGGTATCTGTCTGTACCAGTTGCTGATTCCTTACTGATATGGGCTCAGGGTTGCTCACATTGAGCGTCATGACCTCAGACTTCTTTAAATTGATGTTCAAGTCCACCTGCTGGCTAAACTTATTAAGTCTATCCGTTTTTTCCTGGATGTGTTGATGTGAATGTGCTAGTAGTGCAATGTCATCTGCATATTCCAGATCTTCCAATGTAGAAAATGTCGTCCATCTTATTCCTCTTGGACTGCCCTCTGTTGTCTGGCGCATCACCCAGTCTATGACTGTTAAAAATAGAGTGGTTGATAAGGGGCATCCCTGTCGTACTCCTGTCTTCACCTCAAAGGTTAGGTTGCTCTGCCCAACACTACACGTAAAGTTGTCATAGAGGCTTTTTATGATTGACACTATGCAAAGCACAGTTGTGATTGTCCCTATTTACAATGATTTGACAAGTGTGATGCCACTTTCTCATATCGGCAGTTGTTAATATTATTTGGAATTGAAAACAATATATATCCTAATTATAACCCACCAGAGGCTGAGCGGGATATTTTTCTTCGTTAATTAAAAAAAAAAAATATTTCTAGTTTTTAAAAATAAAACTGTGCCTAGTTTTGGCGAGGCGCGCCCCATTCAACTTAGACCCCTTTGGTTATATTAGGGTGCATAGCCAAATAGAAAAAAAAAAACCTTCTGGTCTGCTTCAGTGATATGACTGATTAAAAACGATCATTTCTCCGCCATACTCTCACTGATCATTTATACAGTATCTTAATTTTTGTTCTTTTTCAACTCCTGATGGGTTTGAAATAGGATATAATGTCTTTACATTCAATTTCCGCCATCTTCTTGTGGCATTATTTCCCACTTCTCATTTATTTGTATGTAGGGAACATTAAAAAATGTTCTAATTTTTTTTGCGTTTGTATGTGTTTTGGTCACATATACATCGGTACTTTTCATTTACTCTATATTTTAATAAATGACCAGGATGTATAATGCTGTGACGAGTAGGGTTTATGTGGGTGGATGTGTAGAAAGTCAGACAACACTTATACACCGCTCGTATAGCTCACTATCTAAGGAACAACTCCGACAGCTATGTCAATCTCTAACAATATATTATATTCACAATAAGTCACAATGGACGTAGGGCCATTACAAATATTAGATACATCACAAATCCCGAGTATCCACACACACTCTGCTCCTCGGAATAACTACAGTCACAAATAGGCTACTTCACGAATAACTACTGCAACATCTACTACACAACTCCGGCCCTCTACTCGCACCCTACTATAGATATCCACCCTTCTCTTCTCTACGCTGCCTCCTGTCTACTCTCTACTGACTCAACACACGTCTAAACCAACACACTACTCTCTCTCTGACTGCCCCTTTCATGCGTATTCACAAAAACCCGTGAAACCCTTCCACGCTCCACTGATCTTCATTCACGTATCACAAAAGCTAACAGCTTGTCTCAAGCAATGCTCACAACCCTATAGCTAAATTATTACAATGCACGCATCCCCCACTCAAAACAACTCAAATGACTAATGAACTCCCGCTAGAGCATGAGACCAGGGTTGCCAGATCGAAATTTTAATTTAAAGCCAAACAATACTAGAAAAAAGCCAAAAAAAAAGCCAAACACATTTTAATATATTTTTTATACTCACTTACTTACTTAGTCGTTCCCCTTCTACCACGAGGCGTAGAGGTTTGGAAGAGAGAGCGCCAGACTATCCTATCGGCTGTCTTCCTCCTGGCCTGGTTCCATTCTAGTCCTCGGTCCTTCAAAGATTGTCTAATGTTGTCCTCCCAGCGGACTATGGGTCGTCCTGGGGGTCTGGATCCCTGGCTCTTTGTTTCCCATGCTTGTCGTGGTAGCCGATTTTCTCCCATTCTGCAGACATGGCCAAACCATCTTAGTTGGAACTGCTCTACTTGGGTCTGCAGGGGATGGGATTTTAGGCCTTTATGTATCGTCTGGTTGCGGACCATGTCTCTTCTTGTTACTTCAACCACCTTCCTCAGATACCTCATTTCTGAGGTTTGGGTCTGGCTTTTATGGGTTGTAGTCATTGCCCATGACTCGCATCCATATGTCAAGACTGGGACATAGGTGGAACGGTATACAGCCATCTTCGTTTTCTTACCAACCTCTCTCTTGCTGAGTAATCCTCGATTTATGTCCTGAAAAAGTCTCCTAGCTGCTGCTTTTCGAGTGGCCAACTCTTCTTTGATGCCTCCCTTTCGGTCTATAATAGCTCCGAGATATTTAAAGTGGTCGACCTGCTCCAGGACCTGTTCTCCCAGCTTAATCTGATGTCTTCTTTCTTCTCGTGATATCACCATTTTTTTTCATACTCACATTACATGAAAAGCTCCAGATCCACGTCATTACTATCCTCCCCACTGGAATGAGTGGAACACACGGCATAAACCTTGTCCGATGTGAAGTTTTTAAGCATTTCTGGAAATGCAGTGAAGTCTTTGCAACATTTGCTTGAAAGCAATAGTTCTGCCCTGATTCTCACAATTGCATCAAGAAGATTCAGCTGCATTCTGTTTCTTGCCTTCGTTTTAACGGAGGATGCAAGAGAAAATATCATCTCAACTACAGCATTGCTGACAGGGGTTATTAGGTCAAGTAAGGGCAAAGGTGGCGAGCTCTTTAAATGCCTGATGCTGAAGTGCACCAATCCAAAACTGTTCAGTGTCTACAGGGAGTCCATCTTTCTTAAATGGAGCTTTTTCTTTCCAATCGACAAAAGGCATTTGTCTGTATTGTTCTTCAATTTTGCTGACGTTGTTTCCTGCATGGTGTATAAAGGGTAACTCGGAAAACATAAGCCTTGAAATTTGATTTAAAATTTTCACAGGGCTCAATTTTGATAAACTTTCAAATGTATCTCTCGCCGACGGAAGTCTACATGTAACGTGACTGAGAGCTTCTTCTAGCATAGACATACATCTTTCTTTGACATTTTTTATTTCTAGATCAGCCTGAGAACTGTTGTTCTGCTGTAGGAACTTATTACATGCTGTTAAGAATTTTACACCAAAATCAACTTGATGAATATTTTTTTCTGTCTTTTGGCATTTTACAGTCTGTTCTGAAGACTCTCCTGGTGTAAGAATATGTGTTGGTACAATTCATGAGGATCAGCTTTGGTTTGCTGAAAAAGGCTGTTCAGTCTTTCAAATTCCTGCACAAGAGGTGTTGCAAACTCAAAGAACAAGTAGTTTTTGTATTCTGACAACATTTCCTTTAGAAGTCTTGCTTTGAATTTTGTATCAAACGGTGATTGGGCTAGTTCAGCAAAAGTTAAATAAGCCTTTAGCTCTTCCCAGTTCATCAAAATGCGTTCATCAGTATGTTGCTAATTCTTGGTAAAATGTTGCAGTGGCACAATTTACAATAAGCTGCAGCCGACCCATCAGCAGCCTTCTGGACCCATACAAATGTTTCTTCCCATTTGCTTTTGTACTTACGATTGCTATCGTAAGAAGCTTTCCATTTATTTGACAACATGGCCATGACTGATGATAATAAATGATTTATAAAAACAGCCGAAGGTGTCACAGTTTCACCACAAAACCTTATTACATATAGAAAGTACACTTCACGGCAGATTAGTATGATTAAATTCTGTTCCAACTATACAGCTGAGGTTCAAGCTCTAGAGCAAGCTGCAAATATGATTTATAACACCAACTCTGACTGCCACCAGGTAGTCATCCTCACAGATGCACTGTCTGTCCTGCAAGCTCTCAAGGGTGGTAAACTCCCGCATCTGAGAAATGAACTAAACAAGGTAGCTGCCAAAAAGAGAACCATACTTCAGTGGGTACCATCTCATTGTGGTGTACCCGGAAATGAAAAGGCAGATAAACTTGCAAAAAATGGAGGAGAATGTGAACAAGAAGATAATGAAGTCACATACTTTGAGAAAAAGAGAGCTATCCAGACTATCAGAAGAGAACAGAACCAACCCAAAGACGACTATCACACTCTCGACCGGCAGGGACAGACAACTATTTTTCGACTCAGGACAGGGCATAACAAACTGAATAAACACATGCACAAGCTACGATTGTCTGCTTCACCACTGTGCACATGTGGATTAAACGAACAAACTGCTGAGCATGTTCTACAGGACTGTCCTCTGTATGACCAGTTAAGAAAGATATACTGGCCCAATGACTCAACACTAAACTCAAAGCTATATGGAGTTAAAGAGGAACTTCAAACAACAGTCGAATTCATCATGAGAACTCGTCTGACGGTGTAATCATCAAAGATGCGATCGCAAGAAGAAGAAGAAGAAGTATGATTAAAAATAATTATAAATCACATCCAAATACTTCGGAGGTCCGAGACACCAGACTGGAGCGACGGTTGGCTATTTTATTTATTTTTTTCATATTGATGCGTTCATCAAAAGGCGCGTTCCTTTCAACCTATTTGGTTATATCAGAGCTCCGGTTGGCGCCTTTTTGCCCAGATTCTTGGCGGCAGAAATATTGCCAAATGTAACTGACCAAAAACCATTTCTCTTAAAGGAACATGATTTCGAAAAAGAATGGTTTGTAATGTTCGTGCAGATAATTTTAGCATGTAAATAAGCCAGGAAAAAGCCAAAAAAGCCAAATGAATTTTCTAACGCTCCAATCACATTTTTAAAAAGCCAGATTTCTGAAATCTGGCTTAAAAAAGCCAATATGGCAACCCTGATGAGAACATTCACACATGCAAAATACCCTCAAAACACTTCAAATATTGGTCGTTGAATATACTATCTAACATGGTTGTGAAGTCGGCAAACAAATTTTCCTACTCGGACTCCTGAAATTTTAGAAATCCGAGTCCCGACTGCGACAAAAGTTTCTCACTAGTCATATGTCAAAAAATTCCGAGTCCGGACATTTTTTACAGACTTCGACTCCACTACAAAACGATCGATTCTTCGACTCCACTACAAAACGATCGATTCTTCGACTCCCGACTCCAAAGCCTTGCTACCTAATATAGGTCAGGGCTTCTGAACCTGTGGTCCACAGACCCCTGAGTGGATTCTAGGGGTCCGTGTACACAACCTAAAATTTAAAATGTTCAAATAAGTCTTTACGTACATTTTTTGTTTTAAGAACTGGCCCGTAGTCTTCACCGGTCCATAAAAGAGGTCCGCAGCACATAAAAAAAAGTTACGAAGCCCTGCGGTAGGTCGTAATTCCAAGGCATCAGGGGTTCAATTAAAAATAAAACAAATCATGTAGGCCTACTGGGAAAATTAAATAATATTTTTGCGCTATAGTACATTGTTTGTTTTTAAAATAAGTGCTTAAATTGATTGCTAAGAAACAATACATTATACAGTATAGATCGTATATTTCATTGCGCATTATCCCCCCCCCCCCCTTTTTCACCCCTACCTTGCGTTTTATTTTTTAAAATGTATTTAATGTATGAGGAGGCAGGAGGGCTGGCTAGAGATCGAGAGTCTTTCAGGCGGGCTGTGATGAGAGCGACGTTCTGCAAAGGACATGCTACACGATGATTTAATGTATGAAGAAAAAATATAAATTTCAACCTCGCGTGTTATAATTAAGATATATAGTGTTGCGAAATCAAGATAAGAATTTTGATGTTCAGTATCTGAATATGACATAATTTTGTCCATCCAAATAGTGTAAATGCAGATGACTTGGCTCTTCTGTCCCATAACCATTATCAGATACAAGAGAAAATGAAAATTCTCGATGAGAGGTCACAACAAGTGGGCCTGAAAATACACAGGGAAAAGACAAAGATTATGAGAATAAATGCAAGAAATGATAACAAAGTTGAACTTGAAGAAACACCACAAAAGAATGTAGAATCGTACACATATCTTGGCAGTAATATAGACATAGTTGGAGGGACAGACAATGATATCAAAATAAGAATATAAAAAGCAAGAGGAGCTTTCATTGAATTGGGAAACATATGGAGAACAAGAGAAACCAAGTCCAACACGAAAATAAGAATCTTCAACTCAAATGTCAAGTCAGTCCTATTGTATGGCTCTGAGACATGGAGAGCAACAAAGACAACAACCAAAAAGCTACAGACTTTTATAAACGGATTAAAAAAAAACGAACCACCTTCTTCTCTTCAAGATGCACACTGTAGCAATTAATATGTTACGGATTACTATAGAACTGCTTCCATTTTGGGGTCATGCTTCATTATGCTAGCAATGACAATGCTTCTTGGCCATCCTGAGTGAACTTGAAAGTTATGTTCATGCCCGCCATGTAATTTTGCGTACAGTGTAAGATCGAATTTTTCAAGCGTATAACGGGCATATGGCATAAAATAGACATTATAACCCATCAGAGATTGAACGGGATATTTCTCATCTTCAAATTTGAAAAAAAAATAATAATAATAAATCTGGCAAGTCCAATCCTGGTTTTGAACGTGCCCCACATTTCGATCATGGTGGACAAGCTAGTGTGCGTTAATGATCCAGCGAAAGGTCAAAGAGAAGTAGTTCTGTTTTTTTATATTTTTTATTTAAGAATATAACGACCTTTGTCACAAAACTGGAACACCAATGTGTAACGGATGCGCTGTTATCCTGCCGTAAAAACAACCACCGATCAGTATCAAAGTTCAGTAGGTGTCTCTTAACTTCGTCAACGTTTAAAATTTAAGTTAAAAATACGATATCAAAAGCAGCGGTCCAAATTCCAAACGTCATTCATCTTGTTTGTCCTACCTTTTTATTTTGGAGAGTGACTGGATTTATATTCCATATTTCTCCGAGATCCTCTAGAACACAATTCTTAAATAATCTTTTCAATTCACTGTAGGTCTGTCTACACGCCACTTCTTTTTGTTTTCTTGCACTTCATGTTATAATAATTAGGTAAAGGATCCCGTTACACGCCCATTGATGCATATTGGGAATAGGCCTATGGTGTTAGGCTCATATTTTCTTGACCAAGCATGTGCTGCTGACCTGCCCAGGACTCTCCACAGAAAGAAGAAAGCTATTGTCAGGCTCCCCAACAATCACAAATATTCTATACAGTACCACTCAACAGCTACAGAACACGTACAAATTCTTTAACATGGCGGCGAAAGAGTGACAAGCTCAGCAACCCTAGTTAATCAAGAACAGCAGTTACTTTTACCTTCTATGTTAGTAAAAGTTTATTACACTGCAGCGCTTAATCTTTTTTTTTTTTTTGTTCCAATTTCATTAACTTTCTTTACACGCTTTTCTGTACTGGCACTTTTAGGGATAATTATAATTTACTTAGAGACACTTTAGCTCCATATAGCCTACCATATGTACTTGACAGTAAATCGAGAAATTCATTCCTATTTTGTACCTTGAAAAACAAACTCTTAACCTATAGTCGGGTCACACAAAAAAAAAGGGTCACGAAACCCGCCACTGTTTAATCAATTTCTGTAACCACACCAGCATTTGTCAATAAAAAATGTTTGGAAGGTCCCATTACATTGAGTTTGAAAAGAAAACGTACTTCTTGCGAAACTGACTTTAAGCTGATTTCGCTCATTCACATTTTTATTACTTCGACTTTAAATCGGGTCATTCATTTTTGTAAGCTTTTTAAGTCCTAAAGTCTAGAGGTTGATTTAATCACCAAGAGCTAATGCCATACTTCGCCACGCCGACCCCCAAATTAAATTTGAATAAGCACTGATACTCAATAACTATACAAGAAATGTATACAGTTAATGCCTGGTTATAATTTAATTTACAAATGGTAAAAAACTTACCAAATAAAGTCACAGTATCAAGAAATGGAGCACATAAGATATATCTGGGCGACATGGCTTAAAAATTATAATTTCACTGATTGCATTTGGAGAGCGTGTGATCTCCATGACATAATTTACATCTACATAGTTTGTCCATTGAGAACTTTGATTACTTTCAAGTTTTTTTACTAGGATTTCCCCAAACGCAAAAAATAGGTTTATAAATAGAATTTAAATTTCCAAAAAGGTTGCTTATATCTGAATTTGCATAAACAGAACTTGAGTGAAACGAAGAACTTACTGTATGTTGTCCCACACACGTATGTGGGCATTAGGTCATCTGTCAGCAAATTATTCCACCTGCTTGTTTTGGTAAAACTGGGAAGTAGCGGAACAGAGAGGAAGTGAGGAATGAATACTGAAATATACAAAGAGCCCGAGAAACTGAAGCAGAATGGAAGAACCTCAGCTTCCAAGAAATCCTTGTAAGTAGGAAAGAAACAATAGGTGTACCAGAAATTGAGACGTCACCTGTAGAAGATAACAGGTTAACTTATACCAATGTAGGTTGTGAAATCCTGTGATAAAATGACAAAAGTGGGCCTAATAATAATATCAATTGAAGTTTCATGTATACAGCTTGTCATGTTCTGGGAAAATTTCAGCACATTGATTATCCGCAGTCAATATTGAATGAATGAAATATCGCAGCAGCTGTAAAGACTTTTTAAATACATGTAAAATTATGCATGACACATTTGTGTCTCGCTGAATAAGTTCAACATTTCATATCATAATGGTTTGGATTAGCTAGAATTTAAAATTTAAAAAATGGAAAAGACAGGTTGTTGTTTCTAAATAGTTGCCTGAGTTAAAAATAGTTAGTGGTCTAAATTTAACTGACAAATTTGACTGGGTTGCAGCTGTGGGAAAATCCAAATTAACAGTAAATGCATCATGTTTTGCACTATACCTTTGCATTTAATACAGGTTTATTCCTGGCTTTCAAATTTTATTAATTATTTAACGGAAAGATGAATGGAAATAAGTAGCGTGAATCTTCTGGGTCGGAGGGCAAGGAAGTAACCTACATTATGATCCTAAAGTCTTTGTCAGGGACAATCATACGAAAACCGTAGAGAACAGAAAGTGTGCACCAGGCTAAGTGTAATTAAAAATAAATATTAAAAAAAGGATATAAATCAATAAAGTCACTGTTGTTACTCTGGTAAATCCAAGTCAGAAATACCACGAGAGCACAAGGCAAAACTTAAACCCTTCAGCTCCCTGTGAAGCATAGGCCTTTCAGATGCATGCCATTCATTCAAGGTCTTCCTGTGTATTCTTTATTCTTTTTTAAGCCTTTCTACATTTTCCTTCTTGGTGTGTATTTGGGACTCCCTCTTTTTCTCCTACCCAGGAGATTCCAGAGCATGGACTGTCTTGTAATGCTATAAGCTGGTTTTTCTCAGTGTATGTCCTGTCAACATCATCATCTTTTCCTCACCTCTTGTTCCTTGGTATTTGTTTCATTCTTTCCATCTGTTCCCCACTGGTGATACTGTCATATCGTGTCACTCCTATTCTGTCCAAGCACCCATTTATGAAAGTCTGTTGCTTCTTCTTCAAACATTCCAAGTGCCTAGTCTGTACATTTTCCTAGAAGAAAACTGGATGAGCTGACACCTCAGATTCCTTTCTTAAAAAAAAAAAAATTTAATAATACATAAATAAATAATTAATTAAATAATTGTTAGAAAAAAATATTAATGAGAAATATAGAAATAGTGACATCATAGAAATGTGGTAATTAAAAACTTATATATATATATATATATATATATATATATATATATATATATATATATATATATATATATATATATATATATATATATATATATTACTTACTTACTTAGTCGTTCCCCTTCTACCGTGAGGTGTAGAGGTTTGGAAGAGAGAGCGCCAGACCATTCTATCGGCTGTCTTCTTCCTGGCCTGGTTCCATTCTAGTCCTCGGTCCTTCAAAGATTGTCTAACGTTGTCCTCCCAGCGGACTCTGGGTCGTCCTGGAGGTCTGGATCCCTGGCTCTTTGTTTCCCATGCTTGTCGTGGTAGCCGATCTTCTCCCATTCTGCAGACATGGCCAAACCATCTTAGTTGGGACTTATATATATATATATATATATATATATATATATATATATATATATATATATATATATATATAAAATACATAATCTAGATTATTTTTTTTTTTTTAAATTTTATTTATTGGTCCGTTCAAACAAAGAAGTCTTCTACTTCATTGTTCAAACCATGAGATGATGAAACTGTTCTCAAGGTCAGATGGACTTCTTTCACCCGAAGAACATGACCTGATCACAGTGACCTGCGTATCAAGAGTTATGGTCCAGGCTGGTGAAGAGATGTTGGCAAAGATGATCATCAAGCCATTTACCGTGGTCAGAAATAGACTAATTCCAGTTTTGATATTTTATTTTTGGCCTAGTAGCTCCTTCTGCTCCTTCCATTAAAAATAGAAAACTAGCTTCATTTCATTATACTTAAATAGTTTCACATGAACTTTAGCCCACATTTTTTTCCAAGAATTCAGATTTAAAAAAAAATGCTTGCACTTCACTGTATTTTACTTCCTGTTTCCATTCAGCCCTTGTTAACCTAGTTCTGCGTCCAGTAGGAATTGCTACAGATAAAAGTGGGCAACGTTTTTATTACCCTGTTTTTTTTTAATTACACCTACCTAGCATAATTGAAATACTGGTTTGCTGAAAAACAAAATCATCCACTGTTGTTGTAGTGGAAGATATAGAAACCGAGAGAAGAGGAGCAATAGAATACAATAAACACACAACATAGTAGACAGTTATAAATATCAGAATTGTAGAAATATTGAATACTTAAAAATAAATTGTGCAAATACAGTTACACACAAATAGCTGTAATTAAAAAAACAAAGCTAGCTTCAAATCATATGAAAAAATACAGTTTTGTCGACTCGAGTTGGACTTCAGTCACCACAGTGACTCGACTCGATGCGACTTGAGATTTAGGCATTAGCGACTTGGCTCGAGACCTGCCAATATTTGGTAAAACGACTCGCCGTCCACATTCATACTGCAATCGTTATTCGTTAGGAAAAATAAAAAAATGCTCTAGTGTTAAGCGGTATCACCCAAGCATTACAAGAATTCCATTGTGCAAACACATTTTACAAAACAGTAATATTCTTTGGCTATGTAAACATTACCATCCCGCCTCGGGGGGGGGGGGGGGGGCATATACTGCATGTATTTATTGTCCGTAACCTGTAAATTCGCTTAAGATTTAGTGCTGATCAAATGTATTATTCCATTCATTCCATTGTGTGTGTGTGGGGGGCTACAGTATGATGCTTAAGAAGGTATTAACTCTAAAAAATGGAATACTGAAAAATAACGTTAGTCGAATTAAAAGTCAGTAATAGAATAATAAAAGTACTGAAATATATATTAATATTTTATTATTATTTAAAGTGACCGTTGTGATTGTTCGATAAAGCGCAATAAACAGTGTTAGATCTAAAATGAGGCTAGAATCAGGAATCGACTTTCGACTCAACTTTCAAGTTTTAGTGTTACGGACTTGAGGCTCGTTAGGAAAGACTTGACGACAACTCTGAAAAAATACTTAACCCAGCTTTTCATGATTTGGTAGGGCTGTATCACAAGTAAATTGCATTCATTCATTCATTCACTGCCCCTTCAGCTCCCCATTACTTTCAACAGACTTGTGCTAAAACCCTCCTGTCACATGACCGTTGTTGAAGTTTTAGTGCATAACGGATGGGGTAGCCCTGGCCCTATGTCCAGCCCTCCTTTGTGACATTTTAGTGACATACTTGGTGGGTTTAATGACATACTTGGTGGGTTTATAGTGCTGCTATTCTTTGCTCCCCTTTTGGGCCTTGATAACGTAAGAATTGTTTTATTGATAAAAAAAGGATAAAGGTAGACCCCTAACATATACTACCATAGGGGAGTGAAGTGTATGAGACATTACCCTTTAGCTACCCAAGGAGCATACACCTTCAATAAACACATTGCCAAGTCCTGTTGCATGCTTTCAGCTTTGATGTCTTCCATATCATTTCATTTCTGTCTTCTAGCACTGTTCTTCATGATTTCATCAGTCTGCTCCACTAGGTCACAGCCTTGTGAGGTGAGGTGACCAGTTCCCATTTCTTGCTGCCTTTGCCTTCCCTAACTCAATATCAGTCAGGTACCCATTAACATCTGGGTAGACTGGAGCATGAAGCTACTAGGTCATGAACCTGGTGACTTTGCTTTAAGAAGCAGGTTCTATAAACACTCTGCTACTAATTTGTTGATAATTCAAAAATAAGTGTTTATTTCTTTGGAGCTTTTCTTGTCAAGAAGACTTGGTCTTAAGTTTGTTGAAGGCCTATACTCCTTGGGGAAATGAGCTAGATTGATGTTTAAAACGAGTACTCACTAGAGTGAATAATTGTGGGTCACATGATGGCATGGACAACAACTTTTTTTTTTTTAATTTGGTGTTTGTGCTGTACTGGGAAGACTTCCAAATGTTGTTGAAACTATAGCAAAGGCTGTTCTCGCTTTATTCATTCTGCTGTTAATGTCCTTGTTTGTTCTGCCGTCAGATGTTACTATGCATCCTAGGTAAGTAAATGTGTCTGTCTGTTCTAACTTCTGGTTACTTATTGTTATTGGCTCAGGATTGCCCACATTTAGTGTCATGACCTCTGTCTTCTTCAGATTGATGTTCAGACCAACTTGCTGGCCATACTTATTCAGTCTATCGGGTTTTTCTTGGATGTGTTGATGTGAATGCGCAAGAAGTGCAATGTCATCTGCATATTCCAGGTCTTCCAATGTAGAAAACGTCCGTCTAATTCCTCTTGGACTGCCCTCTGTTGTCTGGCACATTACCCAATCAAAAATAATGTTGTTGATAAGTGGCATCCCTGTCGTACTCCTGCTTTCACTCTGAAAGTTAAATTACTCAATCCAACACTTCATGTAAAGTTAGAATAGAGGTTTTTTTTAATGGAAACAATGCAGCTGGGAATTCCATAAGCCCTCAGTATTTTCCAAAGGCTGTCCCTGTGTATGCTGTCGAAAGCCTTTTCAAAATCAACAAAGTTAATGTATAGCTGTCTCTGAGATTCTGAGCACTGCTCTATAATGTTCTTGAGGGTGAATATATGATCTGCACATCTTCTGTTTTTTCTAAAACCCGCTTGTTGTTTCCTCAGTTTATGGTCAACTGCTTTTGAAATTCTCGATTATCCTGCCTAGTATTTTACTGAGAACTGAGGAGAGTAATTCCTCTCCAGTTGTTGCAGTCTGCAAGGTCGCCCTTCTTGGGCATTTTGACAGTTATTCCTTTACTCTACTCTGTTGGTGTTGTCTCAGTTTCCCAGACCTGTGCAAATAGTGGTTCTAATAGTTCTGCTGCTAGTTCAGGGTCTGCCTTGAATAACTCAGCATTTAGATTGTCATGACCAGGCGCTTTTCCATTTTTTAACACTTTGATAGCTGTCGTAGATTAGTGATAGGGGAATTAAGACATAGATTGGTCCCTTCTGAATAGAAATAGAACAGGTGATAGCTCAGTGGGAGATAATAATAGAAATAGATTTTTCACGAGTGAGATGGTGGAAAATAATAGAGTCTGTCCCTGACACTCGAGAAGCTTCTCTCGGTCAGCCTATCTCTACAACAGATCTAGATTAGTCAAGACAGTCTACTAGAATATATATAGTAATATATATATACCACTCACATACACACACACATATGTGATGACAGTTAGACGCACAGACGGGAAAACTATAACAATGGAATATAGATATTTTGGGACGAGCTGACCGACACCCTTGAATAAGTTTATGTAAATTTTATTTATCATAGAATTTCACCACAATCATAAATTTGAATATCAATCACATATAAATACACATAGGTTAAAGAATTACTAAAAGAATAGACCCATAGGTGTAATCCTTTCCCCCTATGTTGAGCCCACGATCCCGTTAGCAGAAAAGTTATAGCCCCCAAAGAGTCACAGATTTATACGTTATGGTCTAGAATTTCCCTCTACAGTTAAGAACAGAGTTGATATATTAATCTATTCTACGAGGAAAACATTAGCAACAAACTTGCATAAAGAAAACACAAAGTGGGTGCATAAATTATACCATAAGGGAATCACTCAGTCCTGCTTTCTCTGTTCATTCACCAATGGCCACTGACATTCTTTCTTACCTACAACTTGATGTCTTGCACCTTCAGGCGCAAACTTTAGGACACACACACACCGTGGATCCGTGTTCTTTTTGATAAAGAGAACCCCAGCTCTGCAAATACAGGTTTCATCCAATGTTCCGGGGAGCGTTCACTTTACAACTATATTTTAGGATTACTGTTTATGTCACTTGAATCAGTTCAGGTAAGAAATTTTAAATGGGCTCACAATGTCAGAATCTCGAGGTTTCCAGTACTTAGGAAAAGACAGGTTGGTAACTTCTCTCAATATAAAATTATTGGTCACACCACAATTGGTCAAACGTCGGAAATGTTACTGTTTGTAATTTCTCTCGCCACATGGGCTGAATGTACATGAGATTTAGGGAAGAAATATAATCTGGCTCGATAGGCCCAGCTACATCATTTAGTCTTAAAGTTCGTGAGATGGGTACTCAGTCTATTTCTGGATGCAAACACAATGCCAGACAGGTTTTAACTTGTAAACCCATGTATTTAAGTACAAAAATGTTTCTTCTAGGTTATTCTCATATATACTGAAACCTCTGGTAGATTTCGGGCTTGACCCATATACTGCATAAAAGAAAAAGAAACATACAGCAGAAACTTAATCATAATATTATACACACATCCTATCCTACCCTCGCGTAAAAATAAAATATTTACTTCGGTTATTTAACTTAAATCAGAAACTGTAAGCTTAGAGCTTGTCTTATCGTTTAAAACTCCCGTGAAATAAACTCTAGTCATTTAAAAAAATCAATCGTCATGAATTAGAAATACGTACATATTCCGTCAATACTCAATGATGAATCAGTGCATTTACTTAGTTAAATATATTCTCTGACTGGTTACTAGCAATTTAATAAAATTTATTTATAGCTGAATGAGTTTTTAGCTAGAAATTATAATTTATTCTGCTATCCACTGTAACACAGTAATTTAGAGAATTTAGAATGACTGGCAAAACACTCTGCACAAAAATCTAGTGAAGATATAATTCGAACTAACATTTAATCACTCGACAATACTAGTCACTAAATTATTACCTCCAAAACAGAACTATAGGCTATCTCCACGAAACTGAGAACTTCACTTATACAGGTATTCTAGAACTCGGCTAGATGTCGAGAAACTAAGAACTTCACTCTACAAGGTATTCTAGAATGAAACGATCTGTCTTCTGAAACTGAGGAGTACTGAATGAATGAAGTCTAAACTGCTGGGGTTTAAATATATGAAACTGTCAAAGAATGCTACGCTATTTCCAGAATACCAGAATATGCCAGACTTAACACTGATAACACCTACGTCCAGATTTACATATTTCCTGCTCATTCTGCAAAATCAAAGATCATGTCTCACACTAAAACCCAACCCCGACTATTGCTAATCAGTGTGAGTTTTCTTCACCTCTCTCTGTTCGTCTTCTCGCGAGGAAGGTCTTTGATCTGCTCGTTCTCACCGTGGTTATTACTTCACTAGCGAGCGGGTTTTACAAGGGAGGTAATAAAAATCTGCTCACCTTGTTTCCCGAGTTAACTGCTCTAGTACTAAACTTTAATTACCCCTTTGATCGCTGTCCATCGAACCATACATTAACTCAACGCCACCTCCCATAGTTGCATCACTTTACAACTATATTTGATCTCTGGCATTCAAAATTAAATGATACTGGCTCACGTTAGTTAATTAAGTATGCTCGCAACTATGTCAAAGAAACATCGAACAGAAAGAAATTCCGTGCTAAATTGAAAAGAAAGAGACCGATCTCAGGGTGTATAGACTGGTTTGGTTTTAACCAACAGACGTAGGTGACAGCAAAAGTATGACGATGAAAGTTTGGCAAAAGAGAGATGTAGATAAAAGGAAATAGATATAGAAATCTATACCATAATCTGTCACAATAGCTGTGATGAGTTCCAAAGGTTGTTATTGCCGGGAGTTGTAGTGAGGATAAGCTCTCACTGCAGATAAAATACTTCTATGGCACGCGCCTCAAACAGCCTCTGACAACCAAGTCCAGCTCCCGGCCTTCACGTGTGGCTCAATTTGAGCCCGGCGGAACTGTTTCCACTGACGGGAGAAGGGGCAAAGGCGAGCGACTGGCGCCTTAAAACCAGCAGCTTCGGGCAGATAGGGCTCGTGATCCTTGGTTGGTAGCTTATCTAAGAGAAGGAACTCTGAATTCAAACCACCGCTGCCTTGCGGGAATATCCATTTATGGAATTGGCTTCGGGAGTAAACCCTGAGGATAAATCCGGAGTCGGAGTCCCTAAGGCAGTCTAATGTCGATTCGACATTATTCTGGCAACTCCTGCGACATGGCTGGTACCAAACTGTATCGGCTACTGCCGTTCCTTTGGATCTACCGGCTGTGTGGAGAGGGGGAACATGCTGCATGGGCAACAGCTTGATCTCCATATAACTGTGCCCAAGCTCGCGCCCTGGAGAGGACACTCCAGCTTCACCCTATAGGTGTCGGCAAAACACGGGAAAAAGCATTCGACCTGGTTAGTAGGGATGGACTCTTTAAAATCCTCCTGAAAATAGGCTGCCCTTCTAAAATGCTGGAAATGATAAAGTCATTCCATGACGGCATGAAGGGAACAGTCCAATATGCTGGAAGCACGTCACAGCCCTTTGATATACGAAGTGGCGTTAAACAAGGCTGTGTTCTGGCTCCGACCCTCTTCGGAATCTTCTTTGCCTTACTCTTGAAACATGCATTCAGAGATGCAACTGAAGGAATATGCCTTCACACTAGGTCAGATGGCCGTCTGTTTAATCTTTCAAGGCTGAAGGCAAAAACAAAAATCAGAAGGGTCACTATAAGAGACTTGTTGTTCGCTGATGATGCTGCAGTCGTCACTCAAAGCCAACAGGAGCTTCAGAGCTTGATGAATCGCTTCACTAAAGCATGCAAGGACTTTGGCCTCACAATAAGTCTAAAGAAAACGAATGTGCTGAGTCAGGATGTGGGTGCTGCACCAGTTATCACTATCGATAACTATGAATTGGCAGTGGTGCACCACTTCACATACCTAGGGTCTACCATCAATGACAAACTCTCACTGGATACAGAAATCGACAGCCGCATTGGCAAAGCTGCAGCTACCTTTGCCCGCCTCACATCGCGTGTTTGGGGAAACTCTAAACTCACAATGAAGACCAAAGCTGCGGTATATAATGCCTGCGTCACCAGCACACTCCTATATGGCAGCGAGACCTGGACGACCTATGCTAAGCAAGAAAGAAGGCTCAATACCTTCCATTTGCGGTGTCTACGCCGCATCCTCGGCATCTCGTGGAAAGATAAAGTAACAAATGTCGAGGTGTTGTCATGTGCTGGCCTTCAAAGTATGTATACGCTTCTTAGACAACGCAGACTTCGCTGGCTTGGCCATGTTCGCCGCATAGAAGATGGTCGCATCCCAAAAGATATCTTCTACGGACAATTAGCAGATGGCAAGAGAACAGTTGGGCGACCACAGCTGAGGTTCAAAGATGTGTGCAAGAGAGATATGAGGGCACTGGACATGGATCCAGCAACATGGGAGGATGAAGCTGCCGATCGCACTAAGTGGCGATGCTATTTACGGCGTTACCTCAGATTGGGCGAAGAGAGGCTTACACAAGAAGCAGAGGTGAGGAGAAAACGTCGAAAGGAGCACCAGGAAAATAAGCAGCTGAGGGCTGTCACCTCAGGGGCGCATTCCCATAGTCAGTTATGACTGAAGGGGCTATTATTATTATTATTATTATTAGCTGTGATGATTTCTTCTTTTCGTGGAATGTCTGTATTTATGTCTAAGTCACTTTAAGCCGCAGGAACATTTAGCTGAATCTCTGGTGGTTCCTTATTCATTGCATCTCTGAAGTGCTCTGCCCATCTTGTTTCCTGCCCCTGTGCTGTGGTGATGAGATTTCTTTGCGTGTCTCTTACTAACGTTATGTTGTTTGCACCTCGTTTTCCACTGATAGCTTTAGTTATTTTATAAACTGTGCTTTGTTCATTTCTCAGTGCTGCCTCTTCTGCCTGTCTTGCAAGGTCATCCAGAAATGTCCTTTTGTTAGCACGGGTTTGACGTTTTACTTCTTTGTCCAGCTGACTGCACTGTTCACTGTATATTGCCGTTAACCTGGGAGACTTAGCTTCAGTTTTCTTTCTTTTCATTTCCTTTCTCTTCGCTATGGTGTTTAGCGTTTCTGGTGTTATCCAGTCTTGGTTCTTTCTTGGAATCCCAAGCATGACTCACTGCTTTCCTTGTATATTGTTGAGATGGTGTTGAATTCCTGGTCGACATCATCAGTCCCTGTTCTTTCCTGGCTTTTGGCAATCTGATATTGTCTCTTTACGTCGACCATAAAAGCTTTTCTGGTGAGGGGGTCTGTTACCTTATACTTATTGAAGGCTATTGGGTAACGAGTATATTAATGTGCTGCACTGGTCTTGTAAGATATTTTGATATAATAGACAACAGTCTCAACAGTAACGTACAGAATGGCCAACTTGAATAATCCTGATCAACAGCTTGTTGTACGTTTTATCACATTTAATATGTCACAATACAACATAAGTGTACTTCACTTCTTTTGAGAGCATATGATGATATGACGTTACACCAGTAATACAAATGTGATCAGTAGCAGCCATAAGCAATAATGTCGTTGTGCCGGTTTAAAGTCAGAATGTCTATGTATCGTCTACAACGCCTTCATACTTTACAAATCCGTATTGATTCAAATCACTTACTGTCCATCTCCTTAAGCCACACATAATCAGGCACACATTCTTAATGAATTGAGTCAATTATCCTGACTCTGAAATATTTTATAACAATAAACACTGGTCTGTCGCTCTCACATAAAAATCCATACACCTCGAAAAAACACCAGCCAGACACAACTGTCCTAACGATCACCTTCGTTCCCCCCGCAGAAGACCCGGTCCACGTCATACACTAAATACCTGTGTCACACACATACCACAACTCGCACGCTTTTACAATCGGAGCGTATTTGCGTTCTGCTCCATTGCGCACAGCGATGAATTACCAGCCTGTGAGCAAAGTGATAGGTAACACTTTTACCCCGCCTCCCAGCGAAAACTGAAAGTTTTCCATATAGGAAGTCATTTTTAGAAAATGCGAGAAGTTACCGTCCAGTCTATGTCATACCTGAGCAACAGTCTATGGAATGTAGTCAGCATCATGGAAAAATAAGAAAAATCAATGAAAATGTGAAGAAATATGATAGTGAAATTGTGAAGTTTTGGAAAATGAAATATCTGAATGCATTTAATTAAAAGATGAATGAAATGAAAGATCTAACTAATTAAATAGTATTAAGTAAGTATAATAATTACGTTAATGTAAATGTCCACATGATCGTGTGTGTGCTGTCTGTAGCATTGTGTAAAACTAATTAACTATAGTTACTGAGTGTCTTCAATGATAGGTTCTTCTTTCATAAGTGTGAAAGCTTACTATTTGCAATTTTAGCACTTTAGAGTCATATAACTGGTTTAAGTAATAACAAAAAAGAATGTTCAAATGGCGAAGTTCTCCATAAGCGTATCGAATCGATTGTTTCTTGTGTGAGATTTCATATGTTGCCTCTTGAGTGTCACAGTCTCTGAGCCCCAATATTTGAAGTTCGTTTGCTGGAATAGGACATATGATCTTTTTAAAGTTCTGCATCCCAGTCATTTTGTGAAGGATTGCCATTAAGATATGACAAAGAGCCTTATACTGTTTACTTGAGATACTGTTTGATTTGGTTCCTTTACCGCATACGTCATGACTGTCCGGAAATCAGATCTTATGTACTGTTCATGGAACTTGATGTAGTGTGAAACGATTTGAATGTATCCACACAAAACGTCTCTTATCTTGTCTTCAAATGACTTGAGTTGTTTCTCTTGATAACGATGGTAATATGTATCTGGTTATGGATATTGTCAAGATAGCGTTTTTAAGTTATCGAGGTATCTGTAGACTATCAGCAGTGTACCTTTGTCAATGGGTCGCAGCAATGTCATATCCTTGAGAATCGGGCAGGTCTGTCTGTGTACATCTCGACAGAACATCTGCAAGCACATTGGACTTGCCCTCAATAGGTCGAATGATATAGTCATATATTTGCAAATTAATTGCATAACGTGCGACTCGTGCGTTTTTTATGTTGGATTTTTGAAGGAACGACAGGGCCTTCTGGTCTGTCTCAATGATGAAACGAGAACCAAGAAGGAAACGCTGAAGCTTTGTGACAGCCCATATGATCGCGAGAAGCTCGCGCTCAATAATTGGATATCTGGTTTCTGTCTTTGTGAGCTTCCTCGACACATACATCACTGGATGAAGCATTCCATCTACTTCTTGCATCAAGGAGCCACCAATACCGTACATCGAAGCGTCTGTCCTGAGAATAAATGGGAGATGAGGATCAGGGAGTTTTAAAATTGGTGCACATGAAAAGTAATGCTTTAAATGGACTAGAGCTATGTTGCAGGCCTCCGTCCAGACAATTCTATTAGGGGAGCCTTTCGTAGTTAACTCAGACAGGACTGACGTAACTGAAGATAAATGAGGCATAAATTTATTATAGAACTGTATAAGGCCGAGAAGACTCCGCACCTGCTTCTTAGTCTTAGGAATTGATAGGTTAAGAATCTTCGAGATAGTTTTATCCTCAGTTTTCAGAAATCCATGGCCCACTCTGTGACCTAAGAAAGAAATTTCTTTGAAACCTATTTGAACTTTCGAAGGATTCGCTGTCAGATTATTAGAGCGAAGAATTTCGAGAAGAGATTTCAATCCAGAAACATGTTCGTCCCAAGAGTTGTGGAACAAACAAATGTCATCTATATAGGAGATGATATCAGACCTATGAGAAAATAGTTTCCTCATCATCCGAACGAAAGTCGCTGGTGCGTTTACCAAGCCAAAGCACATGAAATTATACTGAAAGAGACCCTTAGGGGTAGCAAAAGCAGTGAAAGGTTTTGCGTTTTCCGTGAGAGGTATTTGCCAATAACCCTTGGCTAAGTCAAATTTGCTAAAGTAGGTTGCTTTAGAAAGTTTTGACAGTAATTCGTCAAGAACTGGCATTGGCTCTGCGTCAGACTCGGTTATGGAATTGAGTTTACGAAAATCCATGCATAATCTGATATTATTATCCTTCTTCTTGACTATAACCATTGGGAAAGAATAAGCAGACTCTGATGGTGCAATAATGTTAAGCTGTAACATTTGACCTAATTCTTTTTCAACCTGATCCTGAAAGTGGATAGGGATAGGGTAAGGCTTTAATTTAATAGGTTTGTGATCTGTGAGTCTAATATCGTGAGTGATTATAGACGTTCGGCCTGGAATATTAGACAGAACTTGCTGATATGATTCTAGAATAGAAAGAATTTGAGATTGTTGTTCGTTGGATAGATCCGGACAAATAGATACATTTACCCATGATTCTGTCGGATAAAGAGACATGACAGGAAGTTGCAAAGGTACATCATGAAAAGAAGTGGGTTCTTCTTGAATCACTGACAATGAAGAATAAGATGAAGGATGATCAGTGATTACTTCATTAACAGCATCTAAGATAGGTTTGAGATATTCAGGTCTATCATGGAATTGTTTGAGCATGTTGATGTGAAAGGTTTTATTCTTGCCTTTCACGTCAAGAATGTAATCAACATCTGTCAATTTTGAAATAATTTCATATGGACCACTCCACGAAATGAGAAGGCTATTCTCTCTCGTTGGTAGCAGGACGTAAGCTTTGTCTCCAGGAAGTAATTTCCTTAACTTTTTCCAACGGTTTTGAAGAGATCTAGCTTTTTCTTTTGCCTTTTCAGATGAATCAGTCGCTATTTTCCAAGCGTCTATAAGTGTCTTTCGTAGATTCACCACATACTCATAGGATGACTGGCATTCCTGAGTCATCTCCGAACCTGTAAGTAATTGTTTTATTATCGACATGGGTCCTCGTGGTGGAGCACCATACATGAGCTCAAAAGGCGAGAACCCAGTGTGTTCGTTTGGGACTTCCCGATAAGCGAACAGCACTGCTGGGAGCACTCTATCCCAGTCTTGTGGATACGTCGTGGTCACTTTCCCCAGTATTTGTTTCAGCGTTTTATTTAAACGTTCTATCATGCCATTGGACATAGGATGATAAACAGAGCTAAGAGATCTATCAATATTGCATAGTTTCATGACATGCGACATGACATCTGACACAAACTGTGTTCCCCTATCTGATAAAATATTGTCAGGGAACCCCACTCTCGTAAAAATGAGGAATAGTGCATCAGCCACATCGGTGGTAGCAATGTGTTTAAGAGGTATTGCCTCCGGCCACCTGGTGCACATATCAATACAGGTGAGGACATATCTATGACCTCTGGCTGACGGAACTGACAGTGGACCTATTAAGTCTATGGCCATTTTTTCGAATGGTCGCACCGAAATATCCGCAGCCTGTATAGGTGCATTATGGTAAGCACCCTTTGTAGCCACTTGTTGGCATGTCTTGCACGAACGACAAAATAATTTGACATCCCTGACTACTCCAGGCCAATAAAAATGCTGTAAGACTCTATATTTCGTCCTAGCAAAGCCCATGTGGCCTGCACAGTTTGTATCATGCGCATGTCTGAGAATGTAAGGTCGAATATTGGTTGGTACCATAATTTGCTGCTGTACCGATGTAGCATCTCTAGCATTACGAATTAATATGTCATTTTTAATTGTATACCAAGGTTGTGACCTTTCCGAGCAACCGACATCATCTGATTTTACCAATTTGAAAAATCTTTTTAAAGAATTGTCATTCTTTTGCATATCAATAAATGATGTCTTCGTTAACATCGGCATAAGATGTTGATCTTCCTCCTTGTCATGATTGTTAGTCATTTCTTCTTCCTCTTGAGCCTGTGCCTGTGCTCTTGTAACGACCATATTAGCGAGTAGTATATGCTGACGTTCCCAGATTTCTATATCTTGGAGTGAACACGCTTTTATACCCACAATATTGCCCATGATTATGTCAGCAATTGGTTCCTGTAATAAACAAGCTTTCACTTGACCTGAGAAAAATGGAGTATCAATGTGCACAATGGCCACAGGATAGAATTCCACCGTGCCTCCAAATAGGACACATTTTACATTCTCCCTGGTGCAGCAAGATGGGTCTACCAACGATTTGCGTACTCCAACAGTTGTGCACCCTGTATCACGCAAGACTGAAACTAGTTGATTATTTAAAAAACCCCTGTGAAACATTAGCGAGCCTTTTCCATCATGAGAGGCTAATGCAGGTAACAACGCGGGCACAGGATGACCGCAGGAAAGTCTGGAGACCACATCTGGCTGAAACAGAGTGCTGCATTCTGAACAATTTGATGGATTAAATAAATCAGCTGCACACGCATTTGCAATATTTGTGTTTTCCCCATTGGGATTAACTGCTCCTGTGTTACTACTCGTATTATGATTCCAGTTCGAGTTTTTTCGATCCATGCTCCGAGAGCGATTAAAGTTGTTATTACCCCGGTAATAATTCCGACTCTCTACCATTCTGAGGATTATTAGAATGCTGAGGACACGTACAACCTGGACAGTGTTGAGATGGAGGAGAGTTTTGGTTGTTCTTTGTATAATAGGATCTGTCTCCTCTGTTCATGTAGGTATTATCAGATCTACGCCATCCTCTGTTAGATTGAAAGTAACCCTGTGATGGTCTATTTCCATCAAAATATCGTTGGGAGTTTCTCTGATATTGATAAGGTTGATTGCCAAAATTGTACCGTCCTCGGAAAGATCCACTATTTCGGTCATTATTCCTGCCAAAATTTCTATCCATACTTTGCGATCGAGCTCTAGGGTTGTTTATCTGCACTGAATGAGCTGATGCAACAGGTAATGCCTCTTTAATAGTAGAGTTGTTCACACTCTTCCCTGGGTGTGCCGTCATAAACTGGCGCCCTAACAACTCAAGGGATTGTAACGATTCTGGCTTCCGTTCATGTAAATAGGCCAAAAAATCAGGGCTAATGGAAGAAAGTACTTTGTCTCTCAAAATAAGGTCCATCAAGTCCTCATATGTATGTTTGATTTTAGCCAACTCAATCCAACGATTGAAGCATAACTTTATAGTTGAAATAAACTCACTGAAGTCCTTGTTGCTTTCGGGTGTGAGTTTTTTAAATCTTAGCCTGTATCCATTCTCGTCTAATTGATACTTTCTTAAAAGTAATGTTTTAGCTGCCTCATAAGATTTTATGTTTTCCTCATCCATTGTTGACACAGCTGTCAACGCTTCACCTGTCAGTAATGACATTAAATGTATCACCCATGATGATTTTTCCAGTTTGTATTCCTCACACACTGTCTGGAATCGGTTTAGGAAGCACGAAATGTCGTCTATATTTTGATTAAATTTAGGTAAGTGAAGTTTAAATGATGAAGCATGTTCTCTCTTGACCGAACCTGCCCCTTCTTGATTACTCTGTTTATTACTAGCTTCCAATTTGAGTCTCTCCAACTCTACAGAACCAACGGGCTGATCACCCGTTTGCCAGTCACTTCGATTACGGAAACAACAGCAGATGGATTGATTTGCCGTTGCCCTAAAGACGCCAATAGGCGTGATGGGAAACAATGGCAAAGAAAACCTATCTGCTGTTGCCCTAAGACGCCACTAGGCGTAATGGCCACTGACTGCTTTGACGGTCGGTGGCTAAGGACGGAAGAAGAAGAAGAACTCTACAGAAGCCATTTTTTCTTCATGCAGAAATTGGGCTTTCTTAGCCTCTAAATCTATCTCATCTTGTCTTTTCTTTTCTGCCATTTCATCTTGTCTTTTCTTTTCTTCAAATTCTTCTTGTCTTTTCTTTTCTGCTATTTTTTCTAACTGAATTCGTTCATCTTTTTCGATCTCTCTTATTCTTGCTCTCTCATCCCTCTCCAGTTTCTTTTCTTCTCTTTCCAGTTGCTCCATGGCAAACTCTTTAAGCTCCTGGCCTTGCATTCCCATCTCTTTACCTAGCTGGATAAAATGCTCCAGACTAGACATTATGTAAGTTTAAGTATATATATATATATATATAAGTTACTTAGTCTGAATATGAATATGGGTACTGATGAGCGATAAACAGCACCAATGCCAATTCGTTAAAATTCAGTACTCTGCAAATGTGACTTAGCAAGTAATCAATGCAAACAAAAAAATTAGTGTCGTACACTATAAGACAGAACACGTAGTACAATAGTGTAGCAACAGAAGAAAATACTAAGGTGTAGAAAAAAGGATAATGTTTGAAATATATGCTTACACTATAAGGTTAGACTAGACAAGACGAATTTACAACGTAAAATCCATATATCAACATAATGATAGCTAGAGAAGACCAACAATAGACGTACAAAAATGCAGAAAAACTGAATTAAAAAAAAAAAACAACTGACAAATACAAACAACAGTGAAAAAACAGGACAGCACGTCTATAACATAAAGTAAATATAGTATATTCACAAAGAGCGCTTTCCACACAGCATTTTGAGCCGGGCCTCTTTGAGAAAATATTACATAAATTTCCCTACTGACACCCTTGATTGCAGACCCGTCCGAAGATGAGATGTAATTCTGCTTATCAAGGTCCCACAAACCCCCAACAAACATAAAACAGATAAACAAAAAGGCTCTACTATAGAATTGTGTAAGACTAAGGCTACAACAAACTAGTCCACTTATCTTTTTATGATCCTTCCTCCGAAGTATAAATGCACGTGACAGTATTGTTGCCTCCAACATATGCAATAGGTAGAGCGAAATTTCATTGATGCAGATTGCTCCCACATGTAGAACTATCCATCTTGTTTCACTGGTTGAATGACTGTGCTTTGTCTTGACTGCAGAAATGTTGTTTGATTACTTTAATTTTTCCTGACGAATCCAACCTGGAACTGCGTAGAGTGATGATAACTTTCGTCTCAAAAATGTTGATGAAGAAAATACGAACTTCTATTGGTAAAGTTCAGCAAATATTATGATTGAAGTGTGCTGTTTACTCTTTAAGTTTCTTCTTGCCGGCCCTAGTTTGAAGAAAACCGGTTGGCATAGGTTGCGCCGAAATTTCTATTGCTTTTCGATACTGTAAAATTCGTCGATGTGGCTAGGGACAGTAGTATCATTTGATAAAATCTTGTGGGTAGAACGAAATCCCGTGTATACTGGCCACCACTTTATACTGTTACCTTATACTTATTGAAGGCTATTGGGTAACGAGTATATTAATGTGCTGCACTGGTCTTGTAAGATATTTTGATATAATAGACAACAGTCTCAACAGTAACGTACAGAATGGCCAACTTGAATAATCCTGATCAACAGCTTGTTGTACGTTTTATCACATTTAATATGTCACAATACAACATAAGTGTACTTCACTTCTTTTGAGAGCATATGATGATATGACGTTACACCAGTAATACAAATGTGATCAGTAGCAGCCATAAGCAATAATGTCGTTGTGCCGGTTTAAAGTCAGAATGTCTATGTATCGTCTACAACGCCTTCATACTTTACAAATCCGTATTGATTCAAATCACTTACTGTCCATCTCCTTAAGCCACACATAATCAGGCACACATTCTTAATGAATTGAGTCAATTATCCTGACTCTGAAATATTTTATAACAATAAACACTGGTCTGTCGCTCTCACATAAAAATCCATACACTTCGAAAAAACACCAGCCAGACACAACTGTCCTAACGATCACCTTCGTTCCCCCCGCAGAAGACCCGGTCCACGTCATACACTAAATACCTGTGTCACACACATACCACAACTCGCACGCTTTTACAATCGGAGCGTATTTGCGTTCTGCTCCATTGCGCACAGCGATGAATTACCAGCCTGTGAGCAAAGTGATAGGTAACAGGGTCCTTAAGTTTCGTGATGTTATATCTTTTCTCTTTGACTGCAACTGGTCCAGCAGCTCTGAGTTTCACCTTCAGTCTTGCTACTACTAGATGATGATCACTTCACACATCTGTGCCTCTTCTTACTTTCACATCTTGTAATGCATGTCTCCATCTGCCATTGATCCTTTATGTGATCTATCTGGTTTCTGTCCCATCCGTTTGGTGATCCCCACGTTAACTTGTGCACTTTTTTGTGTGGAAAAAGTGTTCCTCCAATGACCTAGTTGTTAATACTGCAGAAGCTTATTTAATTAATTTGTCACCATTTTCATTTACTGTTCCACTGCTGCATTTCCCCATTACTCTTTCGTTATAATTATTGTGTGTTCCAACTTTCGCATTGAGGTCTCCCATTACTATAATATCATACCTGGGTGCAGTTTAAATTTCTGTTTGTACCTGTTGTAGCGTGAGGTTTTTATTGGCTCTAGGATCAGTATAGTACTGACAATACAGAAGTAGAATTTCTGCAGAATATGGTGAAATCCCAGTGTATGAGAAAACTACTGGTATCACAAATTAGTTACGGCTGTGAATGATGTGATCTCGAAAAATTAGTAGAGAGGAGACAGTTATAAAATGCCACCCCCGCTGTGTAACTAACTGTGATATTAAAAAACAAGGAAACAGATTTTACTTAAAAATTATAAAATTGACAAGTCGTTCAAATACAATTTCCTTATTATTTATTTAGTATATACACTATCTACTCTTGTGCTGAAGGGTGGATGTTGGACGATGGAATGCAATGGATTTGTAAGTTTACATATGATTTACAAATATTTATATTTATATAGATATTACAACAAGTTTTCCAATTATAGGAAACAAATTTATATCAGCTGTGCTGTTAATTAAGTATATAAAATTTATTAGCTATGCTGTTATTCTTGTCTCTTGCTACGCTAACTCAGTTTTTTGTCCTTGACCGTTAAATGCTCACAATTGCCGACATGAAATGGTACTAATGTGTACTCAGCTCTTGAAACAGTTCTGTCCTTAATTTCTTGCACACAACACCCGCTGATGATCGTTTCATTAGCCCACCCAAGACTGAGGGGGACTAAAGATGTAGCTCCTGTGCAATCACTGTGCTCCTGCGAAGTTCCAGGCAGCTGGATTGACTGGACATACGACCTCAGGTTGGATGACACGAATAAAACCTGTAACAAGTAAAAATAAGGGCTAATTTCTGTCCTCAAGCCCACCTATTTCTATTGTATATGAGATGAGCGTGTCTCAGGTGTCTGCATGTAGGATGAATGACAACATGGCTCAGTATGAGTTAGCAATAGCGAGACAAGACAGGTGTCTACTTGCAAAACATTCTTTCTGATAAATTAATACATGAATACATCCAATAATATAAATTCAATACATGAATACATCCAATAATATAAATTCAATACATGAATACATCCAATAATATGTACAGCTGGTGTGATACAACCATTTCCTTCCCCCTATAATATACCAGGCCCTCTCTGAGAAGTGCTATACTGGCTGGTAACATATATAATAACAATATTGTTGTGTTCTGATGAAAAGAGTTATATGAGACGAGGACTGTTTGGTTATATTTCAGGTTGGAGTTATATGAGACAATAGATTGGAGTTTTATGAGTCCTAACAAGGACTGTTTTGGTTATATTTCAGTTGGTTTTATATGAGACAATAGATTGGAGTTATATGAGACAATAGATTGGAGTATGAGTCCTATTGGTTTTCGTCTTCATCAATCATATCAGGAAATACAATCATTATACCTAATTCTCCAAGATACAATCAGTAACCTGATACATTCCTAGTGAAACAATTTATATTAAATATATACAGGTGTAGGTAGTATAAATGACGGCTGTAGGCCTATTCTCCTACAAGTATAGTAAGTATACTTACCCTCTAAGATTTAAACAGACCAGTTGACTTTAGTGAAGCAAGAGTTCCCGGTCACGCAGTTAAGCAATAAATCAAAGGTTGACAGCTTTCTCTTGTCCCAGTCGGTCGTGCTGGCCTCGTGTTTGTGTGTGGGATTTTTAAAAATAAAACACGCCCGATATATATAGGTAGATGCAGGTAACTTTTACTGCATAAGGAACCGTTTTTGATTGGTTCCCAGTGTTTTAGCCTTTTTAATAGCCAGCGGTTTCGTACTGGCCATGACCAAGATCGGGTCCCGAAAAACAGGGCTTATGCCTAATTTTATTCTGTCTGCCGCCATATTGGGAGACAAGATGGCCGTGACTGAGATCGCGTCCCGAAAAACAGGGCTTATGCCAAATTTTATCCTGGCTCAGAGACTGGTGAACGTTGCTCGTTGATTGGCTGGGGCATAGTTGTTTCTCGACAATGTGTATTAACAAAGAAGTGGGTTTACTCACACGTTTTACGACATAGCCCCATCCTTTCCTAGCTGGGACCTGTCATAGCTGACGTGTAAACACCTGCTGTAGTTAATCATTTTGTGTCTGTCCTTCCAGAGTAATAGAGTGTCGACTTAAAAAATCAGCTCCTACATTGTCTCTTCCCGGAATGGAGTTCACGGTAAAGGAATAAGGCGCCAGAAGCAGACTCCACCTTAACAATCTCGAGTTTAACTTTCTAGATGCCGCCAAGAATGTTAAAGGCTGGTGATCGCTTTGGACAATGAAGTGTGTCCCATACAGGTAAAATTTGTCGATGGACCAGATTAGAGCCAAACATTCTTTCTCTATGGTTGAGTAATTCAACTCAGCTGCATTCAGCTTCCTACTGGCGTAGGCGACGGGTAAAAGTTCCTCCGGCTGGACTTTTGATTGCTGCATGAGAGTTGCACCAATACCTATACTGCTAGCGTCCGTCCTTAATACAAATTCCTGTGTGATATCGGGTAGCGTAAGGATGGGTTTGCTGGTGAGTTTTGCTTTTAGCTCTGTGTAAGCTTTTTCACAATCAGCATTCCATTGGATTTTGTCAGGCTGTCCTTTCTTCGTTACGTTAGTTAATGGTGCACACAGAGAGTTAAAGTGGGGTATGTACTTCTGATAGAACCCACATAGTGACACGAATGATCTCACATCTTTCTTCATTTGAGGTCTGGGTGCCTTCTTTAACTTCTCTATATTCTTTGGGTCAGGAGACATATGACCTGTAGACATAGTGTGACCTAGGAATTCCAACTCCTTACAACCGATATAGCACTTGGTTGGACGTGCAGTCAATCCAGTGGCTCTCAGTCTGTCAAACAACATGGAGAGCGCTACTATATGCTCTTCAAATGTGTTTGTAGCAACAAGAATGTCATCCATAAAGTTAGTGATATCGGGATTTTGTAGAGGTTCCAACAATTTCCTCATCATTCTTGAAAAGATACTTGGAGCATTTTTCAGTCCAAAGGGTAGTACATTAAACTCGTAGTGTCCGTCTGATGTACTAAATTCCGGCATTTTCCAAACTTCTGGTTTCACTGGTATTTGGTAGTATCCCTTGCTTAGATCTACCTTCGATAAATACCTAGCCTTACTCAGTGTAGGGAACAGCTGGTTGGTGTCAGGTAATGGGTCCACCTGAGATTCTGTGATCGCATTTAGCTTCCTGTAGTCAATACATAACCTGTGTTCACCACTCGGTTTTCTTAATAGCACCACACTTGAGCTATAGGGAGAGTCTGACTTCGAGATAATTTTCTCCTTCAACAGATAATCAACTTCCTCCCCTAGTGCTTGGGCTTTCGCATAGGGTATGTTCTCATGCATACTGGTGTGGAGTCAGTAACCTTCATGTCGTACTCTAACAGATTCATACGACCTGGCTTATCTGTGAGCACATAAGCATGGGTTTCCAACACTTTCTGAACCATCTTCTTCTGCTCTTGAGTTAACCTTTAGCACTCTGCATTCTTTGGTGGAAATTGTCGCCTGCAGCTGCATTCTTTTTCACAACGCCCCGTTTTTATAGTGGGTGACTTGTAATGTCTATAGTTTTTGTGTTTCTTGGTCAATTGCTATCATTTTTGGAATTTATATAAATAAATGAATGGTGAATCTGATGATATAAAATTTGTTTGTGTACATGTTAGATGTGATAGGAAGAGAGGAAAGGAAAGATGAAAAAAATCGAGAGAAAAAAATAAAAAAATTTTTAAATTTAAAAACAATTTTTAAAAAGTGACCAACAAACGAAGAGTCCATATCCCTTGCATCTCAATGAAAGTCATTTGACCAATCGACCAATACAAATCAAATGACGATCTTTTCGTTACACCCATCATCAGTAGCAAAGCAACAAACGCCCTCGTCAGCAGTGACATTCGGCCGTAACCGTAAACCTTTCAGATAAACGTAATCCTAACCCCTAAAATTATACATACTGGCAATGCCATTCTACTTTCGTTTCCATCTCGGCCATCAAACATATTCTGAGAACAAATATCAGCGCTTATAAAGACAAAAATCTCATCCCCACCGCATGGCTTCAGAATCCAATAAAATTAGAGCGAAAATGGCAGAGTGTTCGATGCCGATTCATTTCGATTTAAAAAATTCACAGAAAATAAACGCGATTTCACCCATTACTAAAAAAGATCGGAAACGGAAGCTAACTCTCTCCCAGGTAAGTTTAAAACTAAACTTCCGGGGGTGAAGTCACGTGTACACACATCCTAATGCTAGAAAATGAAGAAATCCGCAGTCGACAACAGCAGGGAGAGCATAGGTTACCTTCGTCGACATATGTCGACAGCAGCGTGCTAAAGGTTAAATGTCCACTAATGTTACTTGAACATATTCCTCTGTAGTTGTGAGTGGATATTCCATAGAGTGAAGTGGTTCACTGTGCATTTCTGTTGCAATGGCTAGGGTCATGATATGTGCAACTTCTGATCATTCCTTGTCATAGTATTTTTTAAGAAGATTGACATGATATACCTTCTCCTTTCCCTTCTTGTCAATCTTATAATTGGTCCTGGAAAGTTTTTCCAGTATGACATAGGGTCCCTGCCATCCAATCTGCAATTTATTATTACTGCTTGGCAACAGTAATAACACCTTTTCACCCACCTTCAGTTCCCTGTCCTTTGCTTTTTTGTTGAAGTACGCAGCATGCTTCCTCCTGGCCTGTCTTAAGTTATCATTGGCCAGTTTCCAACCTGCTTTCAATCGAGATGTCAACTCGTTGACGTACTGGTATGAGGAAGTCACTGTTTCCTCTGCTTTTTCATCAGTCCATGTCCGCAGCAATGCTTCCAGTGGACCTTTTATTGGTCTTCCAAACAACAATGTAGCTGGAGCCAATCCAGTTAAATTGTGGGGTACTTCCCTATATGCAAATAGTGCAGCGGGTAAGTATGTATCCCAAGTATCAGGTTTTTCACTCGCCAGCTTTCTAAGGATTGAAATTAGCGTACCATTGAACCACTCTACTTGACCGTTCCCTTGGGCATGGTAGGGACTACAATGATAGTGCCTGGCTTGAAATATCCTGAATACTTCTTATGTTAGCTTTCCCTTAAACTGAGAACCATTGTCAGTCAATATCTGATGCAGGAAACCTAATCGGGTGAATATTGTCAACAAGACCTCTGCCACATGCTTTGAATCTATAGCTGACATGGCCAGTGCTTCTCCATACATAGGAGCTTTCCCTGGTCTGGACTGTTGCCATAACTAACAGGTTTTATAGGTTCTCCAAGGAAAACATACCTACACCCCAGAATCAAAGGGTAAATAGGGTCGTCCATCACTGCTGCTTTGATTTCTCCTTCTACATAGCGAGATCTTATGTCGATTCAAGCTATGGGTAATGTCATGGTTCTTGCTCCCTTGATCGGTCCTTGGATTTCCACAGTTTCTGTGGTTATCTGGTCAGGACTCACTAGAGAAGAGCACACAATTGAATCAAAGTCCAATCCTGTGTCATATAAACACAGTACTTGAGTGCCATTCATGGTCACTTCCTCATAGACAGGGGGGGTGATGGAATTCCTTCTGACTTACTGCCAGTTCCTTCCTTCCCGGCTTCCCTGTTGTAAGACATGCAGCATGATGAGGAGGATTCTTCCTTCTGCAGTCCGCAGTATTGTGGTTACTCATTAGACAAGTTTTACACCACTTTCCTTCCTTCCGGTAAGGTGTCTTATCCGATCTTAGAGGGTTTTTGTCCTTTTGGTCAAATCTTTGTTTGTTCCTTGTGGTATGGTCCTTTTGTTCATATTTGGTATAGTTTTGTGATGATTTGAAGTTTTCACCCTGCTTCTTCTTATTTCCTAATAATTCTGCCTGAGCTGCTTGATATCTCTCAGCAACAGTTACAGTATCTTCCAATCTTTCTGCTCCTTGTTTCATGATGAACTTCCCCACTTCTTGAGTCATGGACTCTTTCAATTGCTCCATCATTATCATTTCTTTCAGATCCTGACACTTTCCTAAACTACTCCATTTTTCCAAATAGGTTTTCAATCTAGCAGAGAATTGGTGATAGTTTTCTCCTGGAAGAAGTTTAGCTGTTCGGAAATTCTTTCTATATGATTCTGAGTTCTTTTCGTATCTCACAAGCAATGCCTGCTTCAGGATTTCATAATCTTCCTGGTCATCTCCCGAAAGCTTCAAATATACATCGTAGGCCACACCTCCCAATCCCTGAGATAGTTTAAGACTCCACTTTTCTTTCACTAAGCCATAGGTAGTGGCAAGTCTTTTGTATCTATCCAGGTACGACTCAATGGCGTCTTCTTTCTCAAAAAATGGGTCCAGATGAAAATTCATGGCCCCACTTGAGGTTCTCTGGCTGGAGCTACTCTCAGAGTGAGGTGAGCTACCACCATTATTGCCCATAGTTGCCTGAATTTCAAGCTCTTTTAATCTCAATTGATGTTCTCTCTCTGCTTGTAATTTCCTTTCCTCAGCGTCAATTTTTTTTTGCCTCATTTTCAGCCTCCAATTTCTTGACTTCAGCTGCTAATTTCCTTTCTTCAACTTCTAATCTTTTGGCTTCTTTCTTAGCGTCCAGTCTTTTGGCTTCTCTCTCAGCTTCCAGTCTTTTGGCTTCTCTCTCCACTTCTACATGCAACTTTCTTTCCTCTCTATCCATGTGTTTGTCCACTTCTGTTGTGACATACTGAATAAGAGTCATATTTAATTCCTTACCCATCTGCATGACCGCAGTCCTGAACTTCACTAAATCAGCCATGGCGTTACTTAGAGAGGGTATGTAATTTTACTATATCCAAATTATTGTAATTAAACTTAATTAATTAATTTAAATGAACAAATAATTTCCGTGCAACTTTTTGAGCATCAACTATTTACTGAGTACTAAATGGTACTCCTCCTAAGAAAACAATAAAAAATCCTGTTTTTGATTTTTTTTTAAAATCTTGTTTCTTTTGTTATTTATGGGCGGCACAAGATAGAGTTAGTAGATAGATGAATAGACTAAGTATGGCTCAAGATATATAGAAATATCCCAGGAACGAGCCCCCAGTGTGTAGCGTGAGGTTTTTATTGGCTCTAGGATCAGTATAGTACTGACAGTACAGAAGTAGAATTTCTGCAGAATATGGTGAAGTCCCAGTGTCTGAGAGAACTACTGGTATCACAACTTAGTTACGGCTGTGAATGATCTGATCTCGAAAAATTAGTAGAGAGGAGACAGTCATAAAATGCCACCCCCGCTGTGTAACTAACTATGATATTAAAAAACAAGGAAACAGATTTTACTTAACAATTATAAAATTGACAAGTCATTCAAATACAATTTCCTTATTATTTATTTAGTATATACACTATACTCTTGTGCTGAAGGGTGGATGTTGGACGATGGAATGCAATGGATTTGTAAGTTTACATATGATTTACAAATATTTATATTTATATAGATATATATATATATATTACAAGTAGTTTTCCAATTATAGGAAACAAATTTATATCAGCTGTGCTGTTAATTAAGTATATAAAATTTATTAGCTATGCTGTTATTCTTGTCTCTTGCTACGCTAACTGTTTTTCGTCCTTGACCGTTAAATGCTCACAATTGCCGACGGAAATGGTACTAATGTGTACTCATCTCTTGAAACAGTTCTGTCCTTAATTTCTTGCACACAACACCCGCTGATGATCGTTTCATTAGCCCACCCAAGACTGAGGGGGGCTAAAGATGTAGCTCCTGTGCAATCACTGTGCTCCTGCAAAGTTCCAGGCGGCTGGATTGACTAGACATACGACCTCAGGTTGGATGACACGAATAAAACCTGTAACAAGTAAAAATAGGGGCTAATTTCTGTCCTCAAACCCACCTATTTCTACTGTATATGAGATGAGCGTGTCTCAGGTGTCTGCATGTAGGATGAATGACAACATGGCTCAGTATGAGTTAGCAATAGCGAGACAAGACAGGTGTCTACTTGCAAAACATTCTTTCTGATAAATGAATACATCCAATAATATAAATTCAATACATGAATACATCCAATAATATAAATTCAATACATGAATACATCCAATAATATAAATTCAATACATGAATACATCCAATAATATGTACACCTAAGTGTGATACAACAATTTCCTTCCCCCTATAATATACCAGGCCCTCTCTGACAAGTGCTATACTGGCTGGTAACATATATCCTAACAATATTGTTGTGTTCTGATGATAGGAGTTATATGAGACGAGGACTGTTTGGTTATATTTCAGGTTGGAGTTATATGAGACAATAGATTGGAGTTTTATGAGTCCTAACAAGGACTGTTTTGGTTATATTTCAGTTGGTTTTATATGAGACAATAGATTGGAGTATGAGTCCTATTGGTTTTCGTCTTCATCAATCATATCAGGAAATACAATCATTATACCTAATTCCCCAAGATACAATCAGTAACCTGATACATTCCTAGTGAAACAATTTATATTAAATATATACAGGTGTAGGTAGTATAAATGACTGCTGTAGGCCTATTCTCCTACAAGTATAGTAAGTATAGACCGAAAGGGAGGCATCAAAGAAGAGTTGGCCACTCGAAAAGCAGCAGCTGGGAGACTTTTTCAGGCCATAAATCGAGGATTCCTCAGCAAGAGAGAGGTTGGTAAGAAAACGAAGATGGCTGTATACCGCTCCACCTATGTCCCAGTCTTGACATATGGATGCGAGTCATGGGCAATGACTACAACCCATAAAAGCCAGATCCAAACCTCAGAAATGAGGTATCTGAGGAAGGTGGTTGAAGTAACAAGAAGAGACATGGTACGCAACCAGATGATACGTCAAGGCCTTAAATCCTACCCCCTGCAGACCCAGGTAGAACAGTCCCAATTAAGATGGTTTGACCATGTCTGCAGAATGGGAGAAGATCGGATACCACGACAAGCATGGGAAACAAAGAGCCAAGGATCCAGACCCCGAGGACGACCCAGAGTTCGCTGGGAGGACAACATTAGACAATCTTTGAAGGATCGAGGACTAGAATGGAACCAGGCCAGGAGGAAGACAGCCGATAGGATAGTCTGGCTCTCTCTCTTCCAAACCTCTACACCTCACGGTAGAAGGGGAACGACTAAGTAAGTATAGTAAGTATACTTACCCTCTAAGATTTAAACAGACCAGTCGACTTTAGTGAAGCAAGAGTTCCCGGTCACGCAGTTAAGCAATAAATCAAAGGTTGACAGCTTTCTCTTGTCCCAGTTGGTTGTGCTGGCCTCGTGTTTGTGTGTGGGATTTTTAAAAATAAAACACGCCCATTATATATAGGTAGATGCAGGTAACTTTTACTGCATAAGGAACCGTTTTTGATTGGTTCCCGGTGTTTTAGCCTTTTTAATAGCCAGCGGTTTCGTACTGGCCATGACCAAGATCGGGTCCCGAAAAACAGGGCTTATGCCTAATTTTATTCTGTCTGCCGCCATATTGGGAGACAAGATGGCCGTGACCGAGATCGCGTCCCGAAAAAACATGGCTTATGCCGAATTTTATTCTGGCTCAGAGAGTTATTATCATGACTGGTGAACGTTGCTCGTTGATTGGCTGGGGCATAGTTGTATCTCGGCAATGTGTATTAACAAAGAAGTGGGTTTACACACATGTTTTACGACACCTGTTGATAGAACTCATCCTTGATCTCTTCATCACTGTTGTTTGTTGGTGCATAGCATTGTATAATTGTGGTGTTGGTGAATCTCCCTCTCAGTCTTGTTCTTATCAGTCTGTTGTTATAGGTTTCCATTCCAGTAAAGACCTTTCCATTCCTTTCTTCAGGATAATGGCTACACCTTTGTTGTGCTGACCATCCTCTCAACCAAAGTACTGTTTCTCCTGTAGCTGTTTTTATTCTCCACATCCCGGTCCATCTGCTCTCACTTATTCCCAGGATATGAAATTTGTAGGTTGCTCATCTCTTCTGTGATTTATCTCAGCTTTCCTGCCTCATTTATAGTTCTGACGTTCCAAAATCCAATTCTGTTTTCATGTTTTGCGGTCAGGGCATCCGTTTTCATGCCAATGGCTTCCTTTCTGCCTTCACCACTGGCAGTCATACGAGCCTGAGACTCGGATGTCCGTCTGGCATCAACGTTTTTCCATTTGTTGCCGTTTCCGTAACGTGTGATTTTTTTCGGCCCTGTGCTAAAACCCCCAACCTGGAGGACCAGGGTACCAGCTTTTGTTTGACCCCTACCCACGCAGACCTGTCCAGCTTGGTTGAACCTACCAGGAATAAAACTCCCACTGGCATAGTTCTGGAAGTTGTCAGGGTACACAAGCTGCCATACTGCTATAAGGAATAGGTACGATTGATGGCAGGATTGCAGCAATAGTTTTTATATAATACATTTTAAATTAAGAATGATTGCATGATTCTAGTTTAAATGACATTTAAATTGTTTTAAATTCTTGAATTCAAAAAGTTTCTGTTTCAAAGTTTTAAAGCAAATTTGTTTTCCCATTTGAGTCAAACTTGGAGCAGTCAGTATTGATGCCAAAGCAGAGCTGGAGCGGAGCAGTTCAAAAATTTGATTGCTTCAAATCCATGATTGTACTATGATGGGTGTTTTGATAAAAAATCTGCATCCAACATAAGTGGATTTTTCTTGGGTCCCATCATATCCTTAACATTGAGTTGCATATATCTGATCGAAGTCAAATGAAGTTACTCTAACCCAGCAGTTAAAAAAAAGCATCAGTAATCAGTATTTGTCATTGTAGACAGGAATCTCTGTAAAACTGATCCAGTTAAATGAGGTCATCAGTCTAAAGACCCCGCACATTTAACAACAAAAAATCAGTAATCATTATACGTACAATAAGTGCATTTTAGTGTTATGTCTTAAATAAGTGCATATATGTTTAAACATTGTTAATGAATATTTTGTAAAATTGTACTTACATATGAATATTTCAGTTCTTTATTCCTTGGCAGTTAAAGCTCCAGGATATAGGCTTACATCCAGGTGAAAATTAAGAAGTTTTAATACGAACATGATTTTTTTTTTTTTTTTTTAATTCGGTAAAGTCACATATATCTGTACTGGATTCACACCTATCCATTTTAGTCCCACCACTTTTAATTGAACAGTATTCTAAATATGATGCCAAGAAATTTTTGAACAGCCTTCTCTGGATTAAAAAAAGGCTGTTATCACAATGAATATCACAAAATTTTATTAAGAAAAAATTAGTTGTGTTTAATCAGTTGATGCTTTATGTCTGTAATGTCTATGATCACATTATTTTTAAACTACAAAGTAATGTTACAGAATGACAAAAATACAGAAAAGCTAAGCAGTAGACTACGTCTTACTACAAGTCTGAAACACGTGGTCCCCAGGAAGTGGTACAGTAATGTACACTGGCGTATGGCCAGGTATTTTCTAAATTGTTAGACCAGATTTCCTGTAGCCTGGCATGCCATGCTTTCATGCGGTAGAATTAATTTAAAAAAAAAAAACACAAAGCAGAAATCAATACCTTGACGTACATGAATGAAAGGTCTGAATAATAATCTAGTCAGTTAACGTCATGATTGTGAGGGCCTAGCACATTTTAAAAAGTAAGTAATTATTATCATGACAATTTATGATTTATAAAGCAGATGAAAAAATTCTACTTACCGTTTTATGGAAGATATCATCATCATCTGCCATCTCCACAACGAAGGTTGGCTGTAAAGGATCTCCAACATCTTCTGTCTCTTGTCTTGGTGGTGCACTCTGATAGGCTCTTCCCTGTCCATCTCTTGATGTTATCTTCCCACTTATAGCACTGTCTTCCCCTTGCACGTTTGCCTTCACCTTGCACGTTTGCCTTCACCTTGCACGTTTGCCTTCACCTCTCCCTTCTATTATGGTCTTCTGCAAGGTGTTATGCCTTTTTATGTGGCCAAAGTACTTTAGCTGCCGAACTTTGATCTCCCTCATTAGTTCTCTTTTCATACCTAGATTTTCTAGGACCTCCTTATTTGTTTTCTTCTCTTTCCATGAGATACACCCCATTCTTCTATATATCTACATTTCAAGAGCCTCAATTCTTTCTTCCAAATGCTTATACATCGTCCATGTTTCTGCCCCATACAGAAATACAGAATATATATAACACTTTATGATTCTCAGTTTTAATTTGTGAGATAACTGTTTTGATGTCAGTATATGTTTCATGTTGTTGAATGTAGCCTTGGCCATTCCTATTCTCTTCTTGATTTCTGTTTCACATCTGCCATCTTCTGTTATTATATGACCAAGATATACATAGCTCTTGACTTGTTCCAGGGTTTTCCCATTTACGCTTATCTTTAATGTGGGTTTATCTTCTGTTTTGCTAATTATCATAGTTTTTGTTTTCTCAATATTAATGTCGAGTCCATATTCATGACTTATACTGTTTACTTGCTTCACTAGTTCTTGTAACTCCTGTTCGCTTTCAGCTAACAACACGGTATCATCTGCATATCTAAGGTTGTTTATTGACCTTCCACTGATGTTTAGTCCTGGTATTTCCTGTATCTGTTTGAAAATTTTGTCGGTGTATAAATTAGATAGGCAGGGGGACATCACACAACCTTGTCTGACACCTCTTTTTATGTCTATGTATGGTGAATAATTCATTCCAGATCTTACTGTGGCAGTTTGCTCCCAATAAAGGTTAATGAGTATTCTTATATCTTTTCCATTAATACCTGTCTGCGAGGAATTCAATTATTTTCTCATGATGGACTCTGTCAAAAGCCTTCTTATAGTCAATGAAGCACATGTACAACATTTTTTGGACCTCTGTATATTTTTCTGCTAATATTCTTAGGCAAAATATTGCCTCTCTTGTTCCACTGCTCTGTCTAAAACCAAACTGTTCTTCTTGGATTTTGCTGTCTACCTTCCTTTTTATTCTTTCCTGTATGATTTTGAGCAGTATCTTAATTGCATGACTCATCAGGCTGATTGTTCTGATGTCAGAGCATTCTGTTGCATTAGGATTTTTGGGCAATGTTATAAAAACTGATGTCTTCATGTCGTGTGGTATATATCCTGTATTGTATATATCGTTGCATAGATCAGTGATTGTATCTATACCAAAACTCTCCAGGGCTTCTATCATTTCAATTTTTTATGTTATGTTATCCGTGCCTGCTGATTTTCCTTTTTGTTTCATATGTATGGCATTCTCTACATCTGATCTGAGAATGTTTGGGCCTTCATTAGAACCTGGTGATGGTTTTTTACCTCTGCTGTCCTCGAATAGTTCTTTTACATATTCTGCCCATCTGTTTGATATGTCTTTCTCATCAAGTAATATTACACCATTTTTGTTCTTGATACAGCTTCCTCTTGTGCAAACCGTGACCTATTTGATAATTTCTTTATTTCTTCATGCATATCTCTTGTCATGTGCTTTGCTTCCAATTCTTCTATTTCCTTGCATTTTGTTTCTATCCACCGTTCTTTTGCTTGTCTACACATAGTACATATGTCATTGTCTATTGTTTTATATTCTGGAGTGTTTTTGCTTTCTTTCTTTCTGCCATTTTACTCAAGATGTCATCTGTCATCCAAATTTAATTTTTCTTAGGCTCCTTTTTAGGTAAATTTGCATTTGCTGATTGTATGCTTGTTTTTAAGCATTCCCATTTTGTGGTTACCTTTTCTTCTGGGTTTTCTCTTCTATACTGCTCCATGCTTTCTGTCAGTAACTGTTCATATTTATTTTTGACGTCGATTAGATATTTTTGTTTTATATCTGGTTGTTTCAGTGCTGATATTTCTATCTGGGGTTCCTCCTGTCTTCTGTTTCCTGTTCTTTTCAGCTTTATATTTATTTTTATGATGACCGGATTGTGATCTGAATTTATGTTGGCGCCAGGATGTGTCTTTGCACTTGTGACACTGTTCTTAAATCTATGTTTTATCATGATATAGTCAATTTGATTTCTTGTTACATCTCCTGGGCTTTTCCATGTGTATAATTTCCTTGGGTGGTGTTCAAAAAAGGTGTTACATATGACCAGCTGGTTTTCTTCACAGAACTGGATAAGTCTGTCTCCTCTGTCATTTCTTGTCCCTAATCCATACTGTCCTGCTATTTTCTTGTATTTTCCTTTTCCTACTTTTGCATTCATATCACCCATTACTATCAACACATCTGTAGATTTTACTGATTTACGTGTGTGTTGTAGCTCTTCATAGTATTCTTCTATTTCTTCCTCGCTGTGATCTTTAGTTGGTGCATAAGTTTGTAAGATGGATATGTCGAATGGCTTTGCTCTCATCTTTAGTAACATTCTGTCGTTGTGTGTCCAGTATCCACATACGTATTTTTCTAACTCCTTCTTTATCAACATTCCTACCCCTCTTTCATGTTTTTCTCCTCCTGAGTGTATAAGCGTGTATTGGTCTCTTTTTATGTAGCCTGTATCCAATAGTCTTGCCTCTGGAACTCCCTGTATATTGAGTTTCATGTCTGTTGCCTCTAATATTAGATTGTCTAGCTTTCCTTCTCCGTTTAGAGTTCTAACATTCCATGTTCCTATTTTTAGGCTCCTCCTACTAGTTTTTAGGTGGTCTTTCTCAGAATGCTCCCTTTCAACAGAATTTGAGGAACACTCGTCATTATGTACTTCCTTACTCATTAGAGGAGTTGCCTCTTCCCTGTTAATTTGTACAGTAGATTCTTCCCCAGGGGACAGAGAGTTCTCTACACATCGGTTCTTATCTTGTTGTGATCTCATTACATTCTGTAGGATGTACGTGGTAAGGCCCCAATCTCTTCCACGGTGGCTAGCCATTGTCTTTTTCTATGTCAGGGTGAGGCAAAACTGGTTTATGAAGTTTTCTTGGAGATAGCTTCTTTGTAGCAGTAATTCATTTGTTACCTGTCTCTCTCTCTCTCTCCCTCCGCCTTCTAGAAATCAGAGATTGTCATAGTGTTGTGATCTTCAAATGTTGAGAGCTGAGTTTTTTGTAATCCTTTCAAAATTCATCATATTGTGAAATACAGTTACCTGTTACAGATTATCAACTTCAACATTAACCTACACTTCCTCTTTTACCCCTTCCCACACCAGAAGATTTAACTACGTCCACATTGTTTTCATTAAAAAAAGGATATAAATATTATCTCTTTTCAGATATCAGACAGCTGTCAGAAGAGTCGATGAAAGGTCAGGCTGCCTATTCTCACATGACTTTGCTTAGTGTAGGCTGTTGAAAAATACAGTCTGAGGAAAAGCCGGTGTGGATTAAAAAAAATGGAATGTTATACTCCAGAATTCTATGTTTTACTAGTATTACGTGACGCCAATAGAGAAAAGAAAACTGAAATCAGGATTATTGACCCTGAAAGGTGCTCACCTTTGCTGGAAATTTTTGGAATTTTGCTTCAACATATATTGAGGGCATTTTTTGAGGAAAATAGTGAAGCTGAAAAGTTACTTGACTCTATTTTAGCCATTAGAAGGACTGCTCAAGACTTAAAGGAGCAGTTATGTAATATAACTGATGTTGATATTTCTGCAAACCGAAAATGTGTTTCACCAGATGTTCATGACAAGTTTGCTGATGTCATTAATAAAGTGCTGAGCTACTTTGATAGTCATTTTATTCCGTTTCGCACACACAGTTTTAGTGCATTTATTAATCAGGAAGGCTCTTGTGAAGTACATTATGACTCTGTGTCAGATCAAGAAAATAAACCATCTTCATGTATCTTTTGTCATCAGTCATTTACGTTGCCATCATCAGATAATCATCAGTTAATTGTTTATGTCAAATGCATTCAAACACCTGAAAGTTCCTTCCAGGGAGTTAGTGAAAGCAGTGAGAATGATGACATACTTTTAGGACAGTGTGATATTGCATTACATGAGAACCACCAAAGTGATAATGAAAAGCGCCATTGTAATAAAGACATAATAGATACCAGTTATTGTCAAATAAATATTCAGAAATCATTTGAAGAAATTCAGCAGCAAGAAGAAAAAGTAGAAGATGAACATCAAGGAAATATTATGGATACAAACAAAGAAATACGGCTCCAACACAAAGAAAAATTACATCAACAAGATAAGATTGTAGGAAAAAACCCGCCACTCTGCAAAAGAAATTCTAGAAAAAAATGTTTTGAAGTGAAACAATTTAAAATTAGCAGATTTACGTTTCTCATTATTCTGGTTCATTTGAAAGCATATATTTGGGCAACAGATAATTCAGATGTTCAAAGGTGTGATGAGAGTAAATCCACAGAGAAAACAAATTGTGGAGTAAAAACTTGGAAAAAAGTTTTTTTCAAGAAAAAAAGAAAGAAAAAACCGAATTTTAATGCCTGGAAGTGTAGGAAAGCTCATAGAAAAGCTACTGGTAGATTGCCATTCAAAACTATCAAGGGTCAATTATTCCTGGATGTGAAGAAGGAAAAAGTGCTACTCACTCAAAATTTTGTCAATGTTCACAATGAGAAATCAGACAGAGACTCGACACTACTAAACAATACAGTTAAAAAATGTAATACATCAAGACAGTCTCATGAGCTTAAAGCTGGTGTAGGTGATGTCAAGACCTCGGAACATGCAGACTTGAGACCATCAGTTTCTGAAGAAGGGTTGTCATGCCTTGATGTGCTAAGAGATCTTGGCTTAATCTTTAAGTTTTCTCTCAGTGGGCACATGTTCTGGCAGGAAGCTATGGTTTATCCAGTTAATCGACATGAACCAAATGTAAATACACCTCAGGATGATCCTCACCAATTGATGCATTATGAAATTTTTCGTCTCTGTTCATTTAGTTATACACGGTTTCCTGCAGATTTTGATGTTTGGGTCACTCGGTTAGCACAGGCAGGGTTTTACTGTGAGAATGAGAATGGGCGAATTATTTGCTTTTATTGTGGGCAAGAATTTCGAGGAGCTATGAACACATCCATTGAAAATGCTCACCTTCCTGGCTGTCGTCATCACCAGCATAGCAGGCCACTGCAAATGTGGACCCAGGGCTTAAATCAGGAAGTCCTAGCTATATATTACACCCGATATGGAAGCCTAAGACCCTACAACTTTGAAATCTCAAATCCTGTTGGAATGGCCTTAGAGCATGCAGATGGCAGTCACAGAGCTTCAGATATCTCAGACTTAAGAGTTCCTGAGCCCCAGACCCACCAGAATAATGTGCACGCATCAGGTGGCACTCCTTTGCGAAGAGGGTCAGACATCCCACCATTGGCATTGGCAGACAGAGAAGAATCAGATTTAAGAGATGATGTAAGGCCCCATTATCATAGTCAGACTCTGCCACTTGTAACAGATGAAACCAGCCATGATTACCCATTTGGTAATCAGCGTCATAGCTTGCCAGGCAATCTGAATGATGTATCTGGGGTGTTAGTCAGTGAGGAAAGCCGGGATCCGCCCGGATCTCATCAGGTTCTAACTTCTGCTGCAAGAAACCCAATGCCTTTTTACAGTGCACCTAGCCGAGGCAGTCAGTCTCAGCAAGGTGAAGGTGGAAGTGAAAATGGGGCTGTTGGGGGAGCAGACCCTACCCTTGACCTCAGTAAAGCATCTTACCCTCTATTTTCTAGCGCAGAGGCAAGGAGACAAACTTATACCACTTGGAACCCAGCCCATTCCCATCGGCCTGAAGATCTTGTTGCTGCAGGCTTCTTTTATGCAGGTGAGTTTAATTAATATAAGAGTGTTGTAGCATCCTTGAAAAACCTGGAAAAGACTGGAATGACCAGGAAAGATTTAAGGCCTTAAAAAATGAGGGAAAGACATATCTTATTGACTGCACTATGCGAGCAGTACCTGGTTGGTGAGGGTATTTGGCCAAAAAAATTTGAAGAATTTTCCTTAGGCAGGTTGTGTGGAAAGAGGACAATGTGGACATTTCCTTTATGTTACTCTCCAGCATTCCGCGCCATACAGAAGTATAGAAAGTGTGCAACTCTCATATAATCTTAATTTGGCATTTGTGCTATATTGAGAAGACTTTCAGATGTTGTTTACATTGGCAAAGGCTGTTTGGTTTTATTCATTCTGTTACTGATGTCTTTGTATAGTAACACCAGATGGCGGAACAAGCAAAGGACGCATTTACGACATGCCTGTTAGGTTTCAGTGTTACCTTTCTTTGTCTTCCCTTTCAGGCCCTGATAACACATGGAGTAACCTAAATTTAGAAGGAAAAAAAAAACAACTTTGGAAGAGTTCAACATATAAAATTCTTCTAGGATAAATTACAGAACCCTTTAAGATAAGAAATGGAGTTCAGCAGGGATGCCTTGATTTCTCTTCATACTGGCTATTGACTGGAATATGAAAACATCATCCACCAACAGAAATTGAATTTGTTGAAAGCCTATGCTCCCCAGGAAGCTGTAGGGTAATGAGTAATTAGCATACTTAAAAACCGCACCAGCTCAGTTTGTTTGTTTTCTTCAAGCTCTGCAATTTTAGTTCTCTTAATTTTAATTGTGAATGTCCAAATGGCAGAGTGGTTAGTGCACTTGCCTCTCACAGCAGAGTTACTGGATTTGAAACAAGCTTCATGCTCCAGCCAACCCAGTTGTAAATGGATGCCTTGCTCTTGAGGTAAGGAAGGCAGTTGCAGTGAGGAAAGGAACTGGTCACCCCACATCACAAAGCTGGACCAAGTAAAGTGAAATCTCTTAACACTTCACTCCCTTTGTGGCAGCGTCTGCTATGGGACACCTTTTACCTTAACTTAAATGGATTTCTTTTTTTTTTTTCTTCTAAATGCAATGTCTGCATTTCCAGGCTATGCCGACTGTGTCAGGTGCTTTTACTGTGGCTTGGGGTTAAAATACTGGCGAGTAACAGACATTCCAGCCTATCAGCATGCTCGGTACCGCCCTCATTGTGTGTACAACCGTCTATATAAAGGACAAGATTACATTGACCGGGTGCAGCAAGATCTACAGGCTGAGCAGGTAGGTAATTGTGGAAAGCAGGTTTTTATAAGAATTTTGGTGTAAAAATATATTTATTATTTTTAATATTGACTGGATTTTAAAAATTTTTTAACAACAAAAATATACATAATTACGAAATATAATTGTTAACAGTATGTTATCGAAGATCCCTAGTGAATAGTGTCTGAAAATGTATATGTTCTCTGCCCATGTTTATGCTGTCACATAGGCAGAGCATTCGACAAGTTGATGTAAGTGCCAGAGCATAACAAAGCTAAACTACAAATACGTAGATAAATTTATTTTTCAAAGAACTAAGTGAGTATAGCGTGGTTATTTGTGTCTCAGATCAGCTACCAATCACACATTTATCTCCTGCTCTTTCATATTTTTTTTTTGTGATTTGAATTTAATTGCACTGTGAAGAGAGAGGCAGGTTTATGGGGACAGTTCTTGTGCAGACAAAATAGCCACAAGATAATGCAGAGCTTGGCACTGGACTCGCCACTTTAAATCGGATTTGTGGACAACAAAAAGGCATTATGCAGTTTAGACAGAATCACTCTGGAAACTGATGGAGTGTACTTTGATGAGCCTAATAAAGAAATTATGAAATTGTCCATGGAGGATTTATGAGTGCAGCATGGATACCTCTTGTCACCATTTATCTTCTTACAGGCTTGACTGGATTATGAAAACAGACACATCAGCCAACAGAAATGGAATTCATTGGACTGACAGAACTGCTTGACAATCTAGATTTTGCTGACAGCTTGCCTCTTTTGTCCAATAACCATAACTAGATGCATGACACAGTGAGAATACTTGAAGAAAAGGTGACGGCAATTGGGTTTGAACATGCACAGAGAAAAGACAGAGTATGAGAATAAATGCAGCTAGTGATAATCAGACTAAGATCACTAACGTGGAACTGATGGAAACCATGACAAGACCACTAATGTGGAACTGATGATAACCAGACTAAGATCACTAACGTGGAACTGATGGAAACCATGACAAGATCACTAACGTGGAACTGATGGAAACCATGACAAGACCACTAATGTGGAACTGTGGAAACCATGACAAGATCACTAATGTGGAACTGATGATAACCAGACTAAGATCACTAACGTGGAACTGATGGAAACCATGACAAGACCACTAATGTGGAACTATGGAAAATACTGAGGGCTTATGGAATTTCAAGCTGCATAGTGTCAATCATAAAAAGCCTCTATGCAAACTTTACGTGTAGTGTTGGGCAGAGCAACTTAACCTTTGAGGTGAAGACAGGAGTACGACAGGGATGCCCCTTATCAACCACTCTATTTTTAACAGTCATAGACTGGGTGATGCGCCAGACAACAGAGGGCAGTCCAAGAGGAATAAGATGGACAACATTTTCTACATTGGAAGATCTGGAATATGCAGATGACATTGCACTACTAGCACATTCACATCAACACATCCAGGAAAAAACGGATAGACTTAATAAGTTTAGCCAGCAGGTGGGCTTGAACATCAATTTAAAGAAGTCTGAGGTCATGACACTCAATGTGAGCAACCCTGAGCCCATATCAGTAAGGAATCAGCAATTGGTACAGACAGATACCTTCACATACCTAGGAAGCATAGTAACACCAGACGGCGGGGCAGGCAAAGACATCAACATCAGAATGAATAAGGCAAGAACAGCCTTCTTTAGCCTAAACAACATCTGGAAGTCCTCCCAATACATCACAAGCACAAAATTAAGATTATATCAGAGCTGTGTGCTTTCTGTGCTTCTCTATGGTGCGGAATGCTGGAGAGTTACAGAGAAGGAAATGTCGAAATTGTCCTCTTTTCACACAACATGCCCAAAAAAAATTCACCGAATCTTTTGGCCGAATACCATCACCAACCAAGATCTGCTTACTCGTAGCAAGCAAGAGGACATGCCCACCATCATAGCTGGCAGACGCTGGAGCTGGGTTGGTCATGTCCTCAGAAGAGACCCCGATGCCATCACAAGAACAGCTATGCTTTGGACCCCTGAAGGAAAACGAAAGAGAGGCCGACCAAAAACAACCTGGCGGAGGACTGTGGAGGCTGAGATGCAAAGAATGAACCAGAGTTGGGGCACTGTACGAAGGATGGCCACCGACCGAGCAAAGTGGAATCAATTTGTTGTTGCCCTACAAGACACCACTAGGCGTGATGGCCACTGACTGCTTTGACGGTCGGAACCTAAGGATCAAAGAAGAAGAAGAAGAAGATGGAAACCATGACAAGATCACTAATGTGGAACTGATGATAACCAGACTAAGATCACTAACGTGAAACTGATGGAAACCATGACAAGACCACTAATGTGGAACTATGGAAACCATGACAAGATCACTAATGTGGAACTGATGGAAACCATGACAAGATCACTAATGTGGAACTGATGGAAACCATGACAAGATCACTAATGTGGAACTGATGGAAACCATGACAAGATCACTAATGTGGAACTGATGGAAACCATGACAAGATCACTAATGTGGAACTGATGGAAACCATGACAAGATCACTAATGTGGAACTGATGGAAACCATGACAAGATCACTAATGTGGAACTGATGGAAACCATGACAAGATCACTAATTTGGAACTTATGGAAACCATGACGATCACTGATGTGGAACTATGGAAACCATGTCAAGATCACTAATGTGGAACTGATGAAAACCATGACAAGATCAGTAATGGGGAACTGATGGAAACTATGAAAAGATAATCATGTGAAACTAGTAACTATGACAAGCGGCAAAGGAATAAGAGGCGGGAGGATGCTGGTATTGGATAGGAACCGTGTTATGAAAACTGGTTGATAGCATTACTAGGCAGTCCATGTTCTGAAATCCCCTGAGTAAAAGAGGTAGACATAAGAACTTGTGGAGAAGAAAACTTGAGACAAATGAATATCATGAAGAAAATATGGAAAGACCTTGAGCTGGTGGTAGACGGAAGGATTAGGCATGTGTTTGTTGAAGGTCAATGCTTCTGGGGGAGCTGAAGGGTATTGATTGATTATGTGGTGCTCCCACATACCCTGCTATGGTGTTACCATAATATGCGGCACAAGGCTTTGTAGTATCATACTGAAATCCAAAATTCCAAAACACAGATGGCTGCAAAGGTTTCAGATAATGGATTGTGGACCTGTAGTATTTAGTGAAGTGAGACTAAAGAATTGTCAGCAGATTACATGTTTCATGGTGGGCTTTCCATAGTTCAGTGAGAGAAAATATGTTCAGATTGTGTTCTGTTATTCAGTAGCACCTTCAAGCATTGATCATTAAAGGGCTTATACTTTAAAGGGCTTATACTTAACAGAGAACAAATTACATACACAAAAATAACTAAACAAAAAAATTAACAGACAAGCATGCTAAAATCAAGACAAATTTAACATATATTTGGACATGTAAAGGCGAGCCAATAAAGCATGACATCTCAGATTGAAATTTGCTTCAGCATGATATAATTCTACCGAAGCACTTATCGTCATGCATTAACATTTATCACATTATCTTTTTATATCTTTTGTTTTTGTTTCACAACTCCTGCTAAGACTGCTAAATATTCAACCTCATTGTGGATACAGGATGCAAAACAGAGCTCTTGGGTCTGATCATCACATGGCAGGGTTCATCCCACTGGGTTGCGGTCAGAGCACTGAAGGCTATCCTGGGTCACCCTGAGAGGTTACAAAGAGGCCAGTTCTAGATATGAATTGTCAGATGACTGTAATGATGATGTTGATGACAAGTGGAGGTGCCCGTAGAGAAAGATGGGTGGGCCACAGAGACATGGATCTGAGGAGGGAGAGAGAGGTGATACAGTGGAGAGAGTAATGAAGGAATAGGTTGGCAGTGGTGAACCCTTATGGATGAGAATATTCTGGAAGAAAAATGGATAAGTAGGAGCAGCAATGATGCCTTTTTTTTTTCTCCAGCTCATCGTGGAGCATACGCTTTAATCATTTCTCTTCAAACCTTCCTACTTTTGGCAGTTCTGTTCAGGGTCTTTGTATGTCTTCTTTATCCTTCTGCGTGTCTTCTTCCTCGTTCATCCTGAACAGGACGTTGGTTGCATTGTGTCGCCGTTTCCAGCGAAGCTGCGATATTTGCGCCTTTCGGCCCGACACATCCGACTTCCGCACGACATTTTTTGGGACTGGGTTTGCCTTCCTTCTTTGATCCATACTCTCTCGGCTAGACTGCAGTAATGCAGCCTGTTTCCAGGACCACCACTTGGAGGTGGAGTAGGGTCTTGGTCAGCTCTGGTTTGCTGATGCAAGCAGTCAAGCTATGAGTCGCTGACTGCATTCATCTCTTTTGCTGCGTCTTCGGTCCCTTCTGCGTGTCTCAAGTTCATTTCTCAGTGTCTTTCTCTTTTTTATTCTACCTTGGGGCTTCAATAATAAAGACTGCATTGTGATGCTACTCATTAACTTCCTCAGTGCATGTCCTGTCCACCTCCAGAACGATATCCTCATTTCTTGTCCCACGAGTTCTGAAGGTAACTTTTAATTATAAATTAATAAAATAATAAATAAATAATAAGAATTGGTATAATTCTATTTTCTGACAACTCAGGCGCCGCGCGCCCACCACCACCACCACCAAATCGAAATATATCAAAATAGTTGTCAGAACCCATTTTGAAATGGTATATATTTAGACTTTGAAAACTATACTTTTCCTATGAAGAAGAACATTATTTTCTCAGAACCTTACTTACTTACTTAGTCGTTCCCCTTCTACCGTGAGGTGTAGAGGTTTGGAAGAGAGAGCGTCAGACTATCCTATCGGCTGTCTTCCTCCTGGCCTGGTTCCATTCTAGTCCTCGGTCCTTCAAAGATTGCCTAATGTTGTCCTCCCAGCGGACTCTGGGTCGTCCTGGAGGTCTGGATCCTTGGCTCTTTGTTTCCCATGCTTGTCGTGGTAGCCGATCTTCTCCCATTCTGCAGACATGGCCAAACCATCTTAGTTGGGACTGTTCTACTTGGGTCTTTCTCAGAACCTTTTGTGTTAATAATTTTATTATAACTTATTTATTCCCCAGTTCACATCAGATTTGGCAGTGACACTTGTCATTTCATTTTAAAACTTTTTCTTTCAGAATGGATTTCTAATATCTTATCATAATTATACTTACTTACTTAGTCGTTCCCCTTCTACCGTGAGGTGTAGAGGTTTGGAAGAGAGAGCGCCAGACCATTCTATCAGCTGTCTTCTTCCTGGCCTGGTTCCATTCTAGTCCTCGGTCCTTCAAAGATTGTCTAATGTTGTCCTCCCAGCGGACTCTGGGTCGTCCTGGAGGTCTGGATCCCTGGCTCTTTGTTTCCCATGCTTGTCGTGGTAGCCGATCTTCTCCCATTCTGCAGACATGGCCAAACCATCTTAGTTGGGACTGTTCTATTTGGGTCTGCAGCGGATGGGATTTTAGGCCTTGACGGATCGTCTGGTTGCGGACCATGTCTCTTCTTGTTACTTCAACCACTTTCCTCAGATACCTCATTTCTGAGATTTGGATCTGACTTTTGTGGGTTGTAGTCATTGCCCACGACTCGCATCCATATGTCAAGACTGGGACATAGGTGGAGCGGTATACAGCCATCTTCGTTTTCTTACCAACCTCTTTCTTGCTGAGGAATCCACGATTTATGGCCTGAAAAAGTCTCCCAGCCTCTGCTTTTCGAGTGGCCAACTCTTCTTTGATGCCTCCCTTTCGGTCTATAATAGCTCCGAGATATTTAAAGTGGTCGACCTGCTCCAGGACCTGTTCTCCCAACTTAATCTGATGTTTTCTTTCTTCTCGTGATATCACCATGGATTTTGTTTTAGAGCTGCTTATGACCATCCCTCTCTTCTCCAACTCTTCCTTCCAGACTTGCAGGTTGGATTGGAGATGTGCCTCTGATTTAGCAATCAGGGCAACATCATCAGCAAATGCCAGCTCCGAAATATAGACCTGTCTCATCTTCCAGTACCCCACTGAATACTTTCTTGTTCTCTCCTTACATGCCTTGATGACATCGTCCATAAGGAGTGTGAAGAGTAAGGTGATAGGATATCACCTTGTCTTACACCAGTGGTGGTCCTGAACTCTTCTGACTTATGGTTTGCTGTTCTCACATAATTTCTGCAAGACTTGTAGAAGCTCTGTATAGCATGAATCAGAGGTGCTGGAATATTCTTCCTTGCCAAACAGTCCCAAAGTTTGCTCCAGGGGACCCTGTCAAACGCCTTTTCCAGATCTATGAAACAAAGATGGATCTCACTCTTATACTCAAGGGCCTTTTCACTCAGCTGTCTGAGTGTGAAGATTAGGTCTTGAGTACTTCGGTTTGCTCGGAATCCGCACTGGACCTCATCCAATTGTGGCTCAGCTAGACGTCGGAGTCTCTGCTCTAGGATTCTAGAGTAGATTTTACCAGGGACACTGAGAAGGGATATGCCTCTATGGTTTCCACATTGTCGATTGTCACCCTTTTTGAAAATTGGTGTTATGATGGCAATCTCCCAATATCATAATTATGATTAACCCTTTGAACCCCTTGCCACCCAGCCTGTAAAATCCCATTCCCCTGGGCTCCTGAGCAAAAAATGCACAAAACAGACACATAAGCAAAACTAGTTATGTGACACAACAATATAGTCAGTTTTAACTATTTTATATAAAATTGACTGACCTGATCATCTCCAATATTCCTGCTTAGTGTGCCAGTCCTCCCAGCATGTAGACCCTTCCTTTAGGCACAGATAGCTTTCACAATATTTACACCAGAATTTAGTCTTCACTTTTTTGAATGGTCTGTCTTTGTAGGCCATGTCTGGGAAGTCACTAACATGTTTGTTGAATTTGTATGCACACACAACACAAATGTTATTGCCAGTAGCTTGTGGAGACACTTGAGGATGATGCAAGCCCACATTTTGTAGCCTCTGATGTGCATCAACACGGTTGTGAAGCTTCATTGCCGCTGTTCTGTAATCGCCAATGAGTGATAAACAGATTTTATTCATGAACATACCAAATGTTCTGTAGCGTCTTCCAGTTACATTGTGGGGATTGTATTTATTCATTAGTATATAGGCATTATTCACCCGTGTGTTACCGGGGCCCGAAAGGGGAGCAAAGAATAGTAACACTGTCCCCTGCCAAGCATGTCGTAGAAGGCGACTAAGGAGGGTTGTGCATGGGGCCGGTTACCCCATCCTGTAAAAAAAATTTAAACCACAAAAAACTTCAACAAATATGGACAAGTCAAATAAAGAAAATAAAACACAGCCATCCAAGACAGGGGAAGGTCCTCTCGCGGGGAGGCGTATGATGCAACACAGAGAAAGCCGAAAGGAGTCTGTGTTGCTGACTAACCTTCTTTCTTCTAGGAGAACTTCCAGATTTGGCACCTGGAATGTTCGGACATTGAACGAACAAGGGAAAGTGGCACAAGTAGCAGCAGAAATGAGGGAATACAAAATCGAGGTTCTGGGAATGTGTGAAACAAAGTGGAAGGGGGTAGACAGGAAGAAACTCATCACAGGTGAATTGGTGCTGTCCTCAGGACACGAAGACGAAAGTTCACACCACAGTGAAGGGGTAGCTCTTATGTTATCTAAAGAAGCACAGAAAGCACTCATTGAATGGGAAGCTGTGGGACCCAGAATAATAACAGCTATTTTCAAAACAGCTAAAAAGAAAATTCATGTCAATGTCATCCAATGTTATGCACCAACTAATGACAAAGAAGAGTCTGTGAAAGAAGCATTTTATACTAAACTACAGGAAATTATGGATAAAGTAAAAAGAAGAGACATCACAATTTTGATGGGTGACATGAATGCAAAGATAGGTACAGTCAATACTGGATTTGAAGAAGTCATGGGAAAACATGGGCTAGGAGTAATGAATGAAAATGGAGAACTATTCGCAAACTTCTGTGCTTCAAATCAACTGGCTATAGGAGGAAGCATGTTTCCACATAAGAGAATACACAAGGCAACATGGATATCACCAGACCATAGAACAGAAAATCAGATCGATCATATATGCATAAAGAAGAAGTTTAGATCATCATTGCAGGATGTAAAGGTATATAGAGGAGCAGATGTGGCATCAGATCACCATCTTCTGATAGCCAAAGTAAAAATGAAACTCAAGAGATATGCAACAATGCAAAATTATAGACAACAGTTTAATGTAGGACAGCTAAGAAACAAGAGACAAATTTGCGGTCACAGTATCCAACAAATTCCAAGTGCTCCAACAGTTGGAAGATGTAGAGAATACAGAAGACTATTGGCAGCAGGTCAAAACGGTATGGAAGGAGACATGTGAAGAAATACTGGGGAAAAGGGAAAGACAACAAAAAGCATGGATAACAACAGAAACCATCAATAAGATAAAAGATAGAAAAAACAAGAAAGCAGAGTTAAACACAAGCAAAACCAGAAGTTCCAAAGCCAAGGCTCAAGAAGTGTACACAGAAGCAAACAAAGAAGTAAAAAGAAGTATCAAAAGAGACAAGAGGAAGTATATTGAGGAGTTGGCAAGAGAGGCAGAAGATGCTGCAGCCAAAGGAAATATGAGAGAACTGTATAGCAGCACAAAGAAGCTAACAGGGAAATACAAGCAAACAAGTTGCCTCATAAAAGACAAGAATGGGAAACTGCTCAGCAATATACAAGAGCAAATGAAGAGGTGGACAGAATATTTTGGGGACCTTCTCAATAGACCAGCTCCACAAAACCCGCCGGACATCCAGCCAGCAGAAGAAGAGCTACAAATTAACGGTGAAAGACCAACGAAGGAAGAAATAAAGAAAGCCATAAAGCTTCTAAGAGATGGAAAAGCGTCTGGACCTGATGGCATTCCAGCAGAGGCCATCAAAGCAGATATCGACACGGCTACAGAGATGTTATATAAATTACTTGGTAAAGTCTGGGAAAAAGAAGAGATACCAGCAGAATGGAAGGAAGGATATCTGGTTAAGTTGCCTAAGAAGGGAAATTTACAAGAGTGCACAAATTATAGAGGAATAATGTTACTATCAGTGCCAGGAAAGGTATTAAACAGGATTATCCTTGAGAGATTAAAAGAGTCCATAGACAAGAAATTGAGAGATGAACAAGCAGGTTTTCGACAAAACAGATCATGTACAGACCAGATAGCCACTTTGAGAATAATAGTTGAACAAAGTCTGGAATGGAATTCACCACTATACATCGGATTTGTGGACTACGAAAAAGCATTTGACAGTGTGGACAGAGAATCACTTTGGAAATTGATGAGGCATTATGGAGTTCCCCTGAAGATCATTAATTTAATAATGAAAACCTATGAAGACATGACATGCAGAGTTCTTCATGAAGGACAGCTTACAGAACCATTTGGGATAAGAACAGGAGTGCGACAGGGATGCCTCTTGTCTCCATTTCTTTTCTTGCTGGCAATAGATTGGGTTATGAGATCATCGACAACACACAACAGAAATGGAATCCAGTGGACTCTGACTAAGCAGTTGGATGATCTGGATTTTGCTGATGACTTGGCTCTCCTGTCCCATAACCGTAATCAGATGCAGGACAAATTGAAAACACTCGATGAGAGGTCACAGCAATTGGGTCTGAAAATACACAGGGAAAAGACAAAAATAATGAGAATAAATGCAGGTAATGAAAACAGGGTTGAACTTGAAGAAACACCAATACAAGATGTAGAATCATACACATATCTTGGCAGTAATATAGACAAAGTTGGAGGGACAGACAGCGATATCAAAATAAGAATACAAAAAGCAAGAGGAGCTTTCATTGCATTGGGAAATATATGGAGATCAAGAGAAATAGGATCCAACACGAAAATAAGAATCTTCAACTCAAATGTGAAGTCAGTCCTATTGTATGGCTCGGAGACATGGAGAACAACAAAGACAACAACCAAAAAGCTACAGACTTTCATAAATGGGTGCTTGCGTAGAATAGAGGGATTAAAATGGTATGACAGGGTTACCAATGTGGAACTGATGACAAGAACTGGACAAGTGCCAGTGGAACAAGAGATGAGAAGAAGACGATGGCGATGGATAGGACACACACTGAGGAAACCTGTTGATAGCATTACAAGGCAGTCCTTGTTCTGGAACCCCCAGGGCAAGAGAGGCAGAGGAAGACCAAGAAGTACATGGAGAAGAGAGTTGGAAACAGAGGTGAAAATGATGAGGAGAACATGGAAAGAACTTGAGATGATGGTGCGTGACAGGAGGACTTGGCATGTGTTTGTTGAAGGCCTGTGCTCCTTTGGGAGTGGAGGGTTATGAATGAATATAGGCATTATTGCATGCCCACATGAAAAATTTCACTATGAGCCGTCGAGGCCAGCAATAATGCTGGCGCGTTTTATTGAGACGACAAACTTGGTCGTTGACATCGCAGCCACCCATGAAAGTATTGTAGTCAATACAAAGTTGTGGAGTTTGAACATCCACAGTTGTTCCATCCTTGTTTCTCCTTCTAACAGTTCCCATTTCTGTTGGGTTATGATAATTAGATATAAAATTGATGGGTCTTTGGTCCATCCATACAAGGCAAACAATGTTATTGAAACAGACAAATTCTGATTGCCCCCTGCACATTTTCTTCTTTCCTGACAGTTCTTTTGGATAATATTTCCTATTTGTCATTGCTGTCCCTACTTCAAGTGTTCCATAATCACTGTATAACTTGTCAAAGAGAGTTACACTGTTATAAAATCTGTCCATGACAAGAATATGATTTTTGTTTGCCAAATCACCTGAAGTCAAAATCCTGATGACGACACTACCAACAACACCGAGTTCTGGAATAACATCCTCTGTTTTTCCAGTGTAAATTTCCAAATTTAGAATATAGCCCGAGCTCGCTTCACATGCCATGTAAGCCTTTATTCCCCACTTAATGGGCTTTGATTTTATGTATTGTTTGAAGGCAAGTCTGCTTTTAGTGGGGATCATGCCCTCGTCTAAACTCAAGTGTTGTGAGGGTGAATAATAATATCGAAATCTTGGAAGCAACAAATTCAGCATGGGCCTTACTTTGTACAGTTTATCTGCTTTATCCAGAGCAGGTTCCTCTTCATCTACAAGATGAAGAAATGTCCATATAGCAAGAAAGCGATCGCGTTCCATTATAGTGCGAAATCCAGGAGTTTGCGAAATGAAGTTCGAAGACGAGCTGGACCAGTAATCTTCGTAACGTGGTTTATTCACACTGTGCTCCATTTGAAGACGCAGTCCAAAGAATGCTTTTACCTCTGGCACTGTTACATCTTTATAATGTTTAGCATAGTAGTTGGTTGGCTTTTTGCATTTGACTTGCTCAGCACGTCTGTTTGTCTGCTCACACAAATTGTGCCAGGAATTACTGTCGAGGAAAAGTTCCAAAAATTCAATGGCTTTACTCTCAGGAGAAATGGAATCTGGAATATTCTTAGGGCCTATCTGTTCCACAAATATTGTGTCTACGGTAAACATAGGTCTAAATATATTTGCGGTAGACCAACCTGTATCAAATTTACTTGATACATTGTGTGGGATACGCCCCTTTCCACGCCCCTGCACCATAGCCCGATCCCCTGAGGGGCCAGGAACAGGGTTAGAACTAGCTTGATCATAATGTGATTCACAAGTTTCGTCACTCGATTCATTTTTCGATGTCACTTTCACAATAATCACCATCTAAATCTAATTCATCATCCTCCGAATCATTGAGCACAAGTTCAACAGCTTGTTCCGTTGTTAGCCTTTTAGAATGGCTATTTCCTGGATTTTCAACACGCCTTTTCATTGTAAAAACAGTTAAAAAATTGCAAAATATTATCACGTCATGGGCGCCGCCATTTTGGTTCAACATTCCACAAGATATGTGTACTTCCTGACCTCATTATTTTTTACACATTTCCATTCCCACCCCATTTTGCTAAGCAAGGTGTGTCAGGCCGAGATTACGGTCTCTCGGGGAGAGGATTTTTTACGCACGGACCGAAATTTCGGGACCTCGGGTTCAAAAGGTTAAAGCAAATAAGTAAAATTTTGGTAAATTTTGTATTATTATTAGACATTTAATTTGAAGTCCCATAGCTTGGAATCTACTAAAGATATTTAAAATATGGTCTGAAAAAAGGTTTTAAATTATAACAGAAAGCTTCCAATTCAAAATTGGTGCTCATAATAACTCAGCGTTTTGAGTTTTTCATAAATGTGAAAAACAATGAATTGGAATATAGCATTAAGATCTGTAGAATAGAAAGTCTGAAGGAGTATGACAAGATGACTAGTGTGGAACTGATGACGAGATGACTAATGTGGAACTGATGACAAGATGACTAATGTGGAACTGATGACGAGATGACTAATGTGGAACTGATGACAAGATGACTAGTGTGGAACTGATGACAAGATGACTAATGTGGAACTGATGACAAGATGACTAATGTGAAACGGGACAGGAAGACTTGGCATGAGTTTGTTGAAAGCCTATGCTCCTTAGAGAGTTGAAAGGTGATGAATAAATGGATGCCATTTCCATGGCAACCAGTATCATTGTGCCATCAAACGTTTTGCTATACATAATTACAGTTGTTGTAGGCTAAGTCTGTTGTGTGCTGTCCAGATGTGTTTGTTGTAGGCTAAGTCTGTTGTTACAAACATGGTAGGTATGTCACAAACCATCGACATTTGATAGGGCAGACTTTTGGCAGATTTGTCACCGGCATGTGAGGCCATGCAATCAGCACAAAGTTATCCAGCGTCACTGACCTGTTACAAACATAATAGAACACTGTCAACATGGCTTTCTGATTTCAACCTGTCGACAATATTACTACCACTGTGCTCCTTGCAAAACAACAGTGAGTCATGGTTGTCGTAAGACCTACTGTAACAAACTGCAAGATAAATAAGAAGGAAATTTGAACCCTGATTATGCTGATAAATCAGAATGTGGATTGAAGTATCCATGGAAGTTAGCATCTGCCGGGGATAGGCAGATGATTTTGGTAATGAATCAGATAAATATCCATGGAAGTTAGAGTCTGCCGAGGATAGGCAAATGATTTTGGTAATTAATGAAATAGAGGAGGATCAAAGACCACATGTAGAAGAGACCTGGAAACAGAAATGAAGAAGACATAGAAACACCTTGAGCTGATGGCACGGGACAGGAAGACTTGGCATAAGTTTGTTGAAGGCTTATGCTCCTCAGGGAGCTGAAGGCTGATGAATGAATGAAATGATGAAGTAAGAAAATCTTCATGTTGTTCTCAATTGTTGTTTTCCTGAATGCAGGGAGTAAATAACCAGGCTACAAACCAGGCATTGCCAAGACCACAAGAACGTCGTGAAGTAGCTGCTGAGCCTGTAGCTTCTGAGCCACTAGCAGCGCCAGTTACAGGTAACATTTGTTTTACTTGTCAGGATTATTTCAATCATAAAAACAGTAAACATTGAGAAACCTCACTTGTCAGGATTATTTCAGTCATCTAGTCAGTATATGTTTGGGATTCTCACTTGTCAGGATTATTTCAATCATCTAGTCAGTAAATGTTGGGGATTCTCACTTGTCGGGATTATTTCAATCATCTAGTCAGTAAATGTTGGGAATTCTCACTTGTCTGGATTATTTCAGTCATCTAGTCAGTTAATGTAGGGGATTCTCACTTGTCATGATAAATTCAACCATCTAGTCAGTAAATGTTGGGGATTCTCACTTGTCAGGATTATTTCAGTCATCTAGTCAGTAAATGTTGTGGAACTCTCACTTGTCTGGATTATTTCAGCCATCTAGTCAGTATATGTTGGGAATTCTCACTTGTCTGGATTATTTCAATCATCTAGTCAGTAAATATTGAGGATTCTTACTTGTCGGGATTATTTCAATCATCTAGTCAGTAAATGTTGGGAATTCTCACTTGTCGGGATTATTTCAGTAATCTAGCCAGTAAATGTTGGGAATTCTCACTTGTCGAGATTATTTCAGTCATCTAGTCAGTAAATGTTAGGGATTCTCACTTGTCAGGATTATTTCAGTCATCTAGTCAGTAAATGTTGGGGATTCTCACTTTTCAGGATTATTTCAATCATATAAACAGTAAACATTGGGAAACCTCAATTGTCAGGATTATTTCAGTCATCTAGTCAGTAAATGTTGGGGATTCTCACTTGTCATTATTATTTCAGTCATCTAGTCAGTAAATGTTGGGGATTCTCACTTGTCAGGATTATTTCAATCATCTAATCAGTAAATGTTGGGAGTTCTCACTTGTCGGGATTATTTCAATCATCTAGTCAATAAAAGTTGGGAATCTTCACGATTTATTGCATCACATGACATCAAAGTGCTTTTGTTAAACTTGAATTCATGGAAAATGAGGTTTCAAAAGCATTTTTCTTTCCATATTCCTTGTTTTAATTTATGATATACCCTTTTTTTTTTTTTCAGATTTTACAAATACTATCTTCTTTGTTTCCCCAAATTTACCTCTTATATTTTTACTCAAAACTGTGCCAACCACCAGTGCAAAGTGAAGTAACACCACAAGTGACAGTGGCACCACCAGCTGCAGGTAAGATTTATTTCACTTACCAAGATTGTAATCATCTTGCTAATAATTTTATTCAGTTTATAGTCAATCTTAAGACAGTTTTTTGTTTTGTTTGTTTTTAAAAATTAAGTATTGAGCTATGAATATTATGTTTAATTGTTTCCATAAATTTTTTAATTTTACAAATGGTTGCTTGTTATGTTTTTAATTTTGAAAATTCTTTCATGTTTTGTGTTTTTTAAACTTGTGAAGAACACATTTCTGTCACACCGTGTCACGCTGTTTTAAAAAAAAATATTCATACTTTGTTTCTGCATGGTTCTTTTATATAGGGCATAAACGTTGAAACAGACAGAAAGTATACAAATTGTTCAGAGGGTTTTGAAGGAGAAAAAATTATTCGACATAACATAGGAATACAGTTGTGAGAAGAGATTGATGGCTAAGAGAAGCAGTGTGCTAGACAGCTTAGAGATCATCTGGTTCCCGGAGGTTTCTGTTGAGACAAAGCATGAATAAGACCACTGTTCCCATAAGACATTTTTATAAGAGGTGACTTAAGTCAGGTTGTGCACGGGGTTAGCAACCCCGCCATTTAAAATTGCTATTAACATTGCCATTGTAAGAGAACATATGCGTAGGCTTCTTGCATGGGGGACTATAGCAGTGGTAACCTCATCCATACTTCATAGGAAGCAACAACAAAGAAGACAGCACAGACAGACATTTGAGGCAGATCTCCAGAATAAAGTACAGACAAACAGGCAATAGAGAGGTCAAGGGTCGGGTTGGATGAAGAATGTGTCTTCCTCATGCACCTCTAGGCATGAGACGAACTGGTCATGTGATAACGATTTGGTTTCTCAAAGTTTTATTCTTTTGTTTGTTTTTATAAAATAAAATTATAATTCTAATGTTTGCTTATATCTACAAATCCAAATTTGGCCCAACTTAGTTTGATAATGAGTCTTGTTCATTTTTCAAGTATTTTTGCATATTTTTTTCCTGTGTGACTGAAAGTGAGATACCTATGTGACTGAGTAGTGAGATATCTGTGTGACTGAGTAGTGAGATATCTGTGTGACTGAGTAGTGAGATACCTCTGTATGTGCGATGGAATTCTTAAGGAGAGCCCTTTATCTTACCTGGAGAGACAGACAGAGAAATGATGACATAAACATTTAAGGAACTATATCCTGCATACAAAAATAGAGAAACAACAAATAAGATGGATTAGTTATCTTATTAGAATAGGACCTGACCAGCAGTAGGGAACACCAGGCAACAACAACAACAACTGAGAGCCATCACCTCATGGGCTCGTTCCCATAATCAGTTATGACTGAAGGGTGCTACTTACTTACTGATTAGTTATCACTGCATGCCTACAACAATAGAAGATCTAGTTTCAAAGCACGAGGAAGACCAAGAAGCAGATGGATAGATAATATTGTAGAAGTCCTTCAACATCACGAGCTCACACTAGCAAGTGTGACACGCTTGGTTCAAGAATGAAAACCTCAGCTTCCCACACAGCTTCATGGTAAACGCGGACTGAAAATTTAAGTTACATTATTTTGCTTGTTACTGTTTCTTCCACTTTTGGTAATTCTGCTCACGACTTTACCTGTTTTACTAGTCTGACTTTGTTTGACTTCATATGTTCCTGAGGTAAGATGTAAGAAATGTCAAAAATGAGGTTGTGCTTGATTTTTTTTACACTACCTCATCATGTAAAACAAATGACTACATAAACTACCACTACAAGAGCACATAAATGCTTTTGTGCAAGCTTCCTGGAAGAGGATCAAAATGCTGTTGTGGTTCCAGGCTCCTAGGGAGTAAAATGGGAAATTGTGATAATGTTTCATGGGACTTAGCCTTTTTTTAAAAATTCTAACCTCTCTCAGTGGCGCACAACTGATAAATTTGTATCATTAATTTGATTAAACAGCTCCTCAAGTTCCTGACCTCATGAATTCAGCTGTGGCTCAAGAAGCTCTGAGAAATGGATGGCAGAGAGACCAAGTCCAGCAGGCAATAGATCAAATTGTTAGAGAACTTGGTAAGGGCTGTAACATGTTCAGTTACCTTGGGGTAAGCCCGAACGTTTTCACTTCTTAGGATGTTTGATTGTCTGTGACTTTGCTGGACAAAGAGTTGTAGATTAGATATTTTTTTTTTTTATTTTTTTTTTAGTGTTTCTCTGTGTGAATCCAACATCTCTCATGCTTCTTTTTGTTTCCTTTCTCTGTGTGAATCCAGCATTCTCATGCTTCTTTGTTTCCTTTCTCTGTGTGAATCCAACATCTCGCATGCCTCTCTTTGTTTCCCATCTCTGTGTGTGAATCCAACATCTCACATGCCACTCTGTGTTTCCCATCTCTCTGTGTGTGTGTGTGAATCCAAAATCTTGCATGCCACTCTTTGTTTCCTTTCTCTGTGTACTCCTTTGTGCTCTATTTCTCTTTGGCGTGCTATTTTAAATGATTGGCAGTTTTGTTGGTAACGCATGGATATTCTCTCCCAATAATTGGTCACATCTAGTTCCTGAAAGTCTCTGAAGTATGGGATTGCTGCTTCCTCTGGCATGTTGTGAGGGGTAGTTGCACATGGGGCTGGCAACCCTCATCCATTAAAACAGGTTACTACAGAAACTAGTGCTGCAAGAACATGTGAATGCTGTGGTACGGGTTTCTTGAGGACCAGCTGGGGTAATGGCACCATGCTCCACAGGGAGTGAAAAGAAAACTGTCAATACCCAGCCATTTCTTTCATTTGTGTGGATTCTTTTGTATCATTGTCTTTCAGTTCCGTATGAAGCATAGGCTTCCAAGAAGATATCGCCATTGCAGTCCAAGCCAGATTTTATATCAGTATTATCCTGATTTCTGTCTCATATTCTTTTCGTCAGCTGATGTGAAGTTTTTAAAAAAAATTAATATTTCAAATATGGCATGTTAGAATGATTGTGATAAGATGCAAGTTTGAAACTGCAAAGGTTAGTAAGTAATTAAGTGATAAGATGCAAGTTTGAAACTACAAGCTACTAACAGACTCAAAGGGGGAACCGAAGTGATAAATGCAGTCAGTGACCCATAGCTTGACTGCATCAGGGTCAGGAAACCAGAGCTGACCAAGACCCTACTCCACCTCCAAGTGGTGGTCCTGGAAACGGGTTGCATCACTGCAGTCTGGCTCAGAGAGTAGGGATCAAAGAGGGAAGGCTAACCCGGTCCCAAAAATGCCATGCTGAAACCGGATGTGTCAGGCCGAAAGGCGCAAATGTCGCAGCTTTGCTGTAAAGGGCGACACAGCGTAACAAACATCCTTTTCAGGACGAACGCAGAAGAAGAAGAAGACTAAAAGGGCATTATGATGTAACATACTGATGTGCTCCCTGTAGGTCTCTGACAAGACACAAAAACGGAATAAGGTTACCACTTGCTCCGGCATGCAGCAAGGAGCGACTAACATGAGACAGTGCTTGAGGCTGCAACCTCATCATTTAAAACAAATTGCTACAAGAGCTTATGAATGCTGTCATGCAGGCTTCCTTCACTGGAACCACCTGCACACGTTAATGATGATATGAAGATGTTAATATATGCTTGTTATTAATTTTTTTCTTTTTAAGAAAAGCAACATATATTCTTTTTTAGTATGGGCTATATAACTACACAAACAACATGATAAATGCTTAATGGCCAAACCATCTTAGTTGGGACTGTTCTACTCAGGTCTGCAGGGGTTGGGTTTTTAGGCCTTAACGTATCCTCCGGCTGCGGACTATGTCTCTTGTTACTTCAATCACTTTCCTCAGATACCTCATTTCTGAGGTTTGGATCTGGCTTTTGTGGGTTGTAGTCATTGCCCATGACTCGCATCCATAGGTCAAGACTGGGACATAGTTTGTGCGGTATCTTTGTCTTCTAGCCAACTTCTCTTTTGCTAAAGAATCATCTATTTATGCCTGAAAAAGTCTCCCAGCTGCTGCTCTTCGGGTAGCCAACTCTTCTTTGATGCCTCCCTTCCGGTCTATGACAGCTCCAAAGTATTTAAAGTGGTCGACCTGCTCCAGGACCTGTTCTCCCAGCTTAATCTGATGTCTTCTTTCCTCTCGTGATACCAGCCATATGCACAACCTCGTATTAGCTGCCTCTTGTGACGTTCCTGAGGAATTAGTAGCTATTTTTTCCTTTGTCTCTTCAAGTACGCCCAGGAAGACGATCCTTCTTAGACATCTGTTTACAGGTGTTGAAGGCTTCTCATGTAGCATGTGTGTCCTCCAGTCATAACTAACGGTTGGGATGATGCACCTTTGAAATGAGAACTGTAGCAGTGATTCACCTGTTGTTCCTGTCAGCATATTCTTTTCTCTTCTACTTGTTGTAGGAGCCTCTATACACCAAATATGATGTGACGCCATAAAGAGTTTCTCTACTTAGTGCGATCAGCAGCTGTGTCCTCCTAGAATACTAGACATATGTCCAGTGCCCTCATGTTTATCTTACACACATCTTTGAACCTATTTGTGCTCACCCTACTGTTCTTTTGACATCTGCCAGTTGTCCATATCCTTTAGCACGCTGTGGGCGACATGTGTCGCCGAAGGTAACCTATGTTCTGCACGCTGGTGGCGACTTGTGTCGCCTTGCGGATATCATCATTTCTAGCATTAGGACTTGTGTACACGTGATTTCAGCCCCGGATGTTAAGTTGTAATGTTATTTGCAAGAGAGTTAGCTTCCGTTTCCGATCTTAAAAAAGTGATGGGTGTATCCGCGTTTATTTTTTGTAAATTTTTAAAATCGAAATGAATCAGCATCGAACACGCTGCCATTTTCGCTCTAATTTTATTGGATTCTGACGCCATGTGGTGGGGATGAGATTTTTGTCTTTATAAGCGCTGATATCGGTTCTCAGAATATGTTTGATGGCCGAGATGGAAACGAATGTAGAATGGCATTGCTAGTATGTATAATTTTAGGGGTTAGGATTAGGTTTATCGGAAAGGTTTAGGGTTATGGCCGAATGTCACTGCTGACGTGGGCATTTGTTGCTTTGCTACTGATGATGGGTGTAACGAAAAGATCATCATGAGATCGTCATTTCGTTTGTTGGTTTTTTTTTTTTTTATTTGAAAAAAAAAATTTTAATTAAAAAAAAGTTTGTTTTTTTTTTAAATTTTTTTTCTCGTTTTTTTTCATCTTTCCTTTCCTCTCTTCCTATCACATCTAACATGTACACAAACAAATTTTATATCATCAGATTCATCATTCATTTATTTATAAAATTACAAAAATTATAGCAATTGACCAAGAAACACAAAAACTATAGACATTACAAGTCACCCACTATAAAAACAGGACACTGTGAAAAAGAATGCAGCTGCAGGCAAAAATTTTCGCCAAAGAATGCAGTGTGCTAAAGGTTAAAGAATATCTTTAGGGATGTGACCATCCTCCATGCTGTGGACATGGCCAAGCCAACATAATCGACACTGTCTAAACAGGGTAGACGTGCTGTGAAGGCCAGTATTTGAGAGCACTTTGACATTTGTCACTGTGTCCTTGCATGAAACTCCAACGATGTAGTGCAGACACAGTAGGTCTCTCATGTGTGATATACTGTGTTTTTAATGTTCACTTTGGAACATATTAACAGTAGTTTTATAATCTAATAGTTAACCACTTTTCTACACAAACATTATCTGATAACAGGTGAGAACTGCCTGGAGATTGGTATTCTGCTTGATGTGCTCCTGACTTTGAATAACCCTGAGGAGAACCTTCCTAGCGGTGACTCTTTGAACAGCGGTGACTCGGGCATCAATGAAAATGCTGTGGGTCTTATCTCTGTAGCTTCAGTCCGGGAACCTGCCACAGAGAATTTAAATGGTAAGTTCTTATTAACTTCCTGTGATTTTCCGGGGTCTCAGAGGGAGATTGAGAAGGGGTAGAACCACATCTCCCTCAGGTGTGTCGTAAGAGATGAGTATTTTGAGCTTTACTGAGAACTGGCAACATCATCATGTAAAACAAGTTGCTACAGAAATCACCACTTAGAGACCACATGAAACGTTTTGGTGCAGACGCTTCCATAGGGCCAGCTGCTGTGCTGGTCCCTTACTCCTTAGGGAGCGAAAAGAAGATTGTGATTATGATACTGTTTGTCGCAGCTGTTGGTTTCTACCAGTATGCCCATAATAGTTCTACAGGAACATTGTACTGTTTCTACTTATGTAATAACTCCATAGAGCATGGTTTCTTAACCTGTGCTCCACGGAGCCCTTGGGGCTCAATGAATGGATTCTAGGTGGTCTGTGCATATAACCTACAAATTTGAGTTTTATTTTCACCAAAAATTTAGCTCAGAAAATTATCGTAGAATTTTGCATTTAAAGAATTATATTATTTTTATGAATTGCTTTTGTATTTCAGAATGGCTGTGTAAGCTAAACAGTTTTTCTTTGTAATAAAGGGTATTATTTGTATGTAACAATTGTAATTGTGTGTCTATGGACATTTTTTTTTTTAAGAAGGGTTTGTACTATACCCTTCACCAGACAATTAAAGGGGTCCATAGAATTCATTGGACAATCAAAGGGGTCTGTAGCCTTCATCGGACAATCAAATTGGTCTGTAGCCTTCATCAGACAATCAGATTGGTATGTAGCCTTCACCGGACAATCATAAGGGTCTGTATCCTTCACTGGACAATCATAAGGGTCTGTATCCTTCACTGGACAATCAAAGGGGTCTGTATTCTTCACTGGACAAAAAAAGGGGTCTGTAGCCTTCACCAGACAATCAAAGAGGTCTGTAGCCTTCACCAGACAATCAAAGAGGTCTGTAGCCTTCACCAGACAATCAAAGAGGTCTGTAGCCTTCACCAGACAATCAAAGAGGTCTGTAGCCTTCACCAGACAATCAAAGAGGTCTGTAGCCTTCACCAGACAATCAAAGAGGTCTGTAGCCTTCACCAGACAATCAAAGAGGTCTGTAGCCTTCACCAGACAATCGAAGGGGTCTGTAGCCTTCACCAGACAATCAAATTGGTCTGTAGCCTTCACCAGACAATCGAAGGTGTCTGTAGCCTTCACCAGACAATCAAATTGGTCTGTAGCCTTCACCAGACAATCAAATTGGTCTGTAGCCTTCACCAGACAATCGAAGGTGTCTAGCCTTCACCAGACAATCGAAGGTGTCTGTAGCCTTCACCAGACAATCGAAGGTGTCTGTAGCCTTCACCAGACAATCAAATTGGTCTGTAGCCTTCACCAGACAATCTTCTTCTTCTTCTTCGTTCGCCCTGAAAAGGACGGTGGTTGCGTTGTGTCTGTTTACAACGTAGCTGTGATATCTGCACCTTTCGGTCGACTCATCCGACTTCTGCACTGCATTTTTTAGGACCGGGTTTGCCTTCCCATTTCGATCCACACTCGCTCAGCCAGCCTGCACAGCTGCAGACTGTTTCCAGGACCACCACGTGGAGGTGGAGTGCGGTCTTGACCAGCTCTGGTTCGCTGGTCCTGACGCAGGCAGTCAAGCTATGAGTCGCTGACTGCGGTCTCTATTGCTGCGTCTTGAGGTCCCACCAGACAATCGAAGGTGTCTGTAGCCTTCACCAGACAATCGAAGGTGTCTGTAGCCTTCACCAGACAATCGAAGGTGTCTGTAGCCTTCACCAGACAATCGAAGGTGTCTGTAGCCTTCACCGGACAATCGAAGGTGTCTGTAGCCTTCACCAGACAATCAAATTGGTCTGTAGCCTTCACCAGACAATCAAAGGTGTCTGTAGCCTTCACCAGACAATCGAAGGTGTCTGTAGCCTTCACCGGACAATCAAAGGTGACTGTAGCCTTCACCGGACAATCGAAGGTGTCTGTAGCCTTCACCAGACAATCGAAGGTGTCTGTAGCCTTCACCAGACAATCGAAGGTGTCTGTAGCCTTCACCGGACAATCGAAGGTGTCTGTAGCCTTCACCAGACAATCAAATTGGTCTGTAGCCTTCACCAGACAATTGAAGGTGTCTGTAGCTTTCACCGGACAATCAAAGGTGTCTGTAGCCTTCACCAGACAATCGAAGGTGTCTGTAGCCTTCACCAGACAATCAAAGGTGTCTGTAGCCTTCACCAGACAATCAAAGGTGTCTGTAGCCTTCACCAGACAATCGAAGGTGTCTGTAGCCTTCACCAGACAATCGAAGGTGTCTGTAGCCTTCACCAGACAATCAAATTGGTCTGTAGCCTTCACCAGACAATCGAAGGTGTCTGTAGCCTTCACCAGACAATCAAAGGAGTCTGTAGCCTTTACCGGACGATTAGAGGGGTCCATGGCACAAGAAATGTTAAGAACTCCTGATAGAGAGCATAGCCGTCTTATAATTATCATTACCGTTCATCTTGAGCATAGACCTTGAGGGAGTTCATGCCAGGCCTTATAATCTACTTGAAGTGTCTTTGGCTTTATGTTTCTACTAGATACGGTGGCTGGCACTATGCCCAACCATCCTTAGTCTCCTCTTACAACATGCTTTGTAGGTCACAAAGTTACTATTCTGACATGTGCATAAAGCATATTAACCTTTTATTATTACAGATACACTATCTCTGTGTAGCATCTTTATCACCACCCTTCAGCTCCCCAAGGAGCTTAGGCCTTCAAACAAAACTCATGCCATGTCCTGTCACATCTCAGCAGCTCAAAGCTCTTTCTATGTCATTTTAAATTTCATCCCCAGTTCTCTTCTTCGTGTGTTTTTTTTTTTTATCTCCCTCTGCCTCATTTACCCTGGGTATTCCAGAACAAGGACTGCCTGGCAATGCTATTAACAGGGTTTCCTCAGTGTATGTCCTGTCCATTGCTAATGTCTTCTTCTCATCTCTTGTTCCACTGGCACTTGTCTGAGTTGATATGCAATGTTGTGAGGTAAATCATTGTGAATGAAAGTAAGAAAAAGGGTTTGCCAGTGATGCTAAAAACCAAGTAATCTGTTAAAGAGATCCGATAAAGGCCAAAGATCATCAGTTAGATGATTGAAGAAGTGCTCAGAATTAATTGGACATGTTCTGAAAAAAAAGGTAAATTAGAACACATAAGGTACAAAGTTAGATTGACAGCATGAAAGAAAGTCAAGAGCAGAAATATTTGGCAACATGGGAGTCATAGGGGTTTTGTCTACTCTACCTGGCATGACAGTAAGATAGAGGATGGATGTATGGAAGGAAGGTATTGAGGGATGAGGAAAGACATGATGAGGGTGGACAAGCTGAATGAATGCAAACTCACTCAACAGCCACAGAAAACATGCAAATTCTTCAACTTGGCATTGGCTGTGAAAGAGCAAGAAGCTGAGCAGACAGGGATACCAGTATTCAGTTTACAATCCCAAAGTCGTCAATGGGATTAGGACTATAAAAAAAAAACAGTACAAAAAGGAAATGTTAAACTAATCTTATGCAGAAAGTAAATAAAAAGTTATAAGGATTTTATGGAAGTACATTTTGGTCATTATCAAACCACTTATACACATAGTTCTTAGGGAGTAGTGATGACAGGTCTGCTTGTTATTGGAGTCATTGTAATGTTTACACTCTGGTAAGGTATTCATACAATTTTGTGATAAAAACTTTGTTGTTTACTTGTTAACTGTTTATTTTGGTTCTGTTTAAATTTAAATTGATGTATAAAACAGTAATTATGTATTGGTACTGTCCTAGCAGTGGCTGATGGTGGGCGTGAGGTAGAATTTCCGGACTCTGCACAAGAAGTGGGTGCACAACCACCAGTCAGGGCGACACCAATCCAGCAGCCTTCAGCGCCTAACTTAGCATTTTTAGATATCTTCACATCAGTAGAAAGAGAGCACACACTTCTAGCGGAGCGCACTAGATGCAGGCTGTGCCGCATAAGACAGGTCAGCTGTATCTACTTGCCTTGTGGACATGTCATCGCCTGTCAGGAATGTGCAGACAGTGCCACTCACTGTGTTCTCTGTTCAAGGCAAATAGTTGGCACTGCCAACATTTATCTGGCATAAATCTGGTAAGAAACCTGCCCTATATTTTTTCATTTACAGAGTTACTGAAAAGTCACTGCTAGTTTTTAAATTTGTGTATCCTTTGGATAGACGTTGTTGTTGTTGTTTAACTAGGGCTGTTGAGCTTCTCACTCTTTAGCAGCCAATACCAAGTTGAAGAATAATAATAATAATAAATTCTTTAAGCGCCAAACACGGCGCATAAGGCAGAAATCAGTGCTCTCCAGGTTGTTCGTTGTGACGCCACTCCTCTTAGCTCTTGCACATTATTTAGGCCCAACGTTCTTCCTTCTCTTATTATTGTTCTTCTGAGTGTTTCTTTTGGTCTTCCTTTTTTTCCGCTTACCCTCAGGAACCCAAGTGAGCGCCTGTAGTGGTATTCTGTTGTTTTGCATTCGTAGGACATGACCGATATATGACCATCGTCTTTTCCTTATATAGTCGGAGACATATTTCTGCCTAGAGTCTTCTCTTATTTGTCGATTAGTCTTGAATTCTTTCCAACTGATGTTCATGAGTTTTCTAAGACATTTGTTCTCGAATGTATTCAGCTTGTTCTCCAATGATTTTGTTATTTTCCAACTCTCACAGCCGTATGTTAACACTGAGATAACATTTGAATTAAACAGACGAAGCTTGGTATGTATATTCAATGATCGTAATTTCCAAATGTTAGATAATCTATTGAAGGCGCTAGCTGCCAAAGCAATTCTAGTATGGATTTCTCTTGTTGTGTCACCATCCTGAGTCATTTTACTGCCTAAATAATTGAAACTTTCAACTTTCTGTAGTTTTTCCCCGTTCAAGATGATATCAAAGGTCTCGTTAGAAAAGTTCATAGCTTTAGTTTTAGAGACATTTATTTGGAGACCAATTTTAACCGAGAGATGACACAAATTAGTTGAAGACCTTTGGTAATATCTACACTGTAGATCTAGGCTTTTCCTGTGGCTTTTCTGCCATTCTGAAACGTGTTGAGTTGAAGTCATGAGCTCCAGTTTCTCCAGATTTGCTTGCATTTAAAGGATCGTCACATCTGGTCCCAAGCCAGGAGTAAGAAGTGCATGGCATACTGTGCATTCCCGGACATCCAAGGGGGCTCTCCAACTATGCAGAGCTTAATACTGTTCTCTGGTTCTGGGCTCTCCCAAGGAATTGTCACGTCCTGTACAGAGCCACTTCTCAGCTTCCCTTGCCTATCACTGGGTCCACAGTGAGATCCTTCTGCATGCAGTCAACCAAGTCAAAGCCAAAACATTACGCCTGGGGCTCAAGTGACTTCTCCAAGCTTAGTGTGCAATGCTGGGTTCTCAACAAGTTTCACCACAGGGGGAATCCCTGGAAGTGTGTGGATGATTTCAAGAGACAATGAGAATGTAATTAGCCTCACAGACAGAGGTTAAATTCCACAAGCATTTGTTGTAGCATTGTGCATAGCTGGTGGTCATATAAGGATGACTCCAGATATCTTCTTCTTCTTTGTTCGTCCTGAAAAGGACGGTGGTTGCGTTGTGTCTGTATGCGCCTAAGCTGTGATATCTGCACCTTTCGGTCGACACATCCGACTTCTGCACGGCATTTTTTAAGGACCGGGTTTGCCTTCCCATTTCGATCCATGCTCGCTCAGCCAGCCTGCACTGCTGCAGACTGTTTCCAGGACCACCACGTGGAGGTGGAGCACGGTCTTGACCAGCTCTGGTTCGCTGGTCCTGACGCAGGCAGTCAAGCTATGAGTCGCTGACTGCATTCACTATTGCTGCATCTTGGGGTCCCACTCCAGATATCCCTCCATGCATTTGGATAGACATGAAACCAGTATCAAAACAATGAACAACAACGATCGTTTGACAAAAAAGTTTGATTTTTTTAATTCCCAGAAACAAAATAAAATCAAAAAATGTCCAATAAACTGGTGAAATAAGAGATAGAATAAAAATGGTTTCCCCTTGTGAAATCAAGTGTAACAAAGAAAAAAAAATGTTTCCCCTTGTGAAATCAAGTGTAACAAACGGGTTGTTATGTTGAGTTGTCATTTTTATTTGACATAACATTTTATGTAATACAATGGTAGTTCATTGTCTTTATTTTGATGTTTGTTTCATGTAAATAAGTTGGATTGGATTGAAGAAATAATCATTTTAAAATAGGAAATGACTTTTCACTCACCTGTGCATTTTTTTTTTCTACCATTATAATCATCATTATCTCACCCTGGCGGTTCCAGAACAAGGACGACCTTGTAAGGCTATATCCTTTCTTCTCACCTCTTGTTCTACTGGTTCTTGTCATGAGTTCCACATTGATGATTTTATTATACTATTTTAAACCTTCTGTTATAAACAAGCACCCATTTATGAAGGCCTGTGAACTTCTTGTTTGATCTTGTCTTTTGTTCTCCTCGTTTCAGAGCCACACAACAGGACTGACTTAATATTTGAGTTAAACTCTCAGACAGGACACGTCGACAATGTCAGCCTCCTCTAGTGCAGTATGCACCTCACACTCATAGTCAGATCAATCTCTCTAAGGTCTACAAAAAGTCACAACAGATGTGGATTTTCTCCTCGTGTCAGTAACATTTATATCTTCAACAGCAAAACTAAACGTGGCATTATCTCTTTGCGTATACAACTTATATATAGAATGTCTGATTTCTGCATACGCACATTGGGATCCTTGCCGGTGCTACTGAGTTTGTGCACTGTGCTGAGATCCTCTTTGTGTGATCTAAGGGAGGAGATCGGAGCACTGATGGAGTTGTCTGTGTGCAGTGAAGATGATCCTTAAAACCAAACCAATCTAGGCCCTGCAACATCTAGGGCATTATGTTCATTGCACCTTCAAATCACATCTAGACTGTAAAATCTACACAATGTCAGTTCAGATACATCAAATTGCATTCCAAGGTGTTCAGTTATCAACTGTCTCTAACATCGCAGTATACTCTGTCACCTGAACTGAGTTCACCACAGAACTTGCTCTCCACAGGCTGACGTCAGTCTCTTCATAAACGCACCACAACCCAAACATAAATCAGACGTGCTACATGACCTTGAATGTAACATTGAGTCACATGTCAACAACTTGAATGGCACCCCACCAAATCAGCCACTCCATCATTCACTCATATAAATCTGTTCTTAGATGTTCATTCTAATAGAGATCTTCATTGGGCATCAGACAAAAGGGGCATTAGTTATCAGCAGATATCTATTAACTCTCAGTATACGTGCTCATAAACCGCATTTTTACAAGCTAATTTCAGAGAGTACATTTATAGACATGACTGCTGTTGAATTATTTTGCATTAAATAATTTATTTATAATGATAACAAAGTGTTATACAGGGTGTCCATAAAGTCTCTTTACAATTTAACAAATTTATTACAAAGGCAATTGATGAGATATCTTAATCAGATTTGTTCTATGTACTCAGTGGTTATCAAAGTTTTTAATCACATACCACGTTCAACAGTGCACAAAGTCCTAACCAAGAACTTGCGATTGTACGCTTACAAAGTGCAACTCTTACAGGCACTCGAGCCAAATGATAAATCAAGACGAAAAGATGTTTGCAGTTAACATGCTGGAACGAATTTCTGAGGATGAAACGTTCCTCACCCGAGTTTGTTTTAGTGATGAGGCAACCTTTCATGTTTCAGGGAAACTGAACACACATAATGTGAGAATCTGGGGATCAGAACACCCCCATGTGACTAGGGAACTTCACCGAGATAGTCCAAAGGTGAATGTGTGGTATGGGATCATGTGCAATCGAATCATTGGTCCATTTTTCTTCAACGAGACATCAATTACTGCAAATGTTTACCTTGACCTTTTGACTGAATATGTGGCACCACAACTAGATGACCTTCAACCAACCATCATTTTCCAGCAAGATGGTGCACCACCACATTGGGGACTGCATGTTCGTGGGTTCCTAAATCAAACATTTCCAGACCGGTGGATTGGAAGGGATGGCCCAATTCCCTGGCCACCTCGTTCACCAGATATCACTCGCCTGGACTTCTTTCTACGGGGTTATGTTAAAGATATCGTGTATCGAACAAAGATACGGGACATCACTGACCTAAAGCAAAAGATCACTGATACCATTGCCACCATTGATGAGGCTATGCTACAGCGAACATGGCAAGAAATAAAGTACCGTTTTGATGTGCTTCGTGCAACTAATGGTGCCCATATAGAGGTGTATTAAATGAGGCAAAAAAAAAAACTTCAATATCTACTTCTCATTTTGTAATAATTTCCACATATTTGTCTTTTCATTTGCCTTTGTAAATAAATTTGTTAAATTGTAAAGAGACTTTATGGACACCCTGTATATCAAAATGTGGAGAAATGAAACCCCTATGACATGCACTTAACTTAATTGTTAAGTGGTGTTAAACATGCATGCAACATATACAGTAATGAATGCAGAAAAAATTGAATAACAAATTGTACTTACCATTTATTGCTAAATTCATCTTTATTGGAACTATCAATGCTCGAAAACTCATCACTGTCATTAGAAATCCATGACTGAATAAGCTGCAGTGCATGGTCAGCCGGCAGCCACGGTAGCATAGTGGTTAGTGCACTGGCTTCCTAGCTCAGTGGTCTATGGTTCGATCCCCAGATGAGGTGGGATTTTTTTAGGCCGCAAACGGCTCCTGGGTTGACCCAGCCCCAATTGGGTACCAGAGCAACTCTGGGAAGGTTAAGGCTGCCGGCATGATGCTGACCACATCACCCCTAGTGTGCCGATGGTCAAGAAAATATGGGCCTAACACCATATTCCCAATATGCCTCAATGGGCGTGTAATGGGATCCATTACCTTTTTCTCATGGTCAGCCGATAATCTTTTCGAACGACCATTTGAACACAAAGCCATTCTCAGACAGACAAAAAAAATTTTTTTTTTTTTTTTTACTAATAAGCCCTACGCTATTTAATAAAAATCAAACAATATGTGGGACCCAAAGATGCAGCAATAGAGAATGCAGTCCGCGACCCATAGCTTCGACTGCTTGCGTCAGCAAACCAGAGCTGACCAAGACCCTACTCCACCTCCACGTGGTGGTCCTGGAAACAGACTGCAGTCTGGCTAAGAGAGTAGGGAGGGAAGGCAAACCCGGTCCCAAAAAATGCTGTGCTGAAGTCGGATGTTTCGGCCGAAAGACGCAGATATCACAGCTCCAGTGTAAACAGACACAACGCAACCAACGTCCTTTTCAGGACGAACGAGGAAGAAGAAACAATGTCACACAAATGTGAGTATTCCAGTATTTTGAAACACGAGGTTTACCGGAAAAGGCATTAGAACTCTTATGGGAAGAAAATTATGTAAATAATGTTAAAACCACAGTTATTGACATGGACACAGACAGGCCTACCTAAAAGGCCAGCCGTATCGTCGGCCTACCTAATAGACCAGTCGAATATTAATGAGTTAAACATATCATTTGTGCTACAGTGCACCATGGGCATTAACCATCTCCATCTTGTTTAATTCAGATGTTTATTCATTTCTATGATGCTGACTAAATCACCCTAAGTGTGCCGTATGGTCAAGAAAATATGAGCCTAACACCATATTCCCAATATGCCTCAATAGGCATGTAATCAGATCCTTTACTTTTTTTTTTTTTTTTTTTGTACCTTAAACTAAAGTTGGCTCTTTGTGCTTCCCTTTTTAAGAACTAAAATCAATCGCACTTTTAAATGTATGTTAACTGTAAGTATTTGTAGTAGTTGAATGGGAAAGAAAAAACAAACAAAAAACACACACACACACACAAATAGTAATACGTATCACAGGGAGAAAGGACAAGAAAAACCTATGTTTCGGCCACAAGGCCTTCGTCAGGGACAGACAAACAAGAGACAGGAGGGAAAGAAAATGAGAATTAAGTAGAGAACATGAAACTATAAAAATAAGAGAAAAAAAACTCCCTTCTGTCCAGTCACATGTGAAGCAAGATGGCTGCCACTAAACCGGAAATCGATAGTACAATAAAAATAAGAAATAATGAAAACAAGGACTGGAAAAGAGTGAGGAAAAAAAAAATTAACAAAACAAAACAATAAATAAATTTTTTAAAAATAAATTTTTTAAAAAAATTAATAAAATAATAATAATACATAAATTTAAAAAAAAATAAAAACAATAGAAATAAATAAATAAAAATATTAAAATATATAGAGTGAGGGAAAAGCGATTTAAAAAAAAAAACGTGATTGCATCAAAGTAGACAGTCAAAATACAACCGGGACTCGATAGAGAAAGGCGTCTCAGACAAAAGAATGTTGGGTATTCAAACCGTGTGGTTTGAGGCAACCCATGAGATGGATGAGGGATTGTTCCTGGCGAAACCGACTGTTGGCGTCCGAGGAACAGTATCTGATGGCTGTCACCTGGATGTCCGTGGCACCATGGTGGTCAGGGCCATTGAAGTGGATGGCCACAGGTGTGGATTTAAACTGAGAGATGTCGTAGAGGTGTCTGCAGAATCGGTCGCCCAGTCGTGTGCCCGTTTGGCCGATGTAAGTAATGGTGCAACGTTTGCATATAATAGCATAAATGACGTTGTGTGACTCACATGTGAAGCCATGGGGGATGGTGAACTTGGCGTTAGGGAACGAGACTGAACGTATTTTTAGTAAGGTGATGTTATTGTCGCTGTAATTTTTATTCTTAATGTCACCATAATTTTATTGTTTATGATCTTATTCTTTATCTGATTGTAATTTTATTGTTTATGTGACTTTAATGTTGGTGTTTATGTGACTATAAATATATTGTTTATGTGATGAGCTGTATAACATTGATGTGTACTGTATAACATTGATGTGTACACAAGTTGTATAACATTGTTATGTACTGTATAACACTGATGTGTACTGTTTAACATTGATGTGTACACAAGGTGTATAACATTCTATGATAGAAGTGCAAGTAAACAGATGATTGGAATGTTATCGTGAACCATTATACAGTAATGTGACGTATTTTGTGCTGTTTCTGTAGCTGATGAGAAGTGTGTACAGACAGGAGATGTGCGCATTGCTATGATATCTTTGATTATTCCATGTTGTTACAATATCACATATTTCTTGCATTCCTGTCCTGTGCCGTTTTTAAGGAGGGCTTGGCATGTATTTGTTGAGGACCTCTGATCCATGTAGAACTGAAGGGTATTGATGAGATGATTTCTTAGTTTCTTAATAGAATTTGTTATGGAAAGTTCTAGTTACTTGTACAGTGAACAGGTTTTTGTATAGGCATTCAATATTATTTTAATTACAGGTCTGTACCATTTTATTCAAAATCCTGGATGACAGCTTTGTTAGGAAACCAGATTTTTTTCAGATGTTGACCAAATCGCATTTGAAAAGCAGCCCAAATTTGCCTATAATAGCCCGATACCCAAACTACGTTCGAAAATAGCCCAAAATTGATAGAAATGCCCACATTGTCATAAAAAAGTTGCCCAAAGAAACTTTCAGTTTTCAAGTATTTTGGTTTTCGGGTATTCGGATACAAGGTTATAGACCTGTAATAAACATAAATAGGTATATTGCAGACACTTGTAAGATATTCTTCTTCTTTGATCCTTAGCCGCCGACCGTCAAAGCAGTCAGTGGCCATCACGCCTAGTGGCGTCTTGTAGGGCAACAACAAATTGATTCCACTTTGCTCGGTCGGCGGCCATCCTTCGTACAGTGCCCCAACTCTGGTTCACTCTTTGCATCTCAGCCTCCACAGTCCTCTGCCAGGTTGTTTTTGGTCGGCCTCTCTTTCGTTTTCCTTTAGGGGTCCAAAGCATAGCTGTTCTTGTGATGGCATCGGGGTCTCTTCTGAGGACATGGCCAACCCAGATCCAGCGTCTGCCAGCTATGATGGTTACATGTCCTCTTGCTTGCTCCGAGTAAGCAGATCTTGGTTGGTGATGGTATTCGGCCAAAAGATTCTGTGAATTTTTCTTAGGCATGTTGTGTGAAAAGAGGACAATTTTGACATTTCCTTCTCTGTAACTCTCCAGCATTTCGCACCATAGAGAAGCACACGGCTCTGATATAATCTTAATTTTGTGCTTGTGCTGTATTTACTGTAAGATATAAATAAGTGGAAAACAAGACAACAGAAAAGTAACAGAGTTCATTATTATTACTGATTTTATGACACTTATGACTTGCTAGTCATGGTCCAAGTGGGCCCACCCCCGCAATAGTGTCAACAAGGTAAAAAGGGCCAGAAAACTTGTCTGATGAACCTGATAATCAAATTGCCTGATTCTATAATGCTCTGTACAGTTTCTTGTTTTTTAGCACATATATTACATACCTATGTGAGCTGTTTATGTTTTGTTTATATTCAGCTCACAGCCATCTGTTTATCATCATTATTTCTCAATATTTTATCATTACTGTTATGTACATGGGCACTGCAATTGATGAATCACCAAGGCTAAGACTGCTGGAATTTGGCATCAAACGTAAGACCAGCAGGAATGGACGTATGAGAGGACGCATCTGGCGTGTATACAACCAGTGTGCAACAGGAACAGTTAGCATTCATACCCTTTGACATTTGCTGAGGGAGACTGAGCACCTATGTGTTTGCCCGGAGTGCAATGATGTTGATTATCATTAACATGGCATCATGATTTCTCGCATACAACACACTGTGAAGTGACGTTGATTCTCATTAACATGGCATCATGATTTCTCGCATATAACACGCTGGGAAGTGTAGTTTTTGTTAATATGATAATTTGGTGAAATATCATATCTTAGAACAATAGTCGGCAGCCTTTGTTTTGTACAGGGACCTGAGAAAGATGCACTCATCGGATGGTGGGCCATTGTGTCTTTTCAATTCTGCACTTCAAGCTCTCTGCATTTCTGGTTTAGCCATGCTTCTGTTGATGTTTTACATGTGTATACTATTTCCTTATTTAGTCTGTCATATTCTTCTTTGTCTTGCTTCTTCTTCCTTCTTGCATCCATCAGTTTTAAAATTTCATCTGTCCGTTTGTTCTTTGCAGTCCTTTTTTCTTCTGGAATGATTTCTTTTGGTGTATTGATTCCTTTAACATTTCCCACTGTTCATCTATACTCTGTATTTTTTCTGTTGCATTGTACCTATTCTATATTATAATGTTGTATCTTTCACTCATTTCCGCACTCGATTTAAAAGTAAGGGTAAGTCTAACTTGATGTTTTTTTAAGCTCACTTTACTTTCTTCAATTTTATTCTGGGGAAGTTTTACTGGTACATGGTCACTGTTGCAGTCTGCTCCTTGCCTAGTTTTCACAGATTTCAAACTGTTTCTAAATCTCCTTAATATTAGTATGTAGTCAATCTGATTATGAACATTGTTTCCTGGACTTTTTCAGATCTAAAGGCTTCTAGGACACTGTTTAAACCATGTGTTTCCTACTATCATATCATGCATTCTTGCCCACTCTATCAGTCTGTCACCTCTCTGATTTCTTTCTCCCAGGCCATAACCACCAGTCACATCATCAACGTTTTCATTTCCAACTTTTGCATTTTGTCTGCAAATATAAAAGTTGTCTTATTGCCATCTCAAGTTCACTGTAAAATGTGTAAAAAAAATATGAGAACTGTATTAATTATAGGGTTAAGTTTCTATTGAATTAAATAAAGAGATGAAAAATCTGGTGTAGCTCAGTCAGGGATTTATTTCCAAACCTCTTAATTACAAATGAAGCCATTCTGTCACTTACTGTTAAGACCTAACTTCTTTGTAATACTTTCTCTTATGTATATGTAATGAGTTTGAAACTTGTATTTTAACAAATTGTGTTTTACCAATGATGAAAAAAAAACAGGTATTTCTCTGATCACTCATTTTCTTTCATGAAATGTGGCACAGATAGTCTGTGGACCAGTGTTTTCTGAAACCTGCTTGTTGTTGCAGAAGAATTAGTTTTTCTTCAAGGTACCAACTTAATCAAATGAGTGAGCTTGAGGCAGCTTTTTTATCCCTCAAACAAAGAAAGTCACCTAGGAAAGGTGGGATAACAAATCACAAGCTTAAAGGGCTTGGGCCTATTGCTAAGAAAAATGTCCTCAAGATTATGAACTATAACTGAGAGCTTGATATTGTGCCACAGGCCTGGAAAGAAGCAGTGCTAATCGTGATTCTCAAATAGGATAAAGATGAAATATACCTCAACAGTTATAGACCCATCAGCCTCCTAAGCTGCATTGGAAAGCTTATGTAGAGAATTATCAACACCAGATTAAGTTGACAATCTTTATATGACTGCCAGCTAAGCACAATGTTATAGTATACAGATGTAGAAGTGAACATCTGTCTGTGAGACTAATTATACCCTCACTGACTCTTGAAATCATCCACACACTTCCAGGGATTCCCCATGTGGTGAAACATGTTGAGAACCCAGCATTGCACACTAAGATTGGAGGAGTCACTTGAGCCCCTTTTGTAACTGGCTTTTACCTGGCTAGCTGCATGCAGGAGAATCTCACTATGGACCCATGATAGGTAGGGAGAGCTGAGAGGTGGTGTAGCCGCGTATACCGTGGTTTTCTTCAGGTACAGACTATATTAACATATAAAATAAATTCTTATAAGAAACAGAAGATATAAATAAAATCTTGACACAGATTTTAATTAGGCTAAGCTTCGCTTGTAGAGTCGCGTTAGTCACGTGATTTTTAACCAATCGTAAGGCTCAGTATTATTCAGCCGGCAGGAAATGTAGAAGAGACGCGATTTTCCCCAGCGGCCCAGTTAGTTGAAAGGGACGCGTCTAGCTAGGAAGACAAGCAAGTGTGTGCTCATAACGCAGTGGTTTACTGCATGTAAGTTTATTCAATTTGAAGAATTAACAATTCCGAGGATGATAGCATGTTCTCTTCAATGTGCATTTTTGTGTATTTGAATTCTATATTCGAAGTCTGTAAGTAGTCACCACTAATTACTCTACATTATTTGACATGTCGAGATCGAATGAGTGTTGCAGATTTAGAAAGGAAATAATGGCTGAAGGGTTTCCTTTAAATGTATATGCAGGATTGATTTGTTCAGCTGAAGCAATGGCATATCAGGAAAAGATATAGCTATTTTATATCCTGAAGAAGCAGAGTAATCCCTATTGAACTACTAGTATGCACTTACTTGCAAATATGGCATTAAGAACAGGAAAGAATGTCCTATGAGTAGAACCAGAGTGGTTCGTGTGAAGTTAGAAGCCTATACAGCAGGATTTTGGGAAGAAATATGCTCTGAAGAATAATTGCCATATGTATCTTATAAAGTTTCGCTTTGTTGACTTGTACATATGTTGTGATCAATAAACAATCACGTTAAGTCCAAAGGCAGGTCGTCTTTCAATTAACTTGCTACACACCTATGGATGGAAGAAAAGAATGTCTATTTTAAACCTATAATGCCTTACTAACACATCTGCTCTAACTCAATACATCCTAGAGGATATATCCACGAACCTGGGAAAACAACCTGTAAGACTAGAGAGAAATCCCCAACTCTAGCGGAGTAGCTAGTCATCAAAACCTAACACTCTCGGTATAAACAGCAACCCCCACTACCCTACCACAGTGGCTCTGTGTAGGACGTGACAATTCTTTCGGAGAGCCCAGAACCAGAGCACATTATTTTAGCTCTGCATATAACGAAACCCCTCTTGGATGGCAGGGAATGCACAGCAGGCCACGCACTTCTTCCTTGTAGCTTGAGACCAGATTGGTTTGGTTTTTTAACCATGCACTTGAAAACTGGTGTTTGTCTTGTGCAAGGGATACTCAGTTCAACCCAATGTGGGTTATAATTAGGGAATATAGTTTTTTGTTTGTTTTTTTCGTGCGCCCGCTAATACTCGAGGCGAAATCTCAGGTTATTATTTTTTAATATCTAACCTGACATCGATTTTTACGTGAGTATCCTATTTTCTTGTACAGAGACAAGTGTCCCTCGCCATTCAGGCAGATACTCGCCATTATCGGAGGTACCCATTAGAGCTGGGTCGGCTCAGGAGCCGCCAGTCCCTGGTCGACGACACTCCTTCAAATGTCCTCGCCAGGTCTCGAGTTAATCCAGTCCAAATCCCGGTCGACGAAAAATCCTCAAATGCCGTCGCCCGGGTTTGATCCTGAATCACCCGGTTGCCAGAGCGGTGTTGTAACCACTACGCTAGCGCGGCTCCAGGGAATATAGTGTTTATCATTCTACATAGCATATTACGTTTTTTTTTTTCTTGTGTGTTGGCTCTTCCACTGGAAGTTCCAGGCTGTAATTTATCTGCCGTTTGTTGTGGCATTGTTTAATGTTTATGGTGTTAGTAATGTATCTTCTTCCATGTTACTATATTGCTCTCTCTCACTATTGACATCCATTTAAGTGTATCTGCTGGGTGTTTTTTGAATTGGTAGTTTTTTGTTTTATTCTTGTACTGATATTGTATGAACATTTATTTTCCGTGTCATTCTCATTTGTTCTGGCTGTTGTATGTTGGTTGTTGTTTTGGTAATATACAATTTTATTATGTTGTGTAGCTCCCTGGTTAGGCCACATTTTAGTACAGTTTCTAGTGATGGTGATGGAGAGTTTTGTGTTCTCAAGTATTCCATGAGTGGTTTTCTTGCTGTTCATAATTTTTGCATGTTAGCACATAATGCGCAATGGTGTTCTTTCCCAGACGTGTTACACAATAGGGTTCCTCCACCATGAAATATCCTGTTCCTAGATGAAGTCTAGTCAGTTTTCTATTGCATAGTATTTTTGGTTCTCCAGATATATGACCTGCCATCAATGGTACCTATACCTTGTAGCGGTATGGCAGCTTGTGTACCCTGACAATCCCCAGAGCAATGCCAGTGGGAGTTTTACTCCTGGTAGGTTCAACCATGCTGGACTGGTCTGCGTGGGTAGGGGTCAGACAAAAGCTGGTACCCTGGTCCTCCAGGTTGGGGGTTTTAGCACAGGGCCGACACCCCTGTCTGCGTAAAAAATTGCACACTTTACGGAAACAGCAATAAATGAAAATACTTTGATGCGGGACGGACATCCGGAGTCTCAGGCTCGTATGACTGACAGTGGTGAAAGCCGAAAGGAAGCCACTGGCATGAAAACGGATGCCCAGACCGCAAAACACGAAACCAGAATTGGTTTTTGGAATGTCAGAACTATGAATGAGGCAGGAAAGCTGAGACAGATCACAGCAGAGATGAGGAATTACAAACTACATATCCTGGGAATAAGCGAGAGCAGATGGACAGGGATGGGGAGAATAAAAACAGCCACAGGGGAAACAGTACTTTATTCTGGTAGAGAGGACAGTCAGCACAACGAAGATGTAGCCATTATCCTTAAGAAAGGAATGGAAAGGTCTCTACTGGAATGGAAACCCATTAACAACAGACTAATAAGAGCAAGACTGAGAGGGAGATTCACCAACACCACAATTATACAATGCTATGCACCAACAAACGACAGCGATGAAGAGATCAAGGATGAGTTCTATCAACAGGTACAAAAGGAAATGGAAACTGTACCCAGGTACGATCTCATTATAGTAATGGGAGACCTAAATGCGAAAGTTGGAACACATAATAATTATAACGAAAGAGTAATGGGGAAATGCGGCAGTGGAACAGTAAATGAGAATGGGGACAAACTAATAAGCTTCTGCAGTATTAACAACCTGGTCATTGGAGGAACACTTTTTCAACACAAAGAAGTGCACAAGTTAACATGGGAATCACCAAACGGACGAGACAAAAACCAGATAGATCACATAATGATCAATGGCAGATGGAGACATGCACTACAAGACGTGAAAGTAAGAAGAGGTGCAGATGTGGGAAGTGATCATCACCTAGTAGTAGCAAGACTGAAGGTGAAACTCAGAGCTGCTGGACCAGTTGCAGTCAAACAGAAAAGATATAACATCACGAAACTTAAGGACCCCCTCACCAGAAAAGCGTTCATGGTTGACGTAAAGAGACGATATCTGATTACCAAAAGCCAGGAAAGAACAGAGACCGACGATGTGGACCAGAAATTCAACACCATCTCAACAATATACAAAGAAAGCAGCAAGTCATGCTTGGGATTCCAGGAAAGAAAGAACCAAGACTGGATAACACCAGAAACGCTAAACACCATAGCGAAGAGAAAGGAAATGAAAAGGAAGAAAACAGAAGCTAAGTCTCCCAGGTTAAAGGCAATATATAGTGAACAGTACAGTCAGCTGGACAAGGAAGTAAAACGTCAAACCCGTGCTGACAAAAGGACATTTCTGGATGACCTTGCAAGACAGGCAGAAGAGGCAGCACTGAGAAATGAACAAAGCACAGTTTATAAAATAACTAAAGCTATCAGTGGAAAACGAGGTGCAAACAACATAACGTTAGTAAGAGACACGCAAGGAAATCTCATCACCACAGCACAGGGGCAGGAAACAAGATGGGCAGAGCACTTCAGAGAAACACTGAATAAGGAACCACCAGAGACTCAGCTGAATATTCCTGAGGCTGAAAGTGACTTAGACGTAAATACAGACATTCCACGAAAAGAAGAAATTATCACAGCTATCAAAGGGCTAAAAAATGGAAAAGCGCCTGGTCACGACAATCTGAATGCTGAGCTATTCAAGACAGACCCTGAACTAGCAGCAGAACTATTAGAACCACTATTTGCACAAGTCTGGGAAACTGAGACAACACCAACAGAGTGGAGTAAAGGAATAATTGTTAAATTGCCCAAGAAGGGCGACCTTGCAGACTGCAACAACTGGAGAGGAATTACCCTCCTCTCAGTTCCCAGCAAAATACTAGGCAGGATAATCATCCAGAGAATTTCAAAAGCAGTTGACCATAAACTGAGGAAAGAACAAGCGGGCTTCAGAAAGAGCAGAAGATGTGCAGATCATATATTTACCCTCAGGAACATTATAGAGCAGTGTTCAGAATGGCAGAGACAGCTGTACATTAACTTTGTTGATTTTGAAAAGGCTTTCGACAGCATACACAGGGACAGCCTATGGAAAATTCTGAGGGCTTATGGAATTCCCAGCCGCATTGTTTCCATTATTAAAAGCCTCTATTCTAACTTTACGTGCAGTGTTGGATCGAGTAATGTAACTTTCGAAGTGAAAACAGGAGTACGACAGGGATGCCCCTTATCAACAACATTATTTTTGACAGTCATAGATTGGGTGATGCGCCAGACAACAGAGGGCAGTCCAAGAGGATTAGATGGACAACGTTTTCTACACTGGAAGATTTGGAATATGCAGATGACATTGCACTACTCGCGCATTCACACCAACACATTCAAGACAAAACCGATAGACTGAATAAGTATGGCCAGCAGGTTGGCCTGAACATCAATTTGAAGAAGACAGAGGTCATGACACTAAATGTGGGCAATCCTGAGCCAGTAACAGTAAGGAACCAGAAGTTAGAACAGACAGACACATTTACTTACCTAGGAAGCATAGTAACACCTGACGGCGGAACAAGCAAGGACATTAACAACAGAATGAATAAAGCGAGAACAGCCTTTGCTGTTCTCAACAACATTTGGAAGTCTTCCCAGTACAGCACAAACACCAAATTAAGACTGTATGAGAGCTGTGTACTTTCTGTGCTTCTCTATGGTGCGGAATGTTGGAGAGTAACAGAGAAGGAAATGTCGAAACTGTCCTCCTTCCACACAATCTGCCTAAGGAAAATTCTCCGAATCTTTTGGCCAAACACCATCAGCAACCAAGAACTACTTATTCGGAGTAACCAGAAGGACATGCACACCATCATAGCTGGCAGACGCTGGAGTTGGGTTGGCCATGTCCTCAGAAGGGACCCTGATACCATCACAAGAACAGCTATGCTATGGACCCCCGAGGGAAAGCGAAAGAGAGGCCGACCAAAAACAACTTGGCGGAGAACTGTGGAAGCTGAGATGCAAAGAATGAACCACAGTTGGGGCACTGTACGAAGGATGGCCGCCGACCGAGCAAAGTGGAATCAATTTGTTGCTGCCCTACAAGACGCCACCAGGCGTGATGGCCGCTGACTGCTTTGACGGTTGGCGGTTATGGATCAAAGAAGAAGAAGAAGATATATGACATGTCAATGTTGGATCTTTTAGCAGTAAATAGGCGTTTCTGGCTTTGTTTCCAGTTTTCTGTCCATTCATTTGTTGTAATATTTTTAATTATACTTTTGATCTCTATTGTTCCTAACCCTGAGTTTATGTGGTTTGGACTGCTTCTTCCTGTTTTTGCTTCCTTGTCGGCCACCTTGTTTCCTTCTATTCCCTTGTGCAAAGGTATCCATGCTAATAATACTGTGCAGCCCCTATTATTTAGCTGTGTAATAAGTTGCAATATTTCTTCTGCTATGTCTGGTCGGCAACATTCATGTGCACTTCTTAGTGCTTAAAGAGCTGAAAGTGAGTCAGTTAAGATTGTTAGTTTTTTGGGGGCCTTGTCGGTAATTATTTCCAGTGCCTTTGCTATTGCCACCATTTCTGCTGTGAATATCGATGCGTTTTCAGTTACACTAAAATTGTTCTTAAACTTCCAGGCTGGAATGTGTATTCCTATTCAGAGTTCTTCATTTTCTAGTTTTGATCCATCAGTGTATACTTTTAAGGGGAGGTTTCACCTAAAAAAATTTTTTTTTTATTTTTGTCTGTACAAGCTCCAATTTTTTTGGGCATGTTTAGGACATCAAAGCATCTAATAAAAAATGCTCAATCATTGGAAAATAATTATATTGGGTCCTAATTTGCATATTGTTACTAAAAATAGAAACTTTTTTGTGTCAAGATGCACACTTTATTTGCAAAGATAGGACATTGGAATTTGGCTTGCACATAGATCACAGCATTCTCAAGACTCCCTTCTAGTTTCATTTTCATAAACTGTCCGAGTGATGTTTTATGAATTTTCAAAAATTAGACCCATTTTTCTTGATAAAAATACAGGGTAGAGATACTTTAAAAATTCACTGATCAAAAAGTTACAGGTTTATACTTTTAAAATTAGCAGGGGACAAGCACTAGTATGAGATTATAGTATACAAAGTTTAAAGCCTTTAGCTTTACAACTTTTTGAGTAATCCTGACATGATGTCATCAAAATTGCTGAAAAACAATATCGTAGAAATAAGCAAAATACAGGGAAAACATGCTGTAAAATTGTCATACTCACATTAGAATCCACCACCTGCATATCCATTATCTTTGTTGGTATTCTTATAATCCAGGAAAGATTTTCTGTGTCTGTATTCTGCTTTTTTCATATCATATGATCTTAGGGAAGCAGAGACTCGTGCCGCGTCAAAACCAGAAAATCCTTTGAAGCAGTATTTCCCAAAAGATAGACCAAGATTTTCAAAAATTCCTCTTCTCCCAAGTTCTCCATCATTGAAAACTATCAAAGCATCATAAACTGAAAGTTCTAATCTGTCTCTTCCTACAAATGCTGCTTTGGGACATCTGTTCCAGATCAGATTGTGGAAAGACTCATTAGAGTTCTGTGTTCCTCCATGGAGACATTTTGACAACAAGAAGTCTGAAGACAATTCATCAAAGACAGGCTGAATTTCTTTAATGACAAATTTAGGCAGCCTGTTTTTGTTAGCCTTGTTTATATCCTTTGGGCACCAATCTCCACAATCTTCATGATCTCCAGCACGGTGCTTGAGAATGGCCATTATGCTTTTTTTCATATTGGAAATTGAACCAATATTTCCTCTTATTGCGGCACTGTAATGACCTTGTATTCTCATAATAGCACTCTTTGTTAATCTTCCAAAATTTCCAATACCCTTATACTTTTTTCCCATCTTCTTCATACTGCTTACCTTTACATTCTGCAACTTTATCAAGGAGACGTCGTCCCATTCGTTTCTGAACATGGCCGCAGCATTCTAATTTTCGATTTGAAGTCCCGGATACATTTGTGGCTTTGCCTCGGCAACAGATTTAAAAACTTTTTGAATCCCCATCTCCAAGATATTTTACATACTTCAAACCATGTTTTTTCCTCAGATCTTCTAAAAATATTAATCATTCCATTTGATTCCATCAGACCAGAGGCACCCTCATGATTTTTTTGGCATGATTTATGACCTGTCATCCACACTTCAAATTCTTCATCTGTTTTGTATTTCTTTCTAGCCTTACTGCAAGCATCACAGTAATTGGACAAAATTTCTACATCAACAACTTTTGCTGCTCTCACTGGGTTCACAGATAGAACTGTTGCTATGCCATTTTTACTTGAGAAGCCTCGCCGTTGCCAGGTGCCATCACATGACACAGTAACTTCATTTGTCTTAACATCTGATTTTAATTCTTCGACAGCAGAATGCATACTTTCTTCTGCACATCTTTTTGTAGCATGCAAAATTTTCCTTTTCAACTCACTGTGTGTTGCTGATGCTACTGGTGGAGGCATATTCATATTGTCAGAAAACGTTTACTTTTTTCTTTGTTTATTCCTATGCTAAACATTGACATCTGGAATCTTAAATTTATATTTTCAGCAGATGAAGATAGTTGAAAACTGTCACAACAAAATATACAAGTGAAAGTAAATGAACTTGACAGGCCAAAGTGAGTCTCATTCACTGTGTATAAAGACTCTGTAAACTGGTTCTGCTCACTGTTTGTAGTGACAGGTGATGTCAAACACTTTGGACAGGGGAACTGTTTAACAAAATCCAAGACGTTTTCAATGCTGATAATTCTGTATCCTTCAATAGTTTCAGGATCAGTGGGTTTCACAGCTGTAGTTTTAACACTATTTAATTTGCAGAATGATGCCGATGAGTTTAGAGTTTTACGTTCATCTGGCTGAGAATGACAGTTTGACGATAGGCCTAGGCTTATTTCGTTTGTCTGACACGTGGCTGTGACTTTCGGTTGTTTAAGAGAACCAGAATATCTGTTACCTCTAAATTTCCTCTTAATGGGCCTATCCTTCCTTCTTTTACCTGATGCTGTTGATTTATTAACACAATCCATTTTATTAAATAAGAAATCACTATAAATTTCACAGTAATCGCTAATTCTGCTTCACAATGACACAGGAAGTGAATACGAAGTAAATAAATCAGCCAGCCAAGCCCCAATGAAAGCTTGATTCTGATTGGTTGAAGCTGGCGATTTTGTGACAATCATGAGAAGTTTCAGCCAATGAAATGTTATTTTATGTTAAGGTTCATAACTTTTAAAAATTTTAATCTAATGCCCTGGCTGGACTAAATACCGAAAAAATTATTAAAATATGTTAATAAATAAAAAAGTTATAACAAAATAAATTTTTTGCATATATAATTAGCGGATTTGTTGCTGAACATACGTATTTGAAAAATTAATTTAAAATATTTGTAAGCTGAAAACTGCAATAAAAAACATAGTGTTAGGTAGAAAAATGGTGACACTAAACTGTAGCATCAATATTGTAAAAATGATAATTTTTAAACAAAATGCCAAAATATGGGTGAAACCTCCCCTTAAGCTTA